>JARQZJ010000020.1:0-600000 GCA_030704895.1 Henosepilachna vigintioctopunctata
TATTGTTGTACTTTGACTATTTCTATACTTCCCCTCTAAGTTTTCACCTAGTACTGTTATGTTGGAATGTCTCAATAAATACTTTGATCATCCTCACTGAATATGGTGACCAAAAATTTTCAACTCAATATTATATAAATTATTATGAGCTTCAATAAGAATGCTAGCTGGTATTTTGATCTTAGGAACTCACCCACTCTTTCCTAAACCTAAACAAATTATTTCTTTAATGGCAGGATTTCCCAAATATTTGCTAATCTTCTTTTAAAGACGCTATGATTGATTGAAAAGCCAAGTCCGGATTGAGATATATCTTCTAATGCCTTAAGTCTATGTGCCTCAAAACAAATGCCAAATTGACAAGTGAAATCAATAAAAATTGTAATACACCCACTCGATAGCTTTTTTTCTTATCTACATCTGTGGCAGGTTGATTCCAAATCGATTGTCGCTGCTTTTTTTCTTACGTTCTTTTTCGACTTTTTTTTTACGAGTGACCCCAACGGGACACATTCTTGACAGTGACTAGCTGACATATTTATTCTTGTACAATTGTGGATTAGGTTATGATAGAAAAGGTGATGGAAGTAAATACATTAAATACAAAGATCTGATTTCAGCGGCCAGCCGTTAAGGCTATTATGCCCAGGCAAGTCGTGCTCCGAGCAGTTCCTACTGTTACCAGGGTCTTGAGGTCCAATAACTGCCTTGTTCGAATACACTTATAAATACTTTGCACTCACGTAATTATGATTGAAAACTCACGTTAGTGGTGATTGAAAACTAATAAATGAACTAAAACTTTGTGATTTCGGAGTTAAGCGTCAACGTGCTCACACTTTGGCCCCCAACCTAGGAATCCAAGTAAATACATTATTTCAATTCTTGGACGGCAGAAAGAAACAAAAAACATAGAAAATGTGACATCCTGTTTCCAATTTTTGTCACAGAATATAATTCGTGTATACCTTCTTTCATGTTGTTTTCTGTCACAGCCTCAATCTCATTTACAAGCCATATATTACAAACTTGGTGTACTGCATCAGCTCATTCCGGTAGATCGATCGATCTTCGGACATCGGTCTACTGCATGTTATAATTGCCTTTTCACAAAACTTTTCAGCAAAACGGTACCTTATATAAAAAAAATAGTTTTAACAAAAATTGTAGATCATACAATTATCTATAGAAGTTAATAATACACTTTTTTCTAAGAACTATGTCTCAGTTATAGCGATTCAAAAATTGTTTCTATAGTATGTACACTAACAGCTTCATTTATCACTAGAATTGACAATATGCTATAATTTCATTTTCACTTCAGGTAGAATAAGTTCAATGCACCTGTCAATTCTTTCTTTTAACCTCAAGTTGAGATGTACAGTAAATTGGATGATTCTGAAATCATATTTGTAACGAGCAAGCAAATGTTCCAGTTGAACTTGAGACCACCTAGTTAATTTCAGTTGTAAAATCCATTTTAAATCATTAGAAGAGAGTTTATTTTTATTGATAAAAACATTTACATGCATGTAAAACTAAATCTGATTAATTATTTGTATACTGTTTATTTATGAACATTCAGTTACGTTTGATGAAAAATCTAGAGTGTAAAAAAAATGTTGTTATTTTTCAGAAATTATTTATTCCACGATTTACATATTAAAATTTTTTTTATAATTAGATGTTAAATCAACAAAATTACAAACTGAATCTGAGTTTTCAAAGGCTTCATTCAATTTCTAACAACGTTCCTTCAATGCTAGCGGTTCTTTCAGCTGGATCTTTTTCTTTGGGCGTGGACTGTTTTTGATAAGTAGGGGTGAATAAAAAAATACTTAAGTACTGCATTTAAATTGAGGCTAACTTTGAGCAGATATTGCCTTCCTTGATCCATCTCCAAAAGGGTCACCTTCTCTAATAAGTACACCCTCTGGAAAATGTTTGACGTAAACCATAGAATATTTTATGGGGGTCCATGATGCCGTAGGAATATTTTTTAACAAAGTGATTCATTAGATTTTCATCCTATGGAAAACGAAATAAAACTGGTGCTTTTCCGGACTCGAGGTAAGTTCTTTGTAGCGTCGACTTGTATCCAGGCAATAATGGCAATGACTTGGGGCATGTTAATTTTTGTGCTAATATCAAGAACAAGACATATAAGAGATTACTTCTAAATAACTACCTGAATCTAACAAAGGGTAAATGAACTCTATTAATCACAAAAAAGGAAACATCTTAGCAAATAATGCTTCTGTTAATATCTGAGCTCATCAGTCAAACATCAGTAATAGGTACATTGTATCGATCAGTTAATACATAATAATTTTAAAGGTATTCCCTAGTCTCTTGTTGAAAAAAACACAGTAGCACTTTCCACACACTATACATCACATAATAGCACAATAACTAAAACGCGAATTTTTGTTTTTACACAATTATGAGATAGAAAAAGCAGGTATTATTCTGCCTCTCCGGGCATAACCAAAAAAAGCAGAACTTTAAAACACAACAGATATTCCTGTTTATATACGAAATTTATGAAAATTTCCTCTTGCTTTGTTCTTCACTACTTCAAAACAATAGGACTTATTTTTGGATTTGAAATGTTTATTTCTCTCGTTAAATAGCGATTTATTCAGTAGCAATGAGTTAGAAACCATTAAATGCCATTACAGTATCTCTATTTATGGGTCTCGTTTCGATGTTGCCAGATTTCCTAGTCTAAGTGGCTTGTAAGTTGAGTTAGGCTGTGCTTTCTGCCACAGGTGATTTATAGGTTGGGAGGAAAATTAATGATTATAATAACATAATTTAATTCCAATAAGTATTTCCAATACATAAGAAACAGGTCAAAATAAAGTCTAAAGAAAAGTCAGAAATAGTGTCAACTATTACAGGAAACTACAAACTCATTGAAAGTATATGCAGGGTTCACAATCAATAAGTTGACAAAAAAGCATCTTTATGAAGACCACGTGAACTGGCAAGCGATGGATACAAAATAAACATTCAACCCAATGCATTTGGGAACACTCCACTGAAAGGGGAATTGAGAAATACTACTTATTTTCAAAATTCAAAAAACAAATGTACTTTCTGGACTAACTTCATAGTAATTGTAAGAAAAATTTACAATAGTGCCTTGTTATATAAATTAATGATATTGTACTATTTTAGCCCTGAAGAAGAAAATAAACATTTTCGAAAGCTTGAAAAATACAAGAGAGGTAACTGATTTTCCTGTCCTAGACTACAATCCTAATTAAACACTGAAAATACATATATTTATATATATATATATATATATATATATATATATATATATATATATATATATATATATATATATATATATATATATATATATATATATATATATATATATATATATATATATATATATATATATATATATATATATATATATATATATATATATATATATATATATATATATATATATATATATATATATATTACTGATGTAATAAAAACACAGATTTAATATTAAAATGATGTGAAGTTTCTTGTTAATAAACAAATGTAGCTTAAGAAAAAACCACTAAGTTATCTTGTGGATTAATCTTCAACGTTATGTAAAGCTATAAGAAATAATATTTAATTTCAAACTGAAACCTTCATCAGCTTTATTTAAAATATAATCAAATATTTAGTTCATTCACATTTACTCTGAACAGCATTATTGAAAGCAGGTAAAATTATATAACAAAACATAACACCCATTCTTCACTAAATGAGGGAATTATTAGGTGTGGCTGTGTATGGTCATACGCTCGTATTATCTCATCGTGTTTTGCAAATAATGTAAGACTGATTCAACGGATTTATTCCAATTAATTATTTTTTACTTATCATTCTTCATTTATTATAGTTATTGGTTCTTCATCTTTATCTGTTCAATCTGAAATAAGGTCAACAATCACAATAACCACACTTTAGTCAGTATTGTTAGATTTAAATGATAAACGATGCGTTGTTATTTAAAACAGAATTTTTAATTTTCCAGAATCATCCAACTGGAAAAATGAATTAAAAGATATTTTACTAATATTATTTAATACATATTTGTAATTGAAAATTATAACACATTTCGGAACACCAATAATAATTGTTGCTAGAGAAATGTATTTTATATCGCCTAGGTGCACTGATCTTCCTTCTTTTCATGTCCATATCCTGCTATAGTATATCCGATGATACTGTTAAACTGAAAGTAAATATTGATACCTATTGTACACCTTTGTATCCAACATAAACTTTCGTCAGTGAGAACATTTTTAATTGAAACATGTGTATACGTACACTATTCATTAAAACAATTTAAGGTCTTATTATTTAGTGTACTACCTAAGATGATAGTGTCGAACTCGAAGATTAGAATGAAATACAGTCCCTTCGTATCGAATAAAACTTTTTCATTACGAAAATATTGATTGAAATTTCATATATGTACATAAATTTAATATTTACCAAAAAATCACAGTTAGCTTACGCGGATGAGAAATTATCTAGATTAACATTATAAGTTTGGATAGGATATTTTAAAAAATTTGGGTAATTTGTACATATCATACATAAAACTTGTTTAAGCTGTCTTAAGATATTGCAGGAATATTATTTGTCCTGATAACTATATAAATTACTGAGATATAAGACATTCAGTAATGAAAAGTAGTAAGGCAAATAAAATATCTAACTATGCTTTATGTTTGTATATTTGTTTTTTGAAAAACTTCGTAATTTATTCGACTTTATTGAATCATGATAGTTATTCATGAAACATTTCTTTAAAAAGCAATTCTACTGTCTAGACGCTTTTCGACATTATGAAAAAGCCTTGAAGTTAGATGAATGGATCTCATGATATGAGAACATTATTAAAGATAAAGATCACGTATGTTCAGTGCAGTTCGAAAATGCGCAAACGCGCTTGCATAGGAAGTAGTTGATCTAGAGCTCTAACTAAATCTTTTTGTCGGAAATTTCGTAGAGTGAGTATTATTATACGTATTCGTTTTCAGAAATCTGTTTTCATCAGCTTTAATCGATTCTTAGTCAAGTTATGAGATTATTTGTTTCTTCAAATATGATCATTGTTTATAGATTGCATTTCATATTTTTCATAATTAAATATTTTATTTTCTGTAACACTTACTATACATAAAATAACCTCTAAATTCGAAAACTGAACAGATGAGAGTAAGCACATTATTATTTTCAGGCTTGAAACCGACAACATGAAGTTCAACAAACTTGTAACAGCTTCCAGGCGAAAAAATAGGAAAAGGCATTTTAATGCTCCGTCCCACATCAAAAGGCGTTTGATGTCTGCACCCTTATCCAAAGAACTTAGACAGAAGTATAACGTACGTACCATACCTATTCGTAAAGACGATGAAGTTCAAGTAGTACGAGGGCATTATAAGGGTCAGCAAGTGGGAAAAATAGTTCAAGTATACAGAAAAAAATTTGTTATATACATTGAACGTATTCAAAGGAGAAGGCAAATGGTGCCAGTGTATATGTAGGAATTCATCCCTCTAAAGGTATGTTATTAATTTTAATGAACGTTTTTGTTAATATAAGTAATAATTTAAGAAATGTTCTTATATATGACTTGTATATCACTAAATATATTTTGAACTAATGGCTTGGGTTCTTTGTGCTGAAATGGATGTTATGGTCTAATTTGAATAATTGACTAAGTGATCACAATCTACTAAAATTTAGTCAAGTTGAATTTACAATAATTTTTTGAATACAAAGTTCAATTAAAAAACATAGCAATAAAACACATACCATCCCAAATTTCTGTACAACAGTGCTTGATGAGAATTTCCTTTGTGGTTTTAAATCTGTATACAATTTTTTCTGTATGGAATTAGGTAAATATTTATATCAAAGCGTCATTTCAAGAATTCAAACTAAACTAAAATAGCTGTTATTAGCTTATATTGTAAATTTATTATTGGCAAGTTAACTTTGATTGTGAGAACTTTTTCTCAACATTACTGTACCTGACCTACATGAAGCAATACACTAAATTTTGTAAAAATTCCATTTCAATCTAGTTGAAGATATATGTAAGGTGCAAAATTTGTATTAATGTTGTATATGCTTTAACCATAATTTCAACAAGTATTATCAAAATCCATATGTATTGATTTCAATTATATGTGTATTCCATTTTACAAACATAAGTAATACTGGTAGAAGGTTTAGTTTGGTTTAGTTTGAATTCTTGAAATGGCCCGGATATTATAAATATTTACCATATATATCTTGGCCTATAATTTTTAGGTTCATTAATACATTCCTTGAATATTGGACACACTAAGGTAATTTTAATTCATTCTGGAAAAATTCTGTGTCAAAGATGCTATGAAGAGTGTGTTGATGGCCTCACCACTTGATCATAACTATCTTAACTAAGTTCTTCATACTGGTGTTGTATAAGTTCATAGTAGTTTTATTTTTCAATCTTTTAATGTAGCACATGCCTTCATGTTTTAATACTGTCCTAAAATGAAGGGAATGCGGTTGTTTTACAATTATCTGTTTTTAGTTAAGTGAATGGCATGATTTATTCTCTATTTGTTCAACTATTCTCATTGGATCCATATTTTTAAAGATGTATTGAATTCTTCAGATAAAATGTTACTTCTTCTTGTTCCACTGCAAGTTCAAAACACAGTTTTTTTTCTGAATTTAGTCAACTCTCTGAATGCAACTTTGAATGCATTAATGTTTCTCATAATGGATCAAGCGTTTCTGTAATGCTTTCCAATGAAGCTTTATTTCTTTGAACACAATTCGTGCTCTTCATCGGGAAATGCTTGACAGTAAAGAGGAAATATTCTAGAAGTCATTAAATTTAAAATTGCATTTTCTACTTCTATATTCTGTGTTGCTCAAAATAGACTGTATTCTTTGCCATTCTTTTGGACATAATAAAGTTTTTCTTTTTGGATTTTCCACAAGCTGGTGTCCAGATATGTTCTTTGTATATAAATATTATTTATGTAAATACTTTAATATCATTTTCTGAATGTTATTTTTGTATTTGTAAATTTTTTTACTAAGCTATGATCACAATACCGGTGTTTCTTGTACAGCTTTCATTTTCTTGAAAAGTGGTAATGAGAATTACATGAAGAAATTCATGTAAGTCTGGATGATGCTTTTATAGATTTAGTTATTAATTGATCAAATTTTCTTCAGTGTCCGTTTGTTTATGCGATTTCATAAAATGCTAATATCTTCATTTTACATTTATAATATAAGAGTTTTTCTTTGACTGCTTGTTGATTGAATATCAATGTCCAATGAGATAATCATTGTAAGGTTATTTGATCTCAGGTAGGTTACAAGTTCTTTGTCCCTATTGTTTTCCACAAGATAATAGATGGCATTATTAAGAAATCAAGATTTATTTATAAATTGCAGCTTTTGTTAATCTTGTTCCTCAATTTGTGAATGAATTCAAAATATTTCATTTTCATCTGGTTTTTTGATATTCAGAAAAGTTTTAGTTCTATTATTGCTCATAAAGAAGTGCTTTAAGTCATTAAAAGTTGGTGTATGCATGTCATTTTTCATTCTAAGAAAAACAAATATTTAGAAGTCACATTTTGCAAATTCTAACATTTTTACCATGATTATACAATTTTTGTTATCACAAATTATTAGTTTTGTAGTAATATTTTCATATAACATTTGTTGTATATATTTAAATTTACAATTTTGACATCTTGTTTACCATATATTATAGTATTTACTCGTGAAATAAATATGATGATACAAACCATTCGTAGACTGCACTTCAGATTTGACAAATTAATGCTCTTGGTAAGGTTCTCTTATCAAAACTGTATTGATTGTTATTCTCTGAGTGCACCATGGTGAGAAAATGGCTCTGACTCTAATATCTGTCTTAAAATAATTTTGTAAATAATTTTTTTTTATTTTCAACATTTCATAATTTTTTCAGGTTGTTATTGTGAAACTTAAAATGGACAGAGATAGGAAAGCCATTATTGACCGAAGAGCGAAAGGACGTGCTCTTGCTCTTGGTAAAGATAAGGGTAAATACACTGAAGAGTCTGCTTCTGCTGTGGAAACATCATAGTTGTATTATCTTTATTAAAATAAATTTTAAAATCCAAAATTTGACTTTTGTCTGTTCCTGAGATGAATTTCAGTATTTTGTATAGGTAAAATTTTTCAAATGCTTTATAAATTTATTAAGCACAATGTTTTTTCTATGAAGATTGATTCAGTCAAATAAATTATGAAATTTGTATCTCAAAAATGATCAATATTTTTCTATTGCTTTTTCTTGAAGCTTTCTATTACTGTCTTAAAAAGTTTTGAAAACCTGCATTTTATAATTGATAGTCTATTACTGTCCAAAAAGTTTTGAAAATTAGCGTTTTATAATCGTTAGTAAAGTTGTAAATTGTAATAGATTTTGAATTGGTAATGGCACTATAGTATACAATTCACAGTAACTTCTGGTTGTACTTCGGTAGTTAAGAGGTGCAAAATTTTTATGCTACCTTTCCATTAGTGTTTAATTTGCTTTGAACATCTTTTTTTATGTAACTTGTGGCTCTTATTGTCAAGTAACTTGAATGTAATATTCTGAATTAGATTTAATTAAGTATTCTACAAAAATGAAAAGTCCACAGACTGAAAGCATACTAAAAATTGAAAGAAAATTATTTAATTAATAAAACTTAGATACAAAATTAGTTGAAGATATCTATGAAATATTAAAATTACAAAGACTATATATTACATTCTTTATGTGTTGATAAATTACTCTCTTTTATCCGATTCTATAGATCTAAATTTTTTCTCAAAATATCATTCACTCCTTCCCGGTTTCTTGCAATTTCAATGCAACAAAACTGTATTCTGGTAACAAGAATCATATTTTCTTCTCTGTTGTCTTCTTCAGCATTTGCTCTAAGAAGTGTTCCAAAACTATAATCTTCTAAAATATTTTTAAATCTTCACAAAAAGGTCTCCATTTTTCCTTTTTCTTTGGTACTTTTTAAATGAGTTTCATCTATAACTCTAATGTCCATAACAGGAAATTCCTCTCTGAATAATTTATATATCAAATCATCAACTGGTGTGATTTTGAGAAGCTTGGGATCTACAGAGCATAATAGCTGGAATTTGATTATAATTGACACCAAATTTTTTGCTTTTGAAGCATTTTACTTACATTAAAGTATACCTCACTATGCTCAAATGCCTTGGGGAAGCCCATAAAAATTCTAAAGATTGGTCGTTTTCAAACTCGTCGGCAGGTCGAGATAAAACTTCCTAAAATTTGTTTTTGATTAAATTGATCTCAATATCGATGTAGCTTAAAATTAATATCATAGAAAAAGTTACCATTTCATCAGAGTTAATGGAAATGTTAAGTTCAACTTTAGGATTGTTGTGGCTTGAAAAAAACAAGGAGGAAACCCTAACTACAATAACAAATTGTACTAAACCAGATTGCTGACATTTTCGTGTTTTGACAGTTAAATGAACACAGAAATATGTAATCGTATCAATTAAAGTAGAGTATTGTTAGGATTATGGGTTTCGACGGATGAATTCCAATAACTAAGTTTTAACAATCAATGAATAATCCTTTATTTACAAACTGAAAATAAACACAACAAATGTCAATATCACTTATTTCACACTTTTGTCTATTTCACTGTTCTCTAGATAACTGTAATCCACTATGACCTGCCATCTTCCGTCCTGGTTCATTATATACCCTAGAGTTTTTCTAGAAGATTCCATTTCGAGAAGGTTCGATTCCCAGAACGTAGGAGCCGTTGTTACACCACATTTGACGGAGTGTTCCAGATAATACAGAGATAGCTTCAGATATTTTCGTAACACTGCCCCCTCTTAGTTTTGATCGTCCCGATCAAAGTCACAAGTTTCTACTATGCTCCCTTCGAAGTATTTCGCCAACCAATCCAAATGT
Source organism: Henosepilachna vigintioctopunctata (assembly GCA_030704895.1). NCBI lineage: Eukaryota > Metazoa > Arthropoda > Insecta > Coleoptera > Coccinellidae > Henosepilachna > Henosepilachna vigintioctopunctata. The sequence continues at coordinate 10,031 of JARQZJ010000020.1, forward strand.
ACAACTTTCGGCTTTGATCTTGGAGTGCGTTGGATTCTGTAAACGACGTAATTTATTTGTTTCATAACCTTATAGGCTCCTTCCCAGGCCTGTGTTAATTTCGGGGATAAACCTTTTTTTCGTTGTGGGTTGTACAACCACACCAAGTCCCCTTCTTTAAATCCGACTGAATTTGCTTTTAGAAAAATATCTGGTTTTCATTCGGTTAGTGCTTGCTTCAATCAGATTGGGCTTCTGCATGGTCGGATATATAGAAGTGTGATGTCTTTTGTAACACTCTCAACATTTCTGCGAGGTTTGGTATCGATTGCTTCTATGACCTGCCTGGTAGCAATTGCAACGACGATCCAAATTTTCTGCATGAGTCTGCAATAGTTATTGTAGACTCTTCCACTTAAATGCTGAACACATGAAAATTTTATGTACTTTATTATATGAACTTTTGCAAAATGACATACTATATTTCTGAATTGAGCTTTGCTTGGGTGTGTTTTCATGTGTCATAGATACGTTGTATTGGGTGTATTTTCATTGTGTCCAACATACGTTGGACAAGTTGATAGCTGCAAAAGCAATACATTGCTTTATTAACAAATTATAAAGTTTCGTATACGTGGGTATCGCAGAACAACTTGAATTCGCATTGGTGTTTTAAAATCAGGTTATTTAGGATCATATCTGTGACAGGAAAATCCCACGCATCTACGTCAAATTCCAAGTTCCGTATCAAAGACAGATCTTTTTGAACATGTGTCAACAAAAAGTTGTAGTCTCTTAGGGTCGGATAATACAGAGATAGCTTCAGATATTTTTGTAACACTGCCCCCTCTTAGTTTTGATCGTCCCGATCAAAGTCACAAGTTTCTACTATGCTCCCTTCGAAGTATTTCGCCAACCTATCCAAATGTACAACTTTCGGCTTTGATCTTGGGGTGCGTTGGATTCTGTAAACGACGTAATTTATTTGTTTCATAACCTTATAGGCTCCTTCCCAGGCCTGTGTTGATTTCGGGATAAACCTTTTTTCGTTGTGGGTTGTACAACCACACCAAGTCCCCATCTTTAAATCCGACTGAATTTGCTTTTAGAAAAATATCTGGTTTTCATTCGGTTAGTGCTTGCTTCAATCTTATCTCGAACTAGTTCATGTATCTTATTCAAATGCAGTCTCAGTTCATCTGAATATGTGCCCACTTCCAAGCGTACTTCTTCGGGGCTACTAAACAATAGATCACATGGCAATCGTAGTTCTCTTCCAAAAAGTACCTTCGCCGGAGTGTGACCTGTAGTGTCATGAACTGATCCTCGATAAGTCATCAACAGTACTGGTAAATGTTTGTTCCAATCTTTTTGATGATCAGCTACTTCCTTTGACAAATACTGTTCCATTGTACGATCAAATCTATCTACCATTCCATCAGACTGTGGATGTAAAGGAATTGTTCTTGTCTTTCGGATGTTCAGTATCTCCATAACTCTCTTAAAGACATCGCTTTCAAAATTTCGTCCTTGGTCTGAATGTAATTCCAATGGAACACCCTATCGTGATATGAACTGATCTACCAATGTACGTGCAATAGTCTGAGTTTCTTGAATCGGCAGGGCATAGGTTTCTGGCTACTTTGCTGACATAATCCATAGCAACCAGCATGTACTTGTTGCCATCGTTGGTGGTAGGAAACGGCCCGGCAACATCGACAGCAATCCTCTCAAACGGTAATCCGATATTGTACTTCTCCATTTTCCCATGGGTTTTCTTCGGTGGTCCCTTTGTAGTTGCACATGTGGTACATTTCCTTCACCAGGCTTCTACGTCAACACGGCAATACACCCAGTAAAACCTTTCTCTGATTCTTGCAATGGTCTTATTGACACCAAAATGTGCAACGGATGTTCCACCGTGCATTTCCTTGAGAAGTTCTTCTACCTTGTCCCTGGGTACAACTAAGAGAATTTTGACTTCTCTCCCATCTGTACTTTTTCCCATTTTCTCTCCCATCTGTTACATCCCATTTCCGCTTGAGTAGCCCATTTTCTATAACTAACGAGTCCCATTGTGCCCAAAGCGCCTTCGTAATGGATTCTTGTTGAAATGTCTTTCCAGGTAGGCCTTCGGTTATCTCTTTTCCATTCTCTAAGAAGTTTTACATCCGGGTCTGCTTCTTGTGCCTCAATCAGTTCTTCTGTAGACCATCCTTGTCTCAATTCGGTTGTAGTCCTTCTTAGATTGAGAATGCCTTCTTCTTCTCTTCTACACAAGCTACCTTGCATGGTCGTCTGGATAAAGTGTCAGCATTGTTATGGATCTTGCCCTTCGATGTTCTACTTTAAAGTCATATTGCTGTAGTCTTTCAATCCATCTTGCGATTTGACCTTTAGGTATTTTCATTTGCAGTTACCATTTCAATGCTGCATGATCAGTACGAATAAGAAATTTCCTGCCATATAAGTATTTGTGAAAATGCTCTACAGACTTCATTAGAGCTAATAATTCCTTTCGAGTTACACGGTAATTCCTCTCAGATTTGTTGAAAGTTTTGTTATAGTATTCAATGACCCTTTCCTCACCAAATTGCACTTACGATAATACAGATCCGATGCCCCTATTGCTTGCATCGGTATCTAAAATAAAGAGGTGTGTGGGTTGAACATATAAATGATTGTTCTATCAGAGATTTGTATATCAAGGAAAGTTGTCTTAATAACAGAACAGAACATTTGTGATATTCTTGCAAGGAAGTTCTTAAATAATCTTACTGTGTAGAATAGTGGTGTTTTATCTTCAAATTTTGGAGAAAATATCAAAGTTACTCAAGATCTTGTACTTAGCGAATTTCGAACTCGTCTTATTTAACTGACAGGCGCCAGATTGTCTGGTATAAAAATTGTCAGTCAGAATGCAAGCTAGTAAAACCTAGAATCAAGCAAGGGTCAGTTCTGGGGCCAGTGTTATTCATAATAAATGATATATCACTTACACAATTTTATGGTTACACTGATACGTAAATAATATAATATGGTTCGTTGCAAACAAACTCAAACTGAATGATCACAAAACTCAAAATATAGTCTTTTCATATAACTACTTTCATAATACTGCGGAAAAACTTATTGCGGAGCTGCTTGGCATAACACTAGATAGCCCAATCACTTGGAACGACCATATTGAACAACTGAAAGGAAAACTTTCTAGTACTCTATTTTTGATTATACGAATGAGAAGTATAACGAGCATTACCACCTCAAGAATAGCATACTTCTTTATATTTCATTCATTTTTGAGTTATGGCGTTGTTCTGTGGGGAAATATTGCCATTGCCTTAGTACTTTTCAGTTTGCAGAAAAAGGTATTTCGAATAACAGAGAGTACTGTATAAAAACTGTGTGTCTGAAATATTAAGTGTAAATCACGGTGTACCACAGGGAACAGTTTTGGGCCTGTTACTATTTTTAATATATATTAATGACATAGTACAGGTAGGCAAACAAAATCTAAAATAACATTGAAATCTTTTTTTTTGCTGACGATACGTTGATGTATATAGTGGGAGAAGATTTACATCAAATAAATGGTATCGGATATGAACATTGAAATGAACAAGTTATTCGCGTGGCTGTGTGATAATAGATTAAGTTTGAATGCAGGAAAATCAGATTTTAGTATATTCGCCAAGAAATCACGAATGATAAAATGTGCAGGTTGATAATATATGTATTTCTGTAAACAGAGAAGCCATTGTTGATGAACAATGGCCACGATGAACATACCAAATAATTGGGTACAGTTTTGGATTCGAATTTAAACTTTCACGCACACGCAGATTATATAACGAGAAAATTTTCGAAAAAGTAGGATTCTTATCACGAATCGGCAAATCTTTGTCTATGAGTACAAAGCTGTCACTCTATAAAGCCATTGCACTTCCTCATTTACAATTCTGTTGTTCCTTATTGTTTAATTGTCCTCAATATCAAATAAGTCGATTAGAAAAAATAAAAAATAGGGCTATGAGATCTATATTACAATGTAATAGATATACACCTGTCAAATCCATGCTTAATGTGTTAAATATGTGTTATGTTATGTGTTAGCCAAAGAGTTTAGCACAGGGTTGAAGAGGGTCGCGAGACCTTATAACCTCCCACCTTGTAATTGAAAATAACAATGAATTAATGTAAACAAAAATCTCAATAAAACGTTTTTTCATTCATTCATTTCAAAGAGTTGTGTTTAATCTACAAGTGTTCATTTTTAAACTGAAAAGAAATATGTTACCAACCTACATTAGTGATAGAGTTCGATTATTTAAAGATGTACATAATTATAATACGAGATTCAAAAACAGACTTTATCCTTGGAAAATGTAATTTCCAAGGATAAAAAAACTGAAAATTTCCAAAGTAAATGCCAAATTCAAAAAAATTGCTTTTATAGATAAACTGTCTCAACGAATAACTTTTACTTCAAAACATTTTCCAGATTTAAAATTCATTAAGTGCAATACTTTAAATATTTATTCTAATCTTTTATCAAAAATTAAATATGAAACACCCATGTATTATACCAGGGCCGCCGTAAAGCGGGCGTGCAAGGCGTGCACCGCACGCGGCTTGAGCGACTTCTCACGTAGGTACCTAATTCAAGTCATTGTCATAATATCTATTGTTTGAGAAAATGAATATTTAGTCATATAATTTTAAAAAATCTGACCGATTTTTTAATTATGTTAACACCGCCATCTATTGGCATCTATCAAAACTAAGATGGAACACCAAACGTCGTCTCTGTCATTCTATGGAAAACAGAACTGTTGATGTTGGGGGAATCACCGTTGAGCGTCCTCTTCAATTCGCTCGCTTTTGAGGTGGATTTCGGCTTAATTTATTGATATTTAAACTTGTCTAGTGTGATTATAATTCAATCATCCGTCAGTATAAAACAGAAGTGCAAAGGAATCGTAATTATGGTAAGTATTAACCAACCTTTATTTATAGACTTATTTATCACAATAATTACTGTTCAAGTAACATTATAAACGTTTTAGCATAAAAAATTTGTCTTCAATACTTCTCAATTTCGAAAAATTAATGAGTAGGTTATGTTATGATTGAAATTGAACTTATTGTAGAAAATGTAACGTAGGGTCAAAACCTATTTGTCTGACTGAACTTTTCTGGCATATTATTGTATAAAAAAAATTACTTAAGTGAAAGAAATCTTATATACACAATTAATTTCAGGAACCGCATAAATGGAAAAAACTTTTGGTAGCGCAATTTCGACAGCAAAATCGAGAAAAAGAGGCACACAAAAAAAGGCGGGTTCTTTACGAAAACTTTGTGGTAAGCCAGATAATAAGGAAACGAAATAACAAGAAGATATCGAGGTAGCTTGCAGCAGCACATCCTTAAATCAAAGAGCTATGGGCGTAACTAAAGAGAAAGATATATTATGTTCTTCGGAAGAACTAAACTAAAACAAGAAAAGGTACTACTGAACAACCTAAGCAGTTTATCTTCAAAAGTAACATGCAGCACTTCAAATTGTTGTGATGATCCTGGTTTGTGGCCTGCAAGTACGAGTAATGATCTTGCTCATATTTTGGTTAATCCGTGTCCGGTAAAGGCGTCCAACTGCAACTTTCCTTCAAGTGATGACGGAAGAAAATTTACAGACAATTATTATTATAGAAATCTTCCCAATGGAGAAAAAATTAAGAGAGAATAGTTTATTTACTCTATTTCAAAAGATTCAATCATTGTTTTTGTTCTGAATTATTTGGTAAATCTGCTCGTGGTTTGTCTGCTTTGAACGGTTTTTCTGATTGCAAACATTTTGCAATCACGCAAAACAAGTTTTTCCAACAGCGAAAATGTGACATCGTGGGTAGAATTAATTGAAATGTTGAAAAATAAAACTACTGTGAATCAGATGAAACTGATACTGTTAGAATCGGAAAAATAGCAATGGTGTGATGTATTAGAAAGAATCATCATTCAAGTATTCATTTCATCAGTGTCTGGCATTCTAAGGGTCCTCAGAAACATTATATGATCATGATAATGGTAATTTTTTAAAAAGCAATCTAAATAATAGATAGCATCCTTTGATTCAGTCATGCGGGAACACATTCACAGAATTCAATCTTCGAAATCATATTCAAGTCGTATGACTCACTATTTAGGAGATCAAATTCAGAATGAAATAAATGAATTGCTCGCCAAGACTAAGTTTTTTCAGCAATAGTTCGAACATGAAATTTTAAATAGTTTAGACTCGAGAAAGTTGATAGAAAATTTCGCAAATTTAAAGGCAAGAAGAGTACATTTTTGTAGATAAATATAAATAGAAAACGTAAGTTTAAAATTTTTCATATTAGTAAACAAAAATAAGTTAATTGTAGAATATTGTATTGAATAAGGAATAAATGTTCTATCTTCGTTTATTTTTTTTTCTTTTTCCGCACCATAATAAAGAAAATATAAGAAAGAATTATCCTTTTTTGACAAAACTCTTAGTAGGGCGGCATAATCGGTATTGCACGCGGGCGACGAAAAAGCTATGCTGCCGGCGGGCCTGTATTATACAACAGTAACATGATATACTAACATCCTTAGCCAAGAATGTCACAAATGTTATGTGGAACAGACACCACAGTGGCTAAAATAGCGTTTAGTACAACATAAAAGTGATTGTCGAATCGGAAAGAACATCTGTACAGTAGTAGATCAACAAACTGGTCACTGCTTTGACTATTCTCGGGTGAAAGCATTAGAACATGAGACCAATTATAAGAGAAGATTGTTCCCCGAAATGTACCATATAAATAAATAACATTGTCAATTACCAATCGCATGCAGGACAGTTGGGTAACATATATTGTAATATTATTCTGTCGATTCAGAGTATAACACTATATCGATATATGTAGTTGTGTGTATGTTTTTATACAACTACAGACCATCTGTTCATTCATTTGTTTCGTGAAGACGGCGTTATAACAACAACTAAATAGGATGTTTACCTGACGTGATTATTGAAACAATTGAACGAATTAAGCTTCCCGTGTACGGTTGTATCGAATTGTAGTTGAGATCGTAGTGAAATATTTGGGTTTTGGTGACTTACCTCTTTATTTGAAGATGAGATAATTTATGTTTCATTTATAATTAACAATATAAAGATATATATCTATTATAAAAATTCATAATTTTTTGCATTCATTCGATTTGAGTGTAATTCACTAGGTAATTATGCTGTTTCGAGACTTTCAATCATTTATTTTCTATCTGTTTCGTTTCTGTGAAGTTTCTGAAGTTCTTATTTCTTCACTTTCACTTTCACAATTAATCATAATGGATATTCTGTTCTAGTCAACTTGAATAGTAGTTTTGATTGGATTTCTGAATTCAAACCATTTTTATCAGCGTTATTCGCACACCAAACATCATTCTTTTCTGAGCACGTGTTTTATGAAAGCAGTTGGTCCGATTTCACAAAACCACATCACTTTTTCTTGACAACTGTTTTTTGACATTTTGAAAGTTAAACTTCTGTCAAGCAGTCGACATAACTATGCAAGACCAAACCAAGAAATGAATAGAAATCCCAGTGTTTTCTATTAAATTTATAACATAAACTGAAAGGTGATATTTCTAAAAATAACAGGAAGGTTAATGTGGAGAAATTCACGAAACATTTATTTCACTGTTTCATCAACACTAGGATAAACAAACCAAAATATATTATGAAAATCTGAAATAACATAGTTGAAATTAAGTTTCGGTGGTTGAAATACATATATAGCATATATCCTGTTGCAGATCTCTACTTTAAATATCAAATGTTTTAGTTGAGCATTAATCGTAAAATCAAAAGTCAACGTTTCTACAGATAGATCATTTCCGACATATGCCGCGATATATACTCCGGAGAAACATTAGAATTTATATTCTCAAGACAAAATACTGGAGACCGATATGGAGATAAGCGCAGCTGCAATCGATTCATGCATTTTTATACTATGAAGCTAGCCTGGCTACCAGTATCAGAATTCCTACCAGCGACCTGTGGCGGTAGTTCATCCTCAGAAGGGCGATCAATGGGCTTCTGCATGGTCGGAACATGTAGAAGTGTGATGTCTTTGTAACACTCTCAACATTTCTGCGAGGTTTGGCATCGATTGCTTCTATGACCTGCCTGGTAGCAATTGCAACGACGATCCAAATTTTCTGCATGAGTCTGCAAAAGTTATTGTAGACTCTTCCACTTAAATGCTGAACACATGAAAATTTTATGTACTTTATTTTATGAACTTTTGCAAAATGACATACTATATTTCTGGATTGAGCCTTGCTTGGGTGTGTTTTCATGTGTCATAGATACGTTGTATTGGGTGTATTTTCATGTGTCAAACATACGTTGGACAAGTTGATAGCTGCAAAAGCAATACATTGCTTTATTAACAAATTATAAAAGTTATAAAGTTTCGTATACGTGGGTATCCCAGAACAACTTGAATTCGCTGGTGTTTTAAAATCAGGTTATTTAGGATCATATCTGTGACAGGAAAATCCCACGCATCTACGTCAAATTCCAAGTTCCGTATCAAAGACAGATCTTGTTGAACATGTGTTAACAAAAAGTTGTAGTCTCTTAGGGTCGGATAATCAGTCATCCTGAATGAAAATGCACGTGGTGCGTATTTAACACAAACTCATGTTTGTGGTTAATCAGATCAACAAATAGAATTTACACAAGAGAATACTAATAATGACCATTAATTTCAAATAACTGTATTTTCCTGGGCTGTTTAAAAAATATCCTGCTCGAAAGACTGAAATGTTCATATTATTGCAGAAACAGTCACTATCAATGACAAGGAACAAAATATTAATAAATTCAATGGACGATGAATCAACTCTGTGATAGTTCATATTTGAATGAGAGGTAATAATAAATACTTGCCTAAAAATCACTGACTGAACAATTCTTTATTCGACTAGTTTCGCTTCTTACGGCATTATCAAGAATGAATATATATTACAAAGACAACCTTCAAATATTTGCAGATCTGTTCGGACCACAGAATACACCTTAAATTCGGTCATAGAGGTGAGGGTTTCTAAATTATCAGAGATTTAACAGCGGGAGTGGTGGTCATTGAGAAGATGTATTTATCGGATTTTTGAAGATTATTTGTTTCCATGACTTCTAGGTAGTTCATTTTCATACCTTTTTCACAGCAATGGAGAATATTCGATTTTTTCCGTATAGAAAAGAGATCAGGTTTTAGGAGGCTAGCACCTGTTCTTATGTTTAATAATAATAATATATGTCTTTATTGTTCTCAAGCAGCAATACCGAGTACATCTAAAATAAGAAAAACATATGTTTACAGTAAGAAAAACAGAAAATATTCATTAAAAACAGAAAGATATAAGCTACAGAACAATCACAAGGCGCAATTCAATTGAATTACTCTTCCATTGAACCTTGAAATAAAGATAATTTGTTTATGTTTAGGAAATGCCTAACATACAAAATTAAATAAAAAAAAAAAAAGTCAATAGAAAAACTCGGGAGAGCTATGTGAAGTATAAATAAAAACGAAATTATATGAAAAATAAAAAACTAATTATATAAAAAAATAAATAAAAAAAATATATATGAAGACATAAACTCACTTTTGGCAGTCTAAGAGATGTTTACGAAGTTTATTAATGATAGCCATGGTTTTTGATTTTTTATGGTTCGGGACAAGGGCATGTAGGTTATGGATTAACTTATACATGGTAGAAGAAAATGATCTTTCAAAATAAGCTGTAGAGTGAACAGAATATGAGACCCTTGGACCGAACGTTAATATTGTCACATCCTCGCGGAAAGTAATTTTATTGTATAAATAATGTGGTTGTTTGAATGCAATTATGTTCAAGAATTGGGAGTATAATTGCAGAAGACGCCTATTATTATTTATGTTCAGCCACTATAAATCTAACACAAGAGTTCTGGACCTTTTGCACTAAGTACGAAGTTTGAGAATCTAAAGAGCTATAGAGTACTGGAGCACAGTAATTAAAATTGGTTGAAACTAATGATTCACAAAGTAATGTTTTAGTAAACCTAGGTACGCTATGAATATGAGAAAATAGAGATTCAAGGTGGCATAAGATTTTTTCACGAAATTAGAGATGAGACTAAGGTAGCGATGGGTGTTGTCGATTATTAAGCTTAGGTTACGTGAACAGTTTTGGACAGAAATGGTAGAGCCGTCTATGTAAAATTTAACTAGAGTGGAGACAAGATTAGAGTTACCAAACAACAAAGCGGTAAATTTAGTAGCATTGATCACTACTTGGTGTTCCTTAGAAATACTAGAGATTATATGAAAGTTTTCATTAATTAAATTAATTTAACTCCAGCCTAACCTCCCAACCATTTCTTATGACTATTTGCTTCAGCTTTTTGGCCACGAAAGTGTGTCGGGAAATTCTTTTCGAATCCAGGACGTGGCACCGCGACTCAGTTCTTCTGTGTTCGACTCTGCATTCCCGTGACCCTGGCGGGTTTGAGGCAATAACCCTTATCGGAAGACAATTCAGCGCAGCTGGACCATTAATATGTAGTTCCGCAGTCTTCATAGGAGGCGGTAGTGCTAAATACTTACTGCCTGAATAGTGTTTGCCCCGAGGTTGTGTAACCTCTCACCATACCAGGACGAGTCTAGAGTCTAGAGCGGAAGGTGGCCCAGGCACAGTTGGTGGTTTCATATCATGTTTTAATCATTTTCCTTATCCTTATGCACTTGTCTGACTCCTTCAGAACCTCCTTCAAGGCATGATCGTTTGAATCCAACAGCCTCTATCAGCGTGAGGGTAAAATTATAGGAATTCTTTTGGCAAACGAGAAGAGCCCCAATCCCCCTTTCTATGAGCGGTAAATAATGCAGAATCTGCGATAGTCTTCGGTCAGTGGAAGTAGTGTTTCACTACTTTCTTGATCTTTCTGCTCGCCTCTCGTAGGCTTTATGCCCTATGCAAGAAAATTACCACGTAAAACATATAGACCCACGAAAGTTAGAATTCCCTAATCCCTGAAAACTCTCCTACCATCTATACGTAAAATTATCCTAATTGCCGGCTTCTGTGTTCCAAAAATAATATGGTGATGTGGACCGTTTCTCCAGAAAATTATTCCGTATGAAAGTAATGTCTGAAAGAAGTCTTCAAGACGTGATTCCTTACATGATGTTTCATCACTTTGAATGTGTAAATAACAGAAATAATTTTTTTATTTAGAGCCTCTACAAGCTCTTTCCACTTTGGTGCTGTGTCAATCTAAATTCCCAAAAATTTGGTAGCATTAGTGGGCTCAAATATTTTGATATCTAATGATAGTTTTCCTGGTATAGTGCTTTTAGATTGATCAGTCAGAAACACAGCACATTCAGTTTTATCTAAATTCAAGTGTAATAAATATCCTGTGCACCACCTCCCTACAGTATAGGATAAAATTCATATCATCAGAGGATCTTTGAATGCTCTATGATGAGGTAATTATATTTGAAAACTATAAAATACTTAAGTAATATAGTATATTTTTGATAATGGGTTAACCACCCGAAACTTATGTAGAGTTTTTAATATATTCAGTGAAACTTTAGTCAAGTGTGTTAATTTTTAATTTCATAGTTTTTAACATTATGTTTCACTAGATATAAGCGAAATCTCCGTGTCATTTATTGATTATATTTGTATCACCAGCATAAATGAAGATGTTATGTTTTGCAGTATGTAGTATATTTGGCAGATCATTGATGTAAACGACGAGTAATAACCGGTCCAAGATACATCCTGAGGCATTTCCGTTTTCCACTTTCTTTTCTGATGAAGTACATATTTCTGTGTTATTCTCAATAACTGATAACAGTTTTTGTGTTCTATCTTTCAAATAACTTTCGCTCAAATTCAGCTGATTTTCACAAATTCCACAAATTTTCACTTTTTTAGCAATTTATAATGTTCCACGAATTCAAATGCTTTAGATATATCCAGAAAAAGTGCTAGTAGAATATCTTAAATTTTCAGTGATTCCATTACCAGCGTTAATTCATATATTGCTGTATCAATTTTTTAATTTTGATAAAGCCGTGTTGATGTTTTGTGAAAACATTATGTATCATTGAAAAACATAAAAGGCGTGCCAATAGCTTTTGAAGTATTTTGTGAATGTTGATAGCCTAGGTACTGATTGGACTATAATTTTTGTAATCAGCTTTACACCTTTTTTATATAATGATTTCACTATTGCCAAATTTAAAGCATTAGGGAAAATTCTTTCTGTGAAGCATGTGTAAGTAATATTGCTAACGGTTCAGCTATGTTTTCGATTGTCTCATACATAATATACATCGGTATATCATCATATCCTCTAGAGGATTCTTTATTTATATGCTTAACTATTTTAATTAATTCACCCTCTGTAACTTCAAACATGTAAAAAGAGGTTGCTACTCTTTTCATATTGATCTAGCATTTAATTTTAGGTAGATTTTTAGTGAGGTTCGGGGAAGATTCTACATATGAAATGTTGAAATTCTTTGAAATTTCCTGATGGCAATATAAAAGAATTTCGATCATTTGATTGATTTTCAATGTTCTCAATCACTGTCCATACTGTTTTCGATTTACTGCTTGATATTTTGATCATATTCGCATAACGATCTTGCTTGATTTGGCGAGTTTGTATGAATTAAGATATTCTTTCCGGTATCTGGAAAGTATTGATGAAACAGTTTGTTTTTTAAGAATTCAAATTCTTGGTCATTCTTGAAAATATCCTTCTTTTCTCCATTATTGTTATGGGAACTGCTATACTTCTTTACACAGGGGAATCATTCCTCAAATAATGTAATATATTTAGTAAAAAATAAATTCCATATAACATTAACATCTGTCTTTTTCAATTCATATTGCTCATTCCAGTTTATCTTCATTATCGATGTCTTTTATAGCTTCTTCTTCAAATTTACGTAATTTATGTAACATAGGCTTCACTGATGCATCGACATTTGCTGTAAATCTTATGGTTTGGGCCAGATGCTCAGAAAGATGTGGCTGTGTCAGCGATATGGTATAATTTTTTGTATTAAAAAAAAAGGAATTGATTCTCTGATTAATAGATCGACGCTGTATCTTTCAGCTTTTATTGATGTCTATGTTAAAGTCTCCTGTTGTGATAAAGTTTATGTTTTTCATTAGTGAGTAAGTCTATTATTTTAGGTAGCTTTTCAAGGAAAGTATCTGAATCCTCCAACAGAGGTGTTTTGGGCCTATCAATGGATATTAAAATCAATTCGGTAGTACTCTTCACGCTATACTCTAATGCAGAGCATTCAGTGACATGTGGTATACTAAACTTATTGAGATCACTTCTTCTTTTGCATTTTATACTCTTTAACCGTTTCGCATAAATAGCATGCAGTTTGTTGGTTAGGAGCTGATCATAATTTTGACAATGTTCTGTTACGGCGAGGAAATAAACATCGTGATAATGAATATATTTTTCTAGACTGTTAAATGAAGTAGATATTGATCGTTTATTAATATAAGTCACTGTAATATCATTTACTAGTTGTTTTCCTACAGCATTCACTGGTCTGTCAATTTTATCCGCACCTATAAAACAGTGCCTCCTTGTCCTTGTTCTTTCAAAAACGTTTGTGTTAGATAAAATCGAAACATTTTATCCCTTGGCCAAAATTGGGACTTGTGCATTTCGTCTTCTTTCTCTATAGGTGCTGTTATCAAATACCTCCTGAGACTGTTCTTTTCTGATGTGATTTCTTCAACATTTAATTTATCGTATTCGGAACCTTGTTTATTTTTGACGTATTTCTTTATATTTACTTCTGTTGCAGTCCTATTTATGCGGTAAATGTATATCCAGATCTCTTTCTGTCTGTTCCTGCAAAATCGATTCCTGTTTGTTTACTTGGATATTTTGAAGAATTTCTTCAATTTCCGTCTCTTCTTCTCTTATGAGGTGATGTTTCAGGTTGCTTCGTATCAGTAATGCCACTCCACTCCTTACTGACTTTTTGTCATACCTGTATACTTCATAGCCTAGAAACGAGAACTTCTGTTTCTTGTTGAGTTTCGTTTCTTGTAGAGCTACAACGTCTGGTTTTTCCTCATTTATGATCTCTTCTATGTCAATCATTCTTTGTTTTATTCCACATACATTCAATGAAATAATCTTCGCAGCTGATGATATGTTGTTGTTTTTTCTGGCCATTTATTTTCCTGTAAAGATTCCTTTCAGCAAGCCTGGCAGTGCTTCTACTAAGGTTTGCATAATCATCTGTTGTATATCACTTGTTGAAATTGCTTTTTCTGAATTAACAATTGTCTTTGTGTTGTGTTCATTGATTGCTCTGTTAGCATTTTTTCTCGCTCTCCTGCCTCTGCTGACGGTAACAAAGAATTGAGAAGTTTCTGTTTTTTTTGCTTCATTGTTGGGGGGTGCGTTTGGTTTTTTTGTGTATATTCTGTTTTCTTCTCGGTGGTTTTTTTGGACAATGGTTTTGGCCCTTTCTTCGCGTCTTTTGTTTTCCTTATGGATGCAATATAACTTTTGCATCCTTTGTAGCTTGCAGGATGTCCTGTTTCCCCGCAATTTGCGCATTTGGCATTTCTTCTTTTGTATTCTTTTTCCAATTTGCACTCATTTGTAGAGTGATTGCCTGCACATTTCACGCACCTGAATGGGAACGTGCAGCGGCTCTGTGCGTGTCCGTACCTCTGGCATCGGTGGCATTGTCCAGGCTCGGTGGGTCTTCTTTTCGGTTCAACTGTTATTTTAAGGCAGCATAGAGTCTTAATATTGAACACTTCCTTGTTCTTAGTTTTCACTATGAAAAGTGGAAGTGGATTTTGTTTTTCTTGAGGTCATTCGTATGACCTCTGTTGCTTCTATTCCTGCTCTTTGGAGTTCTTCTTTGATGTCTTTGACATCGGTATTCAATGGCAGCCGTCCAATTACTGCGTGCAATAATATCTCTTCTTGGAGACAGTATGAGTAGTATCCTCTCTTTTCTGTATTCAGGAACGTTATTAGGTTCCTGTAGTCAGTACTTGTTGAGGGAAATACTTTTATTCCATCTCTGATGGTTGAGGCTTTCGTGTATCCTATTTTTCTTGCATAGAGCCTTTTAGATACAGTCATCCAATCGTCATTTCCTCGAATGACGACTGGCGGGATTTTGCTCTTTACTGTTTCCTCTTTTCTTGTCTCTTGTTCTGCTGAAACTTGTTTTTCACTGTTATTTTCCTCATTTGCACTTTTCGTTATTGCATTTTCATAGCTTCTCGATGGTTTCTCTATTTGTGGACTTTCCTCCTCCATGGGTACTGAAGGAGATTCTTCTTCTTTATTTTCTGACTCTTGAGAGGTGAAAGGTGTTCTCCTTTCTTCTATCTCTTTTTCGAGTTCAGTTATTCGGCTCATAAATGCCTCATGTTTCTCCATTAGAAGTTTCATCTGCACTTCCAGGGTATCCACCCTATCTTTATATTGCTGTGCCATTTGTTTGTACTTTCTGGCACAGTCATTCATCTCTTTCCCGCCGTCACTGGAAGAAAAGCTATCGTCCGATTTGGGCGATATATTTCTAGTTCGCTTTTTTCACGGCATTGCACTTCCTCCTAGTGCTATTTTGATAAATCTAACACTTTTTCACTTACTTTATGTGCAATAACAATTATCAATGATTATTGAATATAATTAATAATCAACAATAATTAGGCTAATAAATAAATGTTTATCATTCTCTAATACTACGAAAGTTTTTAGACTTTTCAAAATATTATTTAATTTTATGAAAGACTATTTATGTACTATATAATTATCAATAATTATTAAATGTAGTTAATAACCACTAACAATTAAACACTACTCATCGATTATATTTTAACTAATACTACGAAAGTTTATGTAAATTTTACTATAAGACTCACCTGGGAAGATGATAGCGCCTATCGTTCCGTATTCCGTTTACTATAGGGAACGTGGATGTTGCCTGGTCACAAAGCCCTGGGGACGTATAACTCTGGATTCAACACTAACACTTAACTCACTCACTGTACCTTTGTTCTTGAATGAGATTTTTCTTACTACTTATGTATTTATGTGCAGACAGTAAAAGTTCTGAAAAGAACATATATTATATGATATAAGAACATATTGCCCTATGCGCTACGTTGTTCTATAAAGAACAAATATTCGTATTATTTCGCTTTTGTCCTAAGAAGAACAATTCTTTATAGCAGAAACAGACTTCAATCAGTAAAAAACTGTTAGAGATGTCTTTATTTCTTCTTTCATTTATTTGTTAGAGATGTTCTTTATTCTCTGGATTTCTCACACTCGTAGTACGATGTTACTCCAACCACTGTAAGCTCTCGAATGGGCGCTTTAAGCGTCGTGCACCTGATTTCATACTCATCGATCCCTACTCTCGTTACTCCTTCTCTTCGTACGGTGGTCCGGTAGGGATCTGCGCGATATTCACTTGTTTATCTCATATTTCGCGCTCATGTGTTTTTCCACCGTTACATCCTGTGTTTGAGGCTTATGCCAATGTTTTTTGTTTTAATAAAAAGTTCAAACTATAAGAAATAATGGTGTATAGATCTCCTATTGTTTCGAATAATTCTCCATTTTTTAGTCAACTTGAAAATATGTTGGGTAACTTACGCTGTGAAGGTGCTTGGGTTGTTCTTTGTGGTGATTTGTATATTGATTTCTTTGAGAGCACAGTCTGTACACAACAACTTTTGGATGTTTTTTCTTCTTATGGTTTACATGTTTTAACGCACAAAATAACAAGATATGGCGTAAGTAAAAATACTTGCATTGATTATATGTGTCCTAATTCAGAACAAGCTTATATACTTGACACTCTAAAGACGTTAGACTCTAAAATGCAGTCTTCCTGTTGGAAGCGAGATCCGATCTTTTACTGTTCCTCAGAGACAATTCAGTCCGAAAAATTATAGTAATTTTTATCACCAAATTTCGAAAGAATCGTGGGATGATGTATAAGGAGTCTCCTCATTGAGTGAGGGGTTCTGAGGCTCTGATAAACTCACTTTCATCATATTTTAATGAAGCTTTTCCAATTCAAAAAGTTATTGTTCCATATAATGGGTGAAAATCATGGTTAACTAATGGTATTGTAACCTTTTCAATTATGTTGAGACATCCTTATGCACTGAAATCTTCAAATGGTCGAATTATAATGTGAAGTTTTACAAGAAATACAAGAGAATTTACGATAAGGTGATAATTTCTGCAAAACATTTGAATAATACTATGAGATTTTTCAATTGCGGGAATAAATCTAAAACTGCGTGGTATATTATCGAAATTACTACATATAAATCTGATAAAAACAATGATTTCAACATATTGATAGATAACCAATTAGCTAATGACCAAAAGTACTATCTGATCATTTCAATAGGTATCTTATTGGTATACCTGACGATATTCGGAAAACATTAACTGATTACAACATCACTCTATTAAATCTGCCAATAGGCTTAATATTAAATCTAGTATGTCCATTGCTCCAGTTGTTTATTCGGAAATTTATAATATTATCCATAAATTGAAAAACACAAACACATGTCAGGATGGTATCACGGGTCGACTATTGAAATGGGTTGTGTGATGGGTTGTTCAACCTCTGACGGTACTCATTAATGGATTGGTTCATGCAGGGAATTTTCTAAAATATTGAAAATAGCTAAAGTAAGGTTACTTTTCAAGAAGGGTGACTTCAAAAAAATTGAAAATTATCGTCCTATTTAATTTTTGCCCACTATCTCAAAAATAATTGAACGTGTAATATTCAATAGAATAGTATCTTACCTGGACAAATACAACATCATTAGTGACAGACAGTATGGTTTTAGAAGTGTCACGTCTACACAGTCTGCCATTTTAAGTTTTGTAAATAGTGCGTATGACAGCATGAGCGATCACAAAGAATGTATTGGTCTATTTATGGACCTCAGCAAGGCATTTGATCATATCTCGCACGATTTATTGCTGGTTAAAATGAATGCGGTTAGTCTGAGGGGTATAGTTAATCGGTTGGTGAGATCCTATTTCACTGATAGATCGCAATTTGTGGAGGTTGATGGGGTGAGATCATCGAAATTGAATAAAATATATGGAGTGCCTCAGGGGTCTGTTCTAGGACCCTTGTTGTGATTTATAACTAATCTACCATATGTATTGAATGACCTGAATGAATTGGTAATGTTTGCTGACGATAATACCGTTGTACAGACTGATCTGCGAATAACAGGCGCTCAGAAGACGACTCAACGACTGGCAATGATTTTTCCTTGTGGTTCAAACAGAATTTACTGTTTCTGCATGTCTCTTAGACATATTTTTTGAGTTTTTCTTCGTACAATGTGGTAGATGAGTCGGATACGAGCTTATTAATCAAGATTGACGTTCATTCCAACGTCCGAATGGAGGAGGGATCTTTCTGATGGGACAGGATTTGTCAATTGAGGATGTCAAGATCCTGAAGAAACTACTGAAGCTCTAATTTACATCCAAGCAACGATACACAATGTCAGAATCGACGCGAGATGTTAATAATAAGAGGTTATTAAGATTTGCTGTTAATATAACGCGGGAATCGCCCTTGATATAATTATCCTCTTTATGAATATCGTTGAGGCTAAAACTCAAAATTAGATCTATGGTCTCCAAAATCAGTATCAATTACAAGCGTTTTGAGTAATTCTGGTTCAACAATTGTGAGAATGTAGTCTATTTTAGTCGAAGATGTTATGCCGTTGCAGTTAGTAACAATTCTGTTAGGTTCCATTGACGTCGGGTGTAAGTTGAAACTTATCAATAAATCAACAAGATACATCTTGCGAGCCTCACTCTCAGCTAAGTAATTAATATTAAGATCACCGCAAACAAATACAGCGATAAGCTTAGAAGTAAATTTGTCCAACACGTAAGACAGAATATTAATGAATAAGTTGAAATCATTGGGGGAACTATATACATTAAGAATACAAATCTTAGTTCTATCAGTTTTCAAGTATATTCCACAAATCTTACAATGCATTTCAGCCGAAATTTCATTGATATCTTGAGTTGGGAGGAACTCATAGTTGTCCTTCAGACAGATAACTCCACCTCCGTGATGTCGTGAAGAGCGGCAATACAAAGCTGCAATTCGATATCCCGGCAGAGCCATATATTCCATTTGAGTTTTTCTACACCAGTGTTCAGTTATGCAAAGAACAGTTGGGTGTTCCATCCTTGTAAAAACTTCTATGTTGTTAATAATGTTGGCTATACCCTGTACATTCATTTGAGTACATTCATAGTCAATGGTTTATGAATAAATTTATCTTTATTCTAGATCTCTTTAGGTTTTTTCGAAAAAAATTTAATGTAATCTGATAGTAGTGAAATTACTAGGTAGGAATAATATGCGGACAACGTTTCACAAAAAAAACGTTTAACAACAGCACCCTCGTGCCAAAATGATGGATTCATTGTCTGATCTAATGACTCGAATGGTATATCAATCTTAAAGGAGAAATATATGTCAGGCTTCCTAGAAGTCTGAAAATTCTAGAAAATTTCTTGAAAACGTCAGCACAATCAACTAAATCTTGTCCCTCAAACAATTTCAAAACTGTTGTTCTTTTACCTCTTCTGAAAAATGCTGATGTCGTGTCGCAACCAGTTACTGCATGTAGAAATAAGATATGATTTTGGCATTTTGAAAAAGCACATAAACTCTTGGATGAATATATTTTTGATTGTTGTTGAGCCTTCCCAGGTGTTAAAAAATAAATAATTTTTTTGGTTGGCGTTCGAGCAGTGAGCAATACCAACAAATCAACATCTTCACCAACAACGATAGTTGGATTTGTCGAAGTAAATTGTTCTATTGCTGTTTCAACTATCAGGACATCAGCATCATTATCAGCTTGCTTTACAGAAATATTTTCAGATGTACATTTTTCTTTCAACATTAAAATTAACCGAGACTTGTGTGTATTTGCGAGAAATTTCAGTTGGCTTTTTTGTTGTATTTTTACTTATATTAACGTTCTGTAACGTTTTAAAACGATAATTGAAATACATATTATGAGTAACACAACTTTTTCAACATTTTGCATCGCTATATCTCCGAAATGGTGATTCTTAGGAAAAAAGTGTAGAAACAATTTTTACAGATAATTGCATAATGAATAATTTTTGTCTCACCTTTTTTTATAATAAAACTTACCGTTCAGCTGGAAAACTCAAGAAACCGATTTTTGCAACGTTTGACCTTGATTAAATTTTTTTGCACACGTTGGATTGATGTGGATAATTGACAAATTGTGTGTAATAGGGTCTCCAATATTCATGCCAATTTTTAGCTGGGTCCGAATTAATGTAGCTTTACCCCTATTCATGGAGCTAATTTGACCGGACTACAAGTCCGTAGATTCGCCGAGCAACTTCTCATTGCCTATGCATTTTTTTGTAAACGATTTTATTTCGATTCAGCTCATTTATTTATCAGATAACAAATCTCGAATTAGGTATTCCTGTTTGAAACTGTTTGGATTTTTTGAAAATTGGATTATAAAAAAATGGATTAGAAGAAACTGAAAATAACTTTTTTCTTCATATGCAATCACTACATTCGTTTGATTCCTTATTTCCTTATAGTGATCCCAGTGTGGCATCTTGCCTGATTTCCTTGATTTATTAAAGGCCTTGTTTTTCAATTGGACCATATATTGGACATCATCAGTCAGCCAAGGAGGTTTTTGACCCTTTATAACAATATCCTTCAAAGGAGCTAGTGTATCAAATATATTTATCATCAACTTATTCAGATGAGATTTTGTAATAATTTTTATTTCTCAAGCCAATACTCATCAACTATTTTGGGGTTCCTCATTTCAATAATTTCTGAATGTTCTAAACATCGCGCACGCTTAAAGAACAATTCAGTAAATGTCCAAAGTCCAATATCCAAAGTCTTATCGAGCGATCAGCCTTCTACCTGAGATGGGAAAACTGTTAGAGAGACTGATTCTTTCGACAATCCAGTCTCAATATCTCAATTCCACATAATTCACACAATTGTGAGATGGATAAAGTTAAGTATTATTTCTACCTCTCCTAGTATAAACAAAAAAAAAGCGCGAAAATAAAACAACAGATATTCATGTTTATATACTAATTTTTGAAGAAATATCCTTCGCTTTCTCTTCAGAACGTGAAAGAATTATACTTTTCACAAACTATGTTTGGATTTGAATATTATTTCTCTCGTTCAATTGCAATTTATTCAACAGCAATGAACAGAAGCCATTATAACGCCATTAGAGCATCTCTATTTGTAGGACAAATGTCGACGTTGCCAGATTTCCTAGTTCGTGGCTTGTAAGTAAAGTTAGGCTGTGTCACGGCACAGAACATAAAGGTTATTTAGTTAAACATGTCTTAATTCACATGTGTGCCATATTTGAAAAAATTATTAATGACATTTCTCTCGAACGAACCTTCTTGAATAATATACATCAGAAAGCAATTTTGTGTAATCTCACTATTTTAAGAGTGTCATTGGATGAGTCCATGAAAGATTTTTATTGTTGCTGTTTATGTGGTGAAGACAATAAAAATATTCTGAACATTCTGTGTTCCATTTTTTCGAATATCTTATTGAATGACCACACAAAAAAAAATCAAGCTGTACACGAGAAAACTGAATCAAAAAATAAACGAAGAAAGCTCAATACTTTCATAAAGTAGTTTGTTGGTTGCTTTATTCAGAAATAAAATATTTATTTATACTTAGGTAAATAATTCAATTTGAGTAATTCCTACAACGTTTCTTTCAAGGTTTCTATTCTCTTAAATAATTCGATAAATTTGGTTAGGCAACTTTTCATGTAAATAAATCCTACTTACTGATAGAAGTATTTTTTACGCAGTAGAGCTTTATCGAAAACATCGTTGTTTTCTTGCAATAATAAATGTTTTACATTTTTCTGTTACAGAAATATGTGCTCACAATACCCAATATAATATTCTATATGTTATAAATACTATTAATATTTCTTGTTTGTTCGCAATATACAAAAAGAGTTGAAATAATGCTTGAAAGCTTGGGAACATCCGTCTGGGATAGTATATTTCTAAACACAATTTGGCATCACCGAGGGACTAAGCTCTTCATGGCCTGTATTAAAGGTGGCCGTGACACAGCCTAACTACTTACAAGCCACGAACTAGGAAATCTGGCAACGTCGACATCAGTCCTACAAATAGAGATGCTGTAACAACAACAAAAGTTGTGAAAAGTATAATTGTTTCACGTTCTGAAGAGAAAGCGAAGGATATTTCTTGAAAATTTCGTATATAAACAGGAATATCTGTTGTTTTTTCGCGCTTTTTTTGTTTATACTAGGAGAGGTAGAAATAATACTTAACTTTTGTCGAAAGATTGTCGAAAGAATCAGTCTCTCTAACAGTTTTTCCATATCAGGTAGAAGGCTGATCGCTCGATAAGACTTTGGATATTCTGGGAGCTTATTTCAGCATTTAGGAATTAAGCAAATTCTGGCCTGTTTTCACACTTTAAGAAATGTGCCGAATGTGAAGCACAGGTACTACAGAGTGCGCAAGTTATAAAATTTCCCCTGTAATTAGGACAATTTCAGGGGCTACCTTTTTCCTGGTAGACTGTATTGATTGTTCCAGCTCCTATTCGGTAACCGAGGTTAATGGCGAGAAGGGACCGGAACGTAAGCCCCTCGCGCATCTCCGACTGAGTCTCAGTATCATTCTGCGGATTGTTCTCCGGGAAAAGGCGATCGAGAATGACCCCTAGGGACTCTGGAATTATTCCATGGTTACATGAAATAATTTACATGTTTACATTTAATAAGGTATATGGAATATTATATGCTATCTATTCCCCAGGGGTGCGGAAGCGTTCGGAATCGACGAATCTAAATTCTCCATTTTTGCACGACGGATCTGTACGGAATCGAGAAACGAATAGGTTTCTGGCGTCCTCGAATTCTTTCTCCAGATTTTGTAAAAGAGCAGGCACGGAAATCTAACTGCGCGACATTATTGATAATCGTCGCCGTTTAACATCAGTCAGATATTTCGTTACATCATTTACTGAATTGTTCTTTAAGCGTGCGCGATGTTTAGAACATTCAGAAATTATTGAAATGAGGAACTCCAAAATAGTTGATGAGTATTTGCTTGAGAAATGAAAATTATTACAAATCTCATCTAATATCAAATCTCATCTAAGTATGAATAAATATTATATTTCTGATTAAAGCAACCAACAAACTACTTCATGAAAGTATTGAGCTTTCTTCGTTTATTTTTTGATTCAGTTTTCTCGTGTCCAGCTTGATTATTTTCTTGTGTAGTCATTCAATATGATATTCTAAAAAATGGAACACAGCATGTTCAGCATATTTTTATTGCCTTCGCCACATAAACAGCAACAATAAAAATCTTTCATGGACTCATCCAATGACACTCTTAAAATAGTGAGATTACACAAAATTGCTTTCTGATGTTTATTATTCAAAAAGGCTCGTTCGAGAGAAATGTCATTAATAATTTTTTCAAATATGGCACGCATGTGAAATAAGACATGTTTAACTGAATCTGTAGGTATATTAGTACTCCCCGTTGCAAATAATTAAAATATTCATTATCAGTCGAATTTCCTATACTTTCAGTAACAAGCGAGATGCAGATGTTACATTGTACTTTTTTGGATATTTTGTGTGAGACATAACCGGATATATATATATATATATATATATATATATATATATATATATATATATATATATATATATATATATATATATATATATATATATATATATATATATATATATATGAGCTGATTCATCTATTTCACATTCTCTCAAATAATTCGTAGTTAAAATAACAGTACACTCTTGTTTGATATTCAACCAGGAGTGCAACAAGTTTTCGTCATTTTAAGAAAATATACTTATCAGAAACTCACCTATTCCAAGCTTGAAACTTACTGAATCATCTACGGAATACCTATCCTCTACACTATATTTCACAAAAAAATTATTTGTAGGTAATCCGTACTCAAAACACAATACAAATTCGATTCGATTAAATCGGTGCACACGAAACACTTCGGTTTTATAATTTGATGTTATGTTATCCACAAACTATCAACACTAGCACCTAAATAACACTATAGAAAATTGATGAATAGAGGATTAGAACTGAAATCGTAAAATATTCAACTTCAAACTACGAAGTTCTCAAACTACACAAAATTGATTTCGTTTCACTGAAATTTGTCAACAAACTAAAGACTTTGCTTTCTATAGTTTGATGTTGAAATTTCAACAAATTATCAAGATCAACACTTGTATTACACTGTACACAATTGAAAAATATAGAATTTATACTAGAAGCTCAAATTATTCAACTTCAAACTGCGAAAGTCTTGGGAAGCGTCCTATATGCATTAGTATACCAGCTCAACTAATGGAGGCATTGTTAGCCCACTTTTTGACATATGACAGATATTCATTTCATGGCCTGTATTAAAGGTGGCCGTAGCTGTGTTTCCTTCCATCGAAAGACAATGACAATTTTCCTACAAGTGTTTTAGTAACTAGTGAACTTCATCCACTATTAGTTTGAAATTCATATTCCAAATCTTAACGCCCGACATTCGTATCAATGTGCAAATATCTAGTTTGATATTCAACTAGCAATTAGACACCACATATGTATTTATTGAATTCTACACAATAAATCAAATAAAATAAAATAAATTAATAAAATCACAAAAATTAAATATTGAATTGATGTCTTTACACCAATGCAAATGGTGTACAAACACTCTCAATCTGATCTTATAGGTCTCTATAATCCGATCTTAGATTGACGTATGACATGTGCAAGTGACAGCTGACACGTTTGTAAAAACTTCCAAATAGAAGTAAAAAGTAAACAAAACCAAAATATTCGATGTATATGAGTAGTTACAATAAATTTTATAATTTTTTCAGAATCTGCTCATTAACTAATAATTTCAGTTGGTTTGAATATAAACACTTTACACCAGAATGTTTTTCTAATAGAGATGGACTTTAAAGGCGGTTAAGAAATGATTTTCAGCTTCACAAGGAATTCTTGGAAATGAGATGAATTATGTATTTAAATTTTCTCAGTATGAAGACAAAATTTTTAAACTTGTTGTTGGTATGTTGTTTTTGTCTTGTATTGGCCAATGAAGAATTCTGTCCTCAAAACTGTGAATGTAAAAGAAGCGTCGCCCAAAAAGGCCCAGCAGACTTCTTGAAATTAAAATGCGGAGATACTGAGAAAATTACTGAATTAGATGAAATCGGTCTTTCTAATATAGCAAGTGAAATTATTCAATTGTAAGTATTGTTAAACAATTTACCATGATATGAAAACCCTGATTTTCTGTAATTTAACTGTAGTGTCAGTAGGTTACTTTCAAATTTGATGTTCAGAAAAAATAAGATAAGTTGAAAATTTCTAAAGAGAACTTTGTGAACAGAAAATTTACTTGTTTTATAGAAATTTGGTTTATCAGAATTTTTTTTTAGAAGCCCCTCAAATGATAATTCAGTTTATTAAGTACTTGTATTCCTTTGAAAAATATTTGCAAATCTGTTGTTTCATAAAGTATAACTGTTGTAATTTTATACCATTTAATCACATTAATGCCGCAAAATTTTTTTTAGATATAGTCTATATTGGTAATACCCCTAAATTTTTTAGAGAACTTTCAATAAATCTATTCAAATTATTTTGAAGTTATAGAAATTTAAGTCTATTAAACTATATATATAAAAATGTAAAATTAATTAGTTTGACAGCTGTTATTTAAATAACAGTAAATATCCTACATATATATTTATCATTTTATGTTTTTATTGCAGCAATCTCTCTAATAATCTTCTTACACTTTTTGAACCAAAAATTCAGCTGATAGCTCTACAAAAATTGTGAGTACATATTAAAGATTATCTTTTATCTGAATATCAATTGCCTATAGTTAACTGACTTACCGATTTATATATGTTAAGGTGAATATATTAGCATCTTATTTACTTATTTGACATGAAAGTAGTTAATTTTTTAAATGTATTCAATAATTTCTTTGCCTGCTACTTTTTCTATGAATCTAAGGAATATCAAGTGTTACTATAAATGCACTAAGAGTTCTAAGTGTTCGTATTTAAAGGAATAATTCATATATAGTAATAAACGAAGTATAAATAAATTTTTGCAAGTACTTATTACTAAGTAAAATATATATATATATATATATATATATATATATATATATATATATATATATATATATATATATATATATATAAAGACATATATTAAAGAATTAGCTGATACCTCTTCTTCGATTCTGAATCAGACGATAATATTCGAAGGTATGAATAGAATTCATATTATGAACTGGTATCCTAAGAAAATATAAAATATTTCTAGAACAGTGAAATGAGAAGCAAAACGATTTCGTATGGCCGTATTTTGAACAGAATATGAATAGAATATGAAGGGAAAAGACCTCCAAGAAATAAGAATATGATGATGTGTGACCACTTCCCGCCGATATAATGAAAAGTGATAACTGGCTAATGATTAAAGTATTTGTGTAGAATGTATGCTGGAAACAATTAATTGAATGATTAGTTATCACATAATGGAAAAACGTTAATGCTTTTTTACTCGATATTTATAATATTGCTGATTTCTTTACAACAAAGTATTTTTCAAATTATGTTTCAAAAGTGTTTTTGTTACGATTTTCTGAATATATTTAGTAAAATGATCGTTGGATAAAGTTCATTTAATTTATTATTGAAGACAGAATTCAATTTGTAAATGTTCTAATTATGGACTCATTCGAAGTATAAATGAGAAAAAACGAAAAGATCTGCTTTTTAACAAGTTTTTTTAACGATGTTATAAATATGAATATCAAACTGCAAATTTCGATCACTCGAAAATACAGGCTGTATATTCACCTTAAATTACCCAGCGATGGTCATCAAATTACTGAGATTTTAAACGCGATTATATTTTATAATTTTGTTATAATATATAAACGTTTTGAATAACTATTATACTTTTCTCTCGTCAATCGTTGGCCATTGTCTCAAATATGAGCGACTTTTTTATGCATTGAGGCGCCTTGGGAGTTTATCAAATATATTTTCTGTTATACAAGGCTGAAGCCTGACTACAAAGTTGTGCATATTTTCCATGAACCTTATTACTCATGTTCATTCAAATTAAGATCGACATACTTTCTCTATTTCAACTTCTGTTAACTAGAAGATTAGAACTAAAAAAAAACGATGCATCACCTGCTTAAAACTTTCAAACAGACTCAAAAAAAAAAAAACCACTCGGGTGTTACATGACCTCGCCAGACAATGACAGTACACCGGTTTACCACCGAGAGATGAACCGATATACGATGTCTTTCCACTGGTCAGTTGCACTTATGTTACAACATTATCACTCGTCAGGCAGGTGGAAAATTCCACTCAAATAAGCTAGCTTTTTTATCAATTTTTGATGACAAAGAATATTTTAAAGTACCTCCAAAACATTTTTTGGATTTTTTGAAAGAAATACTTTTTCAGACGTCTGACTGGATATTGAACTCACTAAAATGTGCTGGCTTTTGTATTCTCTATTTTCTTATATATTCAATATATAAATATATAGATATATAGACTAGATATGGTAATGAACGTGTTGAGATATATAGTTATCAATGCATAATAGGCATAAGATTTAACAATATATTTCTGTCTTATTTTGCTATTCATCATTTATATAAATGATCTTCCAAATGCTGTAGGTGATGTTCCCTGCGGATTGGTACTGTTTGCCGATGATACGAGCTTAATAACTTCGTCCTCAAATTTTGATTCAGCCGTTAACAATGTGGATATTTTATTTGACAGCATTAATCAGTGGTGTTCTGAAAATCAATTAGTTCTAAATATCGAAAAAAAATTTATGTACTGTGCTCCACACTGATCGTTCCAAAGATGTGTTTCCTCAATCAATCAAAATCCATGAAAAGGATATTATTATGGAGGACTCTACTAAGTTTTTGGGTATATATATGGACACAAATATGAAGTGGGCTACTCACCTCGATTATATACATAAGCGACTAAATTATGTCCTGTACTCTTTAAATATGCTCAAACATCATGTTGATTCATCAATACTGAAGATAGTTTATTATGCAAATTTCCAATCAATACTTACCTGTGGAATTATATTCTGGCGTGGTTGCACACTCGGTGAGTTTGTGTCACACTGTTTGTGTCGCAAAAGTTGGCAGTAAGAACTATGTTCAACATGAAATATAGAGATTCTTGTAGAGAGTCTTCAAACGCAACAATCTACTGTTACTGACCTTTATGTATTCAGACGTTTGATGTTTGTTCAGAGGCATAAAGAACTTTTGGAAAAATTTGAAAACCTAAATAACACCAGAAGGATTTTTCCATATCTGTATGCACGTTGCTTGTTATCTCTCACTTAGAGTAACTGTTGCTACATGTGTATGAAGTTATTCAATGAATACAAAATAAAAATTCAAACGATACAAAATCACTTAAAGTTCAAGAATCTTCAAGAAGAGGATCTACAGTTTTGTTTGGGACTGTGAACATCTGGGAACATACACCTTGAAAGAATTTTTAGACTGTTGTACTGTTCGGGATTGATTTGTTTTCTTATCTAGTTTAAATTGGTATATATGTTGTTTCATTTCGATCTATTTCTTTGATAACGATGTTCTATTTTATTATATGGTGGTATAATGATTTTGAATTGAATAAATTATTATTATTATTATTACATTATTATTATGATCCATAAGAGGGTATTTGAAGTTTGAAGTCGATGCTCTTCGTTTGTTGGGCGTACGTGACTGAGGATGGCGATGGCATGGTAGCTTGAAAGAATACTGTCTCACGTTTCCAATAACTGTGAGACATCACATTGTTCATGTTTCACATAGTCAGCTCTGATATAATGTTTTATAATCTATTTTGAATAATTCGTTAAAAAAATTATCAAAAGAAAGTTACAGTATACTTTCAATATAGAATATTCACAAGTGCGATGTTATGAGCACAATAACTACAGAATCTCTTATTCTTGTAGTAGATTTTTATATATATATATATATATATATATATATATATATATATATATATATATATATATATATATATATATGAAATGTGTTTGATTATAAAATAAATATTTCAATATCATGTATTTGTAGGGATCTCAGTAGAAACCAGTTGAAATATCTTTCGAAGGATCAATTCTCAGAACTACCGAATCTCAGAAGACTTGACATATCTCAGAATCTCATCTCCCAGATTGACATCTTTAGTTTTAGTAATCTGAAAAAACTTGAAAGACTGAAATTAAACTTGAACCAAATCAGTTTTTTACTTGAAGGAACCTTTGATCCACTTATAAGTTTAAAGCAATTGTAAGTATACTGACTGTGCTTCATATATTGTATTTTACTCTAAGTAAGTTATTGTATTCTTTCTGTTGGTGGTATCAATGTTTGATCTTGAAAACAAATTGAAACTTCTAATTGATTTAGGAAATTTTTTTAGATCAGATTACGCCAATTATTTTGAAACTAAATCAAAGGAAATGCTTCTCATTTTTGGAAGAAAATATATTGTGCTGAAAACCATTCAACAAAATAATTTACTATGCATAGAAAAACTATAGATTTAATAATAATTTTATTTAATTTAGTTGAGAATAACCTATTTTTTTTTCAGAGAAATAGCTAACAATCCTTTAATATGCGATTGTGGGTCTTTGTGGCTTCTAGACTGGAGCCAGAAAACCTCAGTCAAACTGGTATCAAATCCCAAATGTGGTTCCCCTCAATCTCTTAAAGGCTTACCTTTAAGAAAACTCAAATTATCCAGAGATAAAGACTGTACAAATGCACATAAATATGGAGGAGCCTCTATAGTTGTTTTAAAACCTTTTGATAAACAAATAGTATTTGAGGGGATTCCCTCAAATTACAATGTAAAGCACCTGTTATAATAGATAGTGAAGAGTCATCAATAGTTTCTAGAATTGAATGGACTTTTTCAAATGATACAATATTTTTCTCTGATATAGAAATAAAGAACCAATTGCTTAGCAGCACAGATCTTATGGAAAGTAGTTTAAATATACCAACACTTTATGAGAATCACACTGGTCAGTGGAGTTGCGTATACGTAACAATCCATCAAAATTATTCCAAAAGTGTCAATGTCTTGGTTATATCAGATGATACAAAATATTGTCCACTTGTTGTAACTACAAATAACAAGGGTACATATACATGGCCAAGAAGCTTAATTAATAATACTGTTACTATAAATTGTGAGACATTGAATTTGAGTCTCAATGTAACAGATCAAAAAGCTTATTACTATTGTTCTGAAAATGGGACATGGGAAAATTTAAATACATCAGCTTGCCAGTATATCTCAGAACCTACACGAATCCTCCAACAATTTTCCAAAGTCAATAGTAGTGTTTTAGAAAGTGCTGAATTATTTAGGAATTACACCTCAAATTTGAAAATTTTTCAAGACGTTATGGATTTGAGTTTTGCAACTGATACAATTAGAAACTACATCAGTAGCATGCCTGTTGAACAAGTTGGTGCAATACTTATTGATGTAATGAATAACCTGTTAGATTTGCCAAAATATTTCATTCGTGAATCAGATAACCAAGTGTCTGTTTGTGAAAAACTTTTAAATGTGACTGAAAGATTAGCTGAAATTACCTCATCACCCCAGCTACATAAGGTAAGAGTTTGGATGAAAAATAAAAATTTGAGTGTATCTAAAAGATATAATAATCATTTGTAAATTTAATATTAATTCTTAAATTTGAATAATATACATAAAATTCATTGCAGACTAATATTGCATTAGAAGAGTTCTCTGTTAATAAGGATGGTTTTATTGGTATGAAATGTTCTTGGTATGTCAATCCAGATATGAAAACAGATCGCCTCTTCTATTGTGTTACAAATAGTCAGGCTGAGTATGCAGGCATGAAGGGCAAGATTATTGAAGCTTCAATCACAATTCCGGATTCTTTACTTGAACACATGAATTCTAATTATACAGCAAAAATTCACAAAATATTCATAGCAATGCATTCTGATAATAAACTGTTTCCAATTGATTCTGAGCGCTACAATAAACAAGATGTAACCTCAGCTGTTGTTGGTACAAAACTAGGTAAGTTTAAAATTTTGTTATAATTTTTCTTGCTAGTTAATATTTTATTTTTATTGAATTAATATAATAGACCTGCAAGTCTGGGTGACATGCATTGACAATATTTTCATAAAAACTTCTGGGTTGAAAACTAATACTGGCAAATTGATATATAATATTACTGATCATTTTCCACTATTTCTGACATTAAAAAAGATTAGAATCGATACTTGCAACACTGGGAAAATAACTAAAATTGACTATAAAAAACTTAAACAAAACTCACTGCATGAAAATTGGAATGAAATATTGTTGATGACAGACCCTAACGAGGCAACAAACCTATTAATAACAAAAATACAAAAGTGTATAAGATATGCAGTAAGGAAAAATCCTAATAGAAAAATAGCAAAATTATTACGTAGAAGTGGCTGGATAACAAGGGGTATCATTAATTCATATGAAACGAAAGAATTTCTATATAAAATCTGGAAAACACAACCTAATAATGATCTTTTGAAGAATGAATATAAAAATTATGAGAAAATACTGAATAAAGTAATAAAAGATGCCAAGCTAATGCATGACAATAAAATAATTGAAGTAAATAGCGACAACCCTAAAAAATTATGGAATATAATTAATCAAAAATTAATAAATTCAATGGACGATGAATCTACTATGTGATAGTTCATAATTAATCGAGAGGTAATAATAAAAACTTGTCTAAAAATCACTGACTGAACAATTGTTTATTCGACTAGTTTCGCCTTTTACAGCATTATCAAGAATGATAATATGATGATAAGAATTGTTCAGTCAGTGATTTTAGACAAGTTTTTATTATTACCCCTCATTTAATCAAAAATTGGGTAAAACTAGAAAAACTTACGCCTCAATAGATAAAATATATGACAAAAATAAACAATTACTGCAGGATCCAAACGATCTTGCGGAAAGTTTGAACTTATTTTTCAATAACGAGGGTACTGAACTGGGTAACAAAATTCAATTGATTGATAATACTGGGCCACAGATGCCTGCTATGAATGAGAGAACATTCTTTATATATCCTACCGATTTTCACGAGATAGCTGACATCTTACGCAATTTGAAACTGAAAAAGGGAGGTGTTGACAATATCGATGCTAAAACATTGAAAACAATATCAGATTCTATAATTTACCCCCTGGCACATATAATCAATTTGTGCATAGCAGAATCCATATGGCCAGACTCCTTGAAAAACGCAGAAATTGTCCCTATATATAGAGCCAAAGATAAAAATATCCAGAAAATTATCGTCCGATCTCTTTGATATCAAATTTAGCCAAAATATTCGAAAAAGTTATATACAAAAGATTATTTGATTTCACAGTCTCCTGCATGATATTAGTAAAAAAATCAATATGGCTTTATAAGGAATAAAGGTTCGAAAGACGCTTTACAACATTTAACTGAGACATTATTGAGTGCATTGGATAGAAGTAAACCTATTGCAGTAACTTTTCTGGATCTGGCAAAGGCCTTTGATACGGTCAACCACTCGATATTGTTGAACAAATTATATTGTTATGGAATAAGGGGTAATGCGCATCGTCTGATTTCGAGTTATCTGGTCAACAGACAGCAAAGAGTAAGAATAAACAATTATGTGAGCGGATATCTAGAAGTGAATACGGGAGTCCCTCAAGGGACCATTCTTGGACCACTGTTGTTTATACTTTATATAAATGATATGATAAAAGAAAACATTATCTCATATGCAGATGATACGGCCATTGTTGTTGAAGATAGCAAATGGAGTGGGGTAGAAAGGAAAATGAATATCGAGCTAAAACATATATCAACATGGTTGGCATTAACCAAACTTTCCTTAAATATTGAAAAAACAGTATATATAACTTATGGCGTTTATCGGGACAGTGTTCCTCCTCACTTTGACCTGCGGATTGATAATGAGAAATTGAAAAGAGTCGAAAGCTGCAAATATGTAGGAGTTATTTTTGATTCTAACTTAAAATGGTCGGAACATGTGAGATTTTTGTATGATAGAACTAAGTATTTTGTTTTCTTATTTTATAAACTGACTGCGATAATGAACGTCGAGACAATGAGGATGATTTATTATGCTTTTTTTAACGGTATTGTTACTTACGGGATAACGGCGTGGGGAGGCGCATATGGTAATGCCATTGGACTATTGTTTAATTTGCAAAAAGATTATTTAAAATAATGAATAGAAATACTTCTTCAAATGAAGAGAACCCTTTGTACAACAAACAAATCTTTGCTCTGGAATCAATCTGTTATCATTATGAGCGTCTTAGGGCTGGTTTCGTGGCTTCAGAAAGTGTAATGAGAAATAAAAGCATAATACTGCCAAAAATGAACAAGACTGTGAGAGATAAGGCTGTCCATCATACTTCCTCACAAACAGAACAGCGCAGGTGAAAGTGAAAAACTCACTGTCTACAGAATTTTTCCCAAAGCAAGGGCTACCACAAGGCTCCCCCCTATCGCCAGACCTATACAACCTTTATCGTTATGACATACACAAAGCGCAAAAGAACAACTACACAGATAAAAGAGGATACTTATTACAATTCGCGGATGACACCACTCTGATCTGTCATGGAAAAACAATCACAGAGCAATTGAGGAACTAAAGAACAAAGTAGTAAAATGGATGAATAAGTGGAAAATAAAATTAAATCCGAAAAAATGGAAATTTATACTCTTTCATCATAAAAGCAACGAAAACTCTTTGACCATATCCTTTGGAAACGCTACATTGAAACCATGACCTAACTGCAAATATCTAGGGATGACAATTGACAACGGGATGAACTTCAAAATCCATATCAAATCAGTAAAACAAGCAACAATCAGTAGAGCCAGTCACTTCTGATCACTAACCTACAAAGACCAAGGTATTGGAGCCAACACAGCCTACAAAATTTATAAAATGATCTGTAGACCCCTTCTAGAATATGGGCATCAAATCCTGGGGCAATGCAATAAAAATGCTTCAAGATGATTGAGATTGCTGAACGAAATAGTCTCCGAAAGATCACAAAAATGAGACATCCCCACAATCCCCTATATAACCCATCGAATCAATACTTATATGAAAAGACCAACATTGAACCGATAGCTGATAGATTCCGCGGATTGAATAAAAAATTCATTCAACAACAGGACAATATTGACCTGATAGAACCTCTAATATACAAGACTCTCCTCCATCATCAAACTAAAAGAAAATTACCAGAGCAACCACTATTTGAGCACCTATTGTCCTTACCATAGTATCATAAGCACTTGTTTTATTTCTTTTGTTGTTACACAGACTATAATATAAATTCTTTTTTCTATATAACAACATGTATAACAGGGCAGGAAAACCAAGGTTGATAGCCCTTTGAAATCTTATTCAATAAAGTTGTTTTCTCTCTCTCTCTCTCCATTTTAAAAAAGAATTTCGAACAACAGCGATTATAAAAAAAGGAATTTTAAAATTTAATTTATTTCATTTTCCAAGAACTGTAATAGTCGTAATTTCCTCTTCCACTATGTGTGTTTAGCAAGTAAAGATGTAAAATATAAAAATCTTTGTCGAGAGAACAACTGTTCAGTTTAACTTTCAACAGTCGGATAACACCCCGAAGTAATTGTCAATAAACAATATAATTCTGCAAAATTGAAAAACATTGTTTTCATCTAATATACTAAACCATGTATCACCAAGAGATCAGCAAAAATGGATCAACTGTAAATTATTCAATATTCAAATACATGTAAAATATTCATTTTTCATGTTAATATTGCAATCAATAGATAATATACATACGTCCAAAAACAAAAACTTCAAAAACATTGACATTAAGCACTACATTTAAAATATTCTTCTATTGAATTTGATGGATTTACCAACAAAAGATGTTTAACTTTCTTTTTATAAATATTAAGTGGTAGGTCCTGTATCTCAGCAGGAAGTACATTAAAAAATCTCACTGCCCAGACGTTCGGGCCATTCTGACAACTCCTCAATCTTGTGTAGACCAGCACCAAATCCTGCCTATTACTTGTAGAATATGTGTGAATGTCGCTGTGAGCATCAAATAAGTGTATATTTCTCTTTATGTTGAGAATATTTTGATACTACTGTCAAAAATTGTGAAATTTCATCATCTGTATATTAGTATCATGAATATTACTCTACAGATAGAAGAGAGAGCAAACTCAACATGATTGATTATAAACCAAATTGCTGCCAACCTCAGTCTTCCAGTCAAATGAACTTTAGCTTCTATTCAAGCATCTCCATGGTAATGGTGTATGTAGTTTTCACAATATTTCTATTGTACCAATTTGGTATTAAATTTTTGACAAGTTAATTAATTCTGTTCATTGTTGTTTCCTTGATTTGATTATTTTTCTTAGGTATGTTCTTTCTTCTACTTCAATGTTCTTTAGCATCATTTTTATGTCGTTAAGGAATATTGCATATCCAGAATTCAATAAGGGCCCATATTTCATCTTATAAATATTGTGTGCTCCACTGCTATGGGGCTCTAGTAGCAGCCGCTTTCTTTTGTTTTCCTACATGTACTTTAAGGTTTAACTTGTAGTCTATGTGTACCTAGGTATACATAGATATACTGATATTCTGGATTGTGTTATTTCCAAGTTTGATACTTATTGATTTTGTGGAGGAATAACAAAGATCCTTGTAATTTTGGCATGCAACCGTTCACTATAGTATTATGTGTATTTAAGTTGTATTATCAGCAAATTGTTGTATATATGTTTGTTTATTGATGAATATGGTTTTTTCGTTCAATGTTGTGATTGTATTATGTCATGGTAGTATAAATTATATATCAATGGAGAACTGACAAAAAAATTATGGAAGAAATGTTGTTATTCAAAAAAACTTGAAAGATTCTCTCCATTAAAATTAGTCAACTGTTTGCAGTAGGTACGATCACGATAGGAGATAGAATTGTTTGAGTATAAGTCTGGCCTTCCACATACTTCCGAAGGCTTTTCCATATTCGAATATCCATAAATAGTGATTCCAGCTTTCTTTCTCTTTTCTTGTTGCAATGTATGTTTAATGAATATCAATATTGATTAAATAATATCAATGGTGAGCGGCGGAAGGTTTGCTTTCAAATAGAAATTTTTGTGGTATAAATGCTTCTCCTTACTTGTACAAATCATCTCTGCTAGAATTGTTTCAAATGTTTTTCGCAGTACTGATAGTAATGTGATGAGTCTATATTTCTACAAATTTGTATGACCAGTCTTAGCTTTTGATATAGCAATTAGAATACATTTTTTCCATTCTTTGGGAAAAAAGGAGTTACTGATATATTTATTTATTTATTTATTCACGGCCTTTTATAACAAAAATAAAAAATTACTCAAGAAGGTTACAAAGTTAATCCTGAACCTTTAAATTAAAACAAAAGCAACTTCCTTCCTTATACGACTAAGTGAAAAATGAAAAATATCGATACCAGCAGCCCAAGTTTGCATTTCATAGGATTCTAGGTAGAGGCGAATTTCTTATATAAATTGTATCTAGTGAATGCAACATGAAAAAGGTTGGACTGCCTCGTGGATCTTTCAGATACATGTATGTCAATCCTACCAAGCAAATCGGAGCAGTTGATGCAACCCCTGATGATTCTGGAGAAAAACACCACATCCATTCGATTTCTGCGAGCCCCAATAGTTGTCAAATCAAGTTTGGATCGCATCGCAGTAACCGAGAAACTTTCACGCTTATATCCAAGTCTGTAGGAGATATATAGAAGAAATTTGTTTTGCACTGATTCCAATTTTTTGCAATCCTCAAATGTATATGGGGCCCAAACAATCGAGGCGAACTCTGGTACAGGTCTGATAGTAGTAAAAAGATACTTCAGATTTGAAATATCCGAGAAATCAGATGAGTGCCTAAATATGAAGCCCAGAACTCTAAAAGCTCTGCCAGTAATCATGTCCAAATGCGACCTGAAACTCAGGTAGTTATCATACATGAATCCGAGGTCCTTGACTAACAAAATATGATCAAAAAGAATGTTATTTAGCAGGAAAACAGAATCAAAATTAGCATGACCTCTAAACATCCTCATATGCTTACATTTTGAGGTATTCAGAGTAAGCTCATTCACCAATTCTCAAGTCGATTCAAGTCCGATTGGAATTGAATGATATCGTTGGAGCAATTTATGCAGTGGAAGATCTTCAAGTCGTCAGCATAGTGAGAAAATCGCAACATTTGAAGCAAGAAGTAATATCATTTATATAAATTAAAAATAGAAGTGGCCCCAAGTGACTGCCCTGAGGAACACCAGTCTAAGAATAGTATGACTAATAGTATTGCTGCTCCACAATCAATACAATTTATAGATTGAACAACATATTTTTACAATTGGAATATTTTAACTTTCCTTCCTGGTTCGACATTTCAAACTGTGTGAAGTGAAAAATAACAAACAGCGGGAATAAAGTGTTTCATATTAAACTAAGCCTGTTTAAAATAAACTATTTTAAACAGGCAATAAATCTATTTAAAATATATATATATATATATATATATATATATATATATATATATATATATATATATATATATATATGTATTTAAGAAAATGAACCCTAGAACATTCATTCGAAAAATTCAAATTAACCAAAAAAATGTTATAGTAGAGCTAGATATGTGAACGTGTACGATATGATGCCTCCATTATCCTTCAAAGGATAAATGTTAGAGAAATCTTGAAAATGACACCACACCTGATGATGCCTGAAATACGGGAAGACCTATTGACATTTGAAAACATCATATGATGACATTTGTCAAATAGACATTGCAATTTAGTAGATAGCTAAGGGTGTAGAAGAGATGTGAACGTTCGATCCTTGGTGTGTCTGTAATCTTGAGAGATGTTTTCTACTGATTCCTATAGATGGAATTGTGGAGTATTCATTACTCTGCGGTATTCCACTTGGAGTCATAAGATGCTTTGGGATTCAAATCGTTGCCTCATTTCGATGGACTTGGTGCGACTAATAAGTTCCTTGCAGAACGAAACAAATTTCTCGCACTTCCATCAAGTGTGGCATCGATTTTTATATTTCTCTAACATTTATCCCTTGAAGGATAATGGAGACATCACATCGTACTCGTTCACATATCTAGCTCTACTATAACATTCTCTTGATTAATTTGAATTTTTCGAATGAATGTTCTAGTGTTCATTTTCTAGTCTCTCTCTCTCTCTCTCTCTATATATATATATATATATATATATATATATATATATATATATATATATATATCTTTGCTATATTGTACCCAATATTTGTTTAATTTCACACATTTCAACTCTATTTTATGTTTCTCATATGTGTTTTTAAATTTTAATATAGTTCACTATTCAAATTGGATAAAATTATGATCTCTCTTTAGAAAAGTAACACACATTTACGCATAATGAAAGTTTGCAACTTTAATTAAATGTAATTAAAAACATCATTTTCAGCTAATTCCACCCTAAACAACCTGACTGAACCAGTGTCAATTATGATGAGAACACCACCATCTAATGCTTATGAAATCATTCCCTTCACTCCTGTTTGGTGGGATCCAACTTTGAAAAATCA
Source organism: Henosepilachna vigintioctopunctata (assembly GCA_030704895.1). Classification (NCBI taxonomy): domain Eukaryota; kingdom Metazoa; phylum Arthropoda; class Insecta; order Coleoptera; family Coccinellidae; genus Henosepilachna; species Henosepilachna vigintioctopunctata. Next base: position 49,163 of record JARQZJ010000020.1, read on the forward strand.
TTCAGGCAGTTGGTCAACTGAGGGATGTGAATTTAACTATGCCTTACAGGACCATCTAGTGTTTTCCTGTTATCAGCTTGGATATTACGGTTTGTTGCAGGACATTTCTCATATGAAGTATACTCAAATATCTGCAAAATTCAGATTTTCTCATCCTGGCATATATGTTGGAAGTATATTTTTGTTCATATCGTTTTTTATAGCTATTATGACTTACCTTTTGTGCTATGATGCTGTGCAAATGCCAAAAAAGCTAAACATTCGTTAATTAATTTATGGATTGCAATTTCTTCTCTATGTTTTCTGTATGTTTTCGGTATCTATCAAACAGAAGATTCGAGATTATGTCAAATTGTGGGAATATGCCTGCATTATTTTACTCTATCCTCATTACTATGGATTTGTGTTGCCATTAACTTTATGCATAAACGGCTCAGCAAGAACATGACTATCGAGTTGCATGATGACGAGCTTCCTTCTGATCAACCAGTGCAGAAACCGATATTAGGTTTATATCTTGTTGGCTGGGGAATAGCGTTAATTATATGCGGCATTTCAGCAGCGATCAACATAAACGATTATGCTTCTCCCACTTATTGTTTTCTCAAAACAGGACCGCCGCTTAGCGCGCTGTACATACCCTTTGTTGTCTTATCACTTTTCATACTAGTATATTCGTTATTGGTACGATGTGCCATATACAATCTAGATGCAAATGGACATCTTAGCGAAGGCACACAGGCCACAGAGAATGTTGACTTAGACTTGTTAGAGCCCAATTTTGCGAACGCAGAGTGCAGGAGTATACAAAGTACTTTGACTAAGACGTCAAGCGAAGTTGAAGATCCTGAACACGCTCCTATAACACAATTGAAAGCTCACATCATATTCTTACTCATGTATATTTTTACATGGTTATGCTGTGCTTTCTCAACTGTAGAACCTTTTCATATCGTGAGTTACGAAGAAGAAATTTTCAGTTGGATGTATGCTGTTTCTGCCATTTTATTTTCTGCTTTCAATTTATTTTTTTATTGTATAGCTCGAAATGATGTTAGGACACAATGGGGATTTTTATGTAAATGGATGAAAAGGAAAAAAATTTGTTTCCGAACAAGAAGTATATCTGATAATTCTCCAAATATACCACAAATTCAAATACAGCCCCTACCTTCCATACCTAACACTAATGAAGTTAATGTAACATCTAGATCCAGTAGCAGAAGTTCGAATAACACAAAAACTAATTCTCATAACAGTAATATGCTCAAAGCTGTTACTGATTTGAATGCTTCTTTTACCGATAGTCAAGGAACAAAAATTAATAGTGTCAATTTAATTGCCCTCCATCGACAGCAATATAGAATACATGGTATACCTAATATAATAGAAAATCCAACTAGTGCCGCAAATGTTTTTTACAATCCTCATCAAAGTACGGTGGCCAGAAAATTTTTCAAAAGACAGAAGAGGCACATGATGAAGCGTACCAATTTAACAACCAGAGCTCATGGTCAGAGTAGTGATGCAGTTTCAGCATTATCTGAGCCCAAACGAATGAATGATAATTCCAGCATAGATCAGAAGATATTTGGTACAAATTCAAAAGTTAATAATACGAACATTCATGTAGAATACATTAAGAAGGTGAAACAAAAAAATCCCAATATTTTCTCAGATTCCACCGACGATTTTGATTCTTCCAATCAAGTTTCCGTAGAAAACATAGTGAAAAATGCCGACAGGTTGAGAAAAAAGGAATTGTCCAAACAGAGGATTAAAAAGAAAAGCAATCAGCATAGCGATCCCCCTTCCTTAGAAAACAATATGCGTTCAGTATCTCAGCAGTGTACCTTGGAGTACAGCTCAGAGAATATATCGGATTCTATTCTAGACAAAGTCAGTCCCGATAAGTTATTGATGCCAAACGATGTCGACAGCTTTTTAGCAGCGGAAGCCAGCAAAAAGATACCTAGAAGAGGAATCAGCCCTATTGAAAGTTTATCAACAGAAGATGATCCAACTTACTGCAAAATAAACGATGTTAGAGCAGAAATAGCAAGGCGCAAACAGAAGTATTTCAAAGAAGTGCATCCCGCTAATGTAAATCGCCGTGTGTTCGTAGGAAATAAGCCAACGAAATACGAACCTAGTGACATGAGCTCTGATATTCTAGAGGGTGCTACAGGTGCGATGTGTGGCGCAGCTTCCAGAAGATTCTTAGATTCTGCACAAGAGCACTTACTGAGAAAAAGTCAGATGAGCAGAGCTAGCAGTGTTTCGGCAAGCGACTTAGATGAACTTTACCAGCAGATTCGCCGAGGTCCACGAATGAAGTATTCCAGTTCGCAAGGTCAAGTTAAAATGTGCAAATCTAGTCGAAGCCCTTGTTTTTCCGATTCGGAGATATCTTCTTACGTTAGGTATGTAAAATATAAATACAAAAAGGCACCTAGTAATGATAACCTGAGTGATAATGTGGAAACAACAGTATAGTGAATAAATATGTGTTTTAATGGAAATTTACTTCCACAAGGGTGCTCTTTTTTTATTGTGATTTGATAAATTAGTTACTTTCTGTAACTATTATCAATATATGTAGCTGAAAAGACTCTTAAAATTTTTTTTTCATCACTATATTTCCAGAATTAATTTGATCTCTATTTCCTCAATGTTTTTACTATTGCGTAAACTGTTAGATATCAAAATCATATATTTTGGGACAGCTTGTAGTAATGCAGATTGCTGAATGAAGTATACATGTTCATCCTTTTTTTATCACCAACAAAACGGACGCTAAAAATCGACATCTTTAATGACGTAATGGATCATTTTCAATTTTTTGGGTCTTCGTTTTTATAGTTCTAATCAGTTGAAGTGTTGTATCTAGCAAGAACTCAATACGACTGTAAAATATTTCGAAGTTTCGTGCTTATTAATTTAATCTGGGATATAAACTACATCCATAATCTGACTGTATTAAATAATATAATTATATATTGCTAATACTGAAATTGCTCATTGCAGCCATAAGTTTATTTATTGATGGAAATTGTCCGTAGCTCATTTTTACAATTTCGTTGAAAAATGGAAAGACAGTGAAGTAGAAGTTATGAAAAAATTAAATTTCACTGTCGTCAAATTTCAGTCTTTTTAATTTTCATATTGCAACTTCTGAACAATTCTGAAGTATGTATCATTTTTATACAGCTTTCAAAAGTGTTTCAAGATTCATATTAATTTAGTTGTAATATATGTTTGGTTTATTTAATTCTTGAATGAATAGAATTTTCAATTGATTTCTATTTTTGAATGTATTATTTTTTCCCATAATGTGTGAAATCAATTAATGATTTCACAAATTTTTATTCATTTCAGAAATGGACCAAATCAGATTATAATATAGAGATATTATTTCACATTTTTTATTGAATTAAGAAATATTATATACGTAATGAGGTGCTTGAACTATAATAGCTGGCAGCTTTTTCATGTAGAAAACCATTGTAATTTTGATTTAAATTCACCAATAATTATATTTTTTTTGTAAAAGTTTTTGAAACCCCTGTTGAAGGATAAAATCCCATCGATATGTGCATTATTAGATGAAAAATTTATGAATTTTGTGCTATTGAAATGTGTATTTCAAGTTTAGGTATTGATCTAATATAACATATACATTCAATTACTATGATTTGTAGGTAATACTACTAATGTTTTGTAGTTGTGGAACATCAGTTAAATGGTTGAGAATTCAACAAAGATACAAAAATTCAGTTCTTTGCCACAGAAATCTATTTGAAAAGGTCAAATACCAAAGAAATATCCTTTTCATTGCTTCCAAACTTGCTGACTATAAATCTTCGGTGAATATAGTTGACACAGATATTTTAGATGGTTCTTATATGTAGCTAAACGGGTGTTATTCATAATAAAATTTGTTCAAAGAATGTTTGTCTGATTACTATATTTATCTATATAGCAAATAGATATAATCTGTAGTGAAGATTTAAAATTATAATAATAAATTTCAGTAATGTCCACAACTATTAAACATGCTTTTCCATCATATGATATAAATTCTGTAAACCTGTGATAATTTTAATTTTTTAAGATTTATAATTTTACGTTCCATTTTTTCCTTTACTTCTTTCCTATTTTTTTAAACTTACATTTTTTATAAAAATTTCCTATTTTATTTGTTTACATTGATCTGAAGCGATGTTTCTTTTTCTGAAGCACTCGCCTACCTTTTTAGTGTAATTCTAAATCATGGAGTGTGTAATCTGAAAGTCTACGTTTTTGTTATAAAAAATTAGGATTTTGTACTTTTTACCACGTTTTAATTCATTGCAGTGTCATAATATTAACCAACCGACCATGATCTCGGTGTTGCCTTCACTGATTACATTGTACAAACATTGTTTTCTATAAATTAATATTCTTAGGAAAGTTTGAGTTTTATTAGTGCAAAAAATAGTAGTTTTTGTAATTTATTAATACGTTACAATATGCTTTCATCCCAATACTCATCAAAATAATGATAATGAACTCAACCAATTTTGGTTTGTAATTCACAAATACTATTTTATGTTATTTTATCCTCAAACAACCCAATTATTCAATTCAATGAGAAATCATCTAACGCAAATAATTTGAAATGCGCCAAGATTTATTATTATAGATCAGTTTAACCCTATCACTCGATGGTTATTTGCACATGACTAAAATTGTAAAATGGGTTCATTTTCAAAATTTGGTAATAACGTTATTCTCATCTTAGTATTTCATTGTCATTGTCGTGAAGCTTGAAACGTGGTTATGATATATTGCCTTCAAGAAAATACTCATAATATTGGGTATCTTCAAGTATATGTAAAGATATTCATATCAGGACAGTCTGTTCGAATATAGAGATGTTAATAATTATGTACAATTATTTAAAGACTGTTGATATAAGAAATAAGCTATTGTATATTACGATAAAATGCAGTGTGAACAGTTTATTGTAGCCAAGAATTGGAATATATGTATGTAAATACATTTCTATTTAATTTTCCTAATTGCCTATATCCTTCTTTATTTTAATGAAAATAAACAATAAAAACTGATTTTTTAACAAAAATTCGAATAATTTCCTAGTTACTCAATGAAGTTCTAAATATGTAAGGCAAGTAGAATGTAATAAAAACAATTTTATGTATTCTCTATTTCGAAATAGAGAGCTATACCTTGAGATATTCTTACTTGCAATTTTTCAAATATGTCTAATAATAATTCAGTGGCTCAGCACTGCGACATCAAAAAATAATAGAAAATCAAACACATTCAGATTATCACAGATAAAGTAACAACACAAAATAAAAGTCAAAAAACATAACACAAATCTACTGTTGAAAATAGGAATAACTTACATAACTGCAGGTACTCAAATAACAAACAAAAGCCACTCACAGTCGAGATAAAATTATGGAATAATCTTTAGTAGATCTGGTGTTGCCAGTAATTTATTCTCAATTTCTTTCAAAACGGCAATTCTTTCTTTTTATATCCGATTCCTTTATTCTATCAAGGCATAATTTTTCAATTTTGGTATCATAGAAATTAAATTAACATTTGCTGGATATTTTATAGAATCAAGATAATAATAGTATTAATATAATAACAGCACATGGATGTTAGTAATAGAAAACTAGCATCCATTTCCTGCTTATTTTTAATTAATGATGTCCCTATGTTAATCTGATCTTTTGCATGATAAGGTATTCTTAATAATAATAAAATAAATTTATTGAGAAACATTCTTTACATTGTAAATATACATTCATTTCAATGAATACAAAGAATTACAACTTGGTATTGATTTAAATTTATATTTGCAATAATATACAACTTTATTTGGAAAGAAAAGAAAAATATTACCTCAGAAATATTAAAAATTTGAGACAATTTCACATGGTGAAGAACATTTGTGTTAAAAAATATATACAAACAAAAAATTGATTCATACATTATTGCCTACATTCGAATCATCGAAGTACTCTACCACAATATAGTATGCCTTTGTTAAGAGCAGAGATTTAACTCTCCTATTAAAACAAATGAGCTTTCAGTACTTTCAAATTCGATGGTAAATGGTTGAAAATTTTAATACTCTGATAATAGAGAGAGTGCTCAAATTTAGCAGTTTTATGCATAGGAATAAGTGGCATATCACTGTTCCTTGTTGAATACTCATGATTACTATTCAATTTAATAAACCTATCTTCATTTTCACATCTATATATATATATATATATATATATATATATATATATATATATATATATATATATATATATATATATATATATATATATATATATATATATATAAACACGGTAAGGTGAGTATGTAATTAGTAATGAAGATAGGTTTACAAGATGTTTGTTGATGAATATTGAATATTATTCAAAGTATTCGCTTCTGTGTAATAAACACCCTATTTATTTCTGTAGAGCAACCCCAGAGCAGAATATTATAATTTAGATGACTATATACAAGACTGTAATACACATTCATAACACAGTTTCTAGGTGCGATGTTGTTAATTCTACATAATTCTTTACATAAGACATCAATGGTTGATGTCCATCTTAAATTTCTGTCTACATATATTGCAAGAAACTTTGTTGATTGGGATGATGATATAGTGTTGTCCTCTTATTTCATCCTTAACATCCAAGGTACTAATTCCATTGACCCTCAGACAAAATTAACACATACAGTTTTGTCAACGTTCACCATCAGATTGTTCATTCGACACCAATTTACAAACTCCCTCAAAATGCATTCACATGCCTCCAGAAGTTCTTCAGGAGTATTGCCAGAAACAACCACCGATGAATCATCGGCAAATAGTGTCACCAAAAATCGGGACAACTTAGTAGGCAGATCGTTTATGAACAATATGATTAGAAGAGGTTCGAGTACAGAGCCTTGCGGCACCCCAAGAGCAATGCCAGGTCTCTGAGAATAACTCTCGCTTATTTTCATTATCATTGTTCTATCTTCAAGATAACTACGTAACCAATTAAGAAAAACACCTCTAAAACCTAAATTGTAGTATTTATCAAGTATTAATTCGAAGGATAGTGAATCAAAGGTCGAAGATAAATCAAAAAATAACCCCGCCACAAACAAGTGTTTATCCAAACACTCATAGACGGATTGAAAAAACTTAACCGCAGTTGATTGAGTTGAGTGGCCGCTTCTGAATCCATGTTGCGCGGAGTCAATTATTTTGAATCTATTGAGATAACTCATAATTCTGGCAAAAGCAATTCTCTCTATTACCTTGGAAAACACGCTCATTATTTACATTCCTAGTTAGAAACTCCGTAAAGGGTAAATGGTCATTTCACAAGTTTGTAACCCCCCACAAAAGTGAAGAATCAAGTCTCTCTCAAATTGTCAGATTAGTGGAATATACACTTTTTAGTATGTAACTCACTCAGCCTACCTTAATCTGAAGTATTATATAATAGGCATTCGCGGTGGTAGTTGTGTTATGGGCAGGTTCCAAATAGCCCAGGAGCATAACGACGTCTGAAATTTGAGCTCTATCCATTCTGAACAGCTTACAGCGAACGAACCTTATGTCAGAGAAGAAGTACAAAGATTCAACAATATTATTGGACTGTCGGTGATATAAAAGTGAAAGTTATGGATTTAAAAATCTAGCAATATTTTTAAATACTCTTGATAAGTGTTTTAATTTTAATTCACTATTATTTAACATAATGATTCACGAAGTGATAAGCGAAACCTCCGTGCCATTTAATAATAGTACCTGTTGTGTTGGATAGTAAGGAAAAGAACCAGGTGATCTATTTATGCATAAGCAACACAATGAAATGTAAGAAACTAGAGTACATAATAAGAAAAAATAATGATGATTATTATATACATGACAAGACAGATGAGTTGACAGGAAATTTTGGAAAACGTGTTTGCTTTAAAGTTTGGGGCCAAAAGCAATTGTTGCAGAAGCAATTACATGTCAGGTTTAACTTTCCTATCAACACACAGAGTAAATATATTAGGCAAAAAGGTTTCCAGTAGGTAGTACATAAAAAGGCACTGTTTAGAAACTGCTAGTAGAATTTCCATTCAACCTACCTAAACATTATAACTTCCGCAAGAGGATAGTGAGGAAATGTATTGATTTGAAAAAAGTAATTGATTACTTTGTCTTCATAACGCACATGTACATATTCAACTCCGCCCTAATGATAAATTGATTAATTCAATAGTGTTGTTATTATTTTTTGATAAAACATCAGTTCTATAAACATCAATCTTTCAGTATAGCTGAACAATCGATTCTCACTTAGCCGACTGTAAAATTCGTCAAAATAACGTTAGTTGATAATTATGACGGGTATCATTCTGTCATGTGAAAGATTTATCGAATGAAAAACTTTGCATTATGCATTATAAAGCCACAAATTATATGAATAGATATGTACTATGTGAAAGAGACCAACATCTTATTTCACTTTTGACGGAACTTGTTGATGGGTATGTATGTTCGTTACGTTTGGGACATAATGGTATAAAATAATCAATTTTACTTTCTGTAATGATGCTACTATTTATATTGGTATTTATGACTATCATCAAGTAAAATCTACTTGTACCTATGTAATGTGTATTCGCATCTAAGTACTAAATTTCTCAAATAATACCTACATTATATACGAAATATGAATTAGGTAGTTATGCATTATTGTCAGTTTTCTAAGTCAAATAGCTGATTCCTTTCTCAAATTGTACGAATATATAAGCCATTCAGTTTCAGATGTGAAATATTGAAAAAGGGAACAAAAATTACTGGAAAGCCAAATATAAAAATTGAAGCTGCAAAATATTCACAAAAGCTCAGGCAAAACAAAAAATAATTACATTTTGAAATATATCAAAGAATATTAGAGGATATGGAAAATTAATGAATGAAAATTTAATACATACCTTAATATATACAAGTATCCAAACCTGGAATGTACATAATAAAACATAAAAACTTGAATTAAATTAACTTTGTTAACTTCGATATAGATGTAATAATAATATATATATATATATATATATATATATATATATATATATATATATATATATATATATATATATATATATATATATATATATATATATATATAATAAAATGAACACTAGAACATTCAATTGAAAACTTCAAATTAACCAAGAGAATGTTATAGTAGAGCTAGATATGTGAAAGTGTACGATGTGATGTCTCCATCATCATTCAAGGGATAAATGTTGGAGACATATTGAAATCGATGCCACACCTGATGGAAGTGCGATATATGTTTCGTTCTGCAAGGAACTCGTCAGTCGCACCACCATCACTTCCATCCATCGAAGTGAGGCAACGATTTCAACCTCCGAGCATCTTCTTGTGACTCCAAGTGGAAGACTGTAGAGTAATGAATACTCCACAATTCCATCTATAGGAATCTGTAGACACACCAAGTACATATTGATTATATTAATTAATAATAATATTAATAACACCAAGCAGTATCGATTTCAATATTTCTCTAAAATGTATCCCTTGAAGGATGATGGAGGCATCACATCGTACACTTTCACATATCTAGCTCTACTATAACATTCTCTTGGGTAATCTGAAGTTTTCAAATGAATGTACTAGTGTTCATTTTCTTAAATTCAGTGCAATAAGCACAAAAATTCATTTCCTTAAAAATATCGCTGAATAGTTCCCTGAAATACGGGAATAACTTGCGTAATAACTACATAATAAGTTGCGAGCGTACCACTAACGCAACCTATTGACATTTGAAAACATCCTATCATAGACATTGCAATTTGGTAGATACCTACGGGTAAAGAAGATCTGTGAAATTTCGATGCTTGGTGTGTCTGTAATCTGAGAGGTGTTTTCTACTGATTCTTATAGATGGAATTGTGGAGTATTCATCGAGACTCTTACTCGATATATCGAAATATTTCATAGAAAACTGTCAAGTATCTGTCTACCCAAATGATGCCAATATTGCAAACAGACTTACCTCTTTCGACTGTGAATATTATCAAAAATCATCGAACTTGATGAATGATAATATGATACAATTGTTTCATCCTTATAAAGAATCATCAGTCAGATTTAATCAATCGATGACTTTCAAAGCTCCCTCAGGTCTAATTTACGAAAAACTCAATAACTAGTTCGTGAACTAATCACGTAAGCACACTCTTTCTAGAAAAAACGTATAAACTCTCTCTACCATTATAGATTCCTCCTCCTGATGTTAGTGAGAGTACGTAGAGGCTCTGTAGACATTTCCCAGAGCTTAGTCTGTAATATGTAAAAATGGTCCCCTTCCAAATCGCTCCAGATCACACCCAGGCGGGCAATTAGATTAATTGCATACTTAGTCAATACTGATACTCTTAATCGAAATATTTCAAATAGAACTCTCAGGGGCCTGTCTACACAAATGCTGTCAACGAGAACGAAGCTATCATTTTCGAGAGTGAATATTAAGTTCACTTCGAATCTGGAGCGATTAACCATGGGACCATTCCTACACACGAAGCTCTGAGGTGTTTGAATGAAATGTCTACAAAGCCTCTACGTACTCCCACCAATGTGATTAAACTTTCAATCGAACTTTTCGTTTGTTTGGCACTACTGAAGAGTAACTTTTAGTACGAAACAGTTACTATCTCGTGTATTTAAGAAACCTAGGCACTGATTTCAATATTCTCTATTTCTTCATATATATACATATATATAGATAGATATATATTATTTACAATATATTCTCTGTTATAAACCCATACATATACAAATATGTAACTTAATACATATTTCTGAATTTAAATATGCCTTCTCTAACCAAAAAGTTTATACAGACAGTGAATATTTACATCTCATGCAGTTCCTTGTAGTTAGTAGGTAGAACAAAAATATATAATTCAATTCGATTGTCAAGCTTCTATGGTAGTCGACCTGCTGTATGCCCATGAAGTGTTTCTACTTATTTGCTTAGCTAGACGCTTGGTATATTGCCGTCTATGCAGTTCTAATACCAACAAGCTCAATAAACCAAGAATTATAGTAAGAGCAATCAGGCATATGAGAGTTAATTTCGCTAGTTCCTCCTCGAAAAAGATTGAAACGAGTATTCCGGTTGTTACGATCAAAATTATGACCATTGTAACGAATATAAAAACAGCCACACTGAAGGTTTCATCTGTAACAATGACATCAAGTTATTAGAAAGTTTAGGGTCACCTAAAGAGACACCACAAATATGCTCATAGTCGATCCTAGTTAGCATTAATGAAGTTAAATTGAATAAAAATGTTTAAATTCCTTCATCCTTAACAGCTGATTGTTTCTGATAATGCACAATCACTAATAATACACTTATCTGTGTTCTGTGAGAGAACACAGAATAAGGGTATTATTCTGTGTAATATATAGACTTTAGACTCTATGTAATAGATCACCTATAACCATAAATATGCTCATAGTAGATCCTAGTTAACATTAATGAGGTTAAATTGAAAAAAAATGTTTTAATTCCTTCATCCTCAACATCTGATTGTTTCTGATAATACACAATCACTATATCTGATTGTTTCTGATAATACACAATCACTTATAATACACTTATTCTGTGTTCTGTGAGAGAACACAGAATAAGGGTATTATTCTGTGTAATATATAGACTTTAGACTCTATGTAATAGATCGACTATAACCATAACTATGCTCATAGTCGATCCTAGTTAGCATTAATGAAGTTAAATTGAATTAAAATGTTTCAATTCCTTCATCCTTAACAGCTGATTGTTTCTGATAATGCACAATCACTAATAATACAGTTATTCTGTGTTCTGTGAGAGAACACAGAATAAGTGTTCTGAAGTAATATATAGACTCTATGTAATAGATTGACTATAACCATAAATATGCTCATAGTCGATCCTAGTTAGCATTAATGAAGGTAAATTGAATAAAAATGTTTCAATTCCTTCATCCTTAACAGCTGATTGTTTCTGATAATGCACAATCACTATAACACACTTATTCTGTGTTCTGTGAGAGAAAAATAGAAATTTATTTCGTCTGTATAACTTTCATAATTTTTTTCCTAATGGATGATTCATAAACAATATAAACATTATTGTGGAAACAATGTGAAATTGCTGGATTGTGTATTATTGAAATCAAAAAAGTTCAATAAAATATTGGAAATATAATTCACGAATACAAATCCAAAAATTTTTTCCCTCGATGTAATAATTTCTTCTCTAAAAACAATAAAATCTTTTCAAATACCTAACTTACATTAGTGAAATAATTTCTATTGACAATTTATTTAAAAAAATTGCTACCGAAATTTTATCAATCAATTTTTCTTTAAGCTTTTAAATGTATAAAAATTTTCAGTAAGTGAGATTGAATTCTCGCTTGCCTCTTGGTGAAACGAGATTAAATAATAATTTACATGAATAAATCAATGATATTTCGAATGATACAAATAAATTATAATTAAAATTATAACTTTGAGTCAACGTTTTTCAATGAAAATGAATTCTAAGAGTTTAATTTTAAATATTGTGTATAAAGAAATTATTTACAATATATTTACAAATTTATAAATATTATTTATTATAATATCTACATTAGAAATCATCTTTCAAACTATGACACATATCCTCCACGCAGTCGTTACTCATTCATTATGATAAGAGGAATCCAAGTACTGCCGAGCATGGCAGACTTTTATTTTACTTAAGATTTTATTTAAAATGACAGATACTCCCCACCAACAAAATAAAATATCTACCATCGAAAAACGGGTTTACGAATTGAAATTTGTACGTAATAACATTATCTAACTATTGAAGGTATGATAGAAAATAAATCTGTGCTTATTTTCTATGATTGGTGATTCAATTTGTCATTCTAGTTGAGTGACTATCAACTATCATAGAATTGTGGATCGATTGATTACTTAGTTTAGAGAATATATTTCAGTGCTGAAGCACCAAGGCCAGTAAGTAAATTCAATTAACCAATATTTTCACGGACGTTACTACATAAAATTAAATGGAGAATAAGCTTTTAAATGGAATTATCATTTTTGAAAAGTTTATTCACTGCATATACAATGTATTTTCAGTTTCAAAGAATGCGAAATTATTGATTCATTTTTCAACTTTTCTACGGTTTCATATTTATTGAGGTTCTTTTACAAGGATCATACATTTTATTCAGCAAATTGCTCAATAATATGCGCATTTTCACCTTAAAATATGTTCATCATCTAGAGTGTGTGTTTATAAATATAACCACCCGTAAAATCACACAGCTTAAATTGGATGAAAGTTGTAACAAATATCGTATAGATTATCTACGATAAGCCCTTAGATAGGCAAAATTTTGATTAGATAAACCGTGTATATCGATTTCAGCTTACCTCTGTTTCTTTCCATTATCATTTTACATACAAACTGACCATTTCACGATTGGAATTGTATTTACCAACTCGAAATTTTGATAATTTAGCATTGAAGTCGCGAAGATGATAACCTGTTTAAATAAATACCAATGTATGATAACAGTTTTTATGATGAGCACATGTAAAGCGTGTAATAATAGATGATGCTCATATGACAAATACAAAGTTCGTTGTGAGGACATTAAACGAGTAAACAATCGTTGAATGTTATCCGCTTTTGAATATTACGTTGCTCAAATGAGTTATTAATCAGGTATAGCCAGTGTTTGCTTTACTAGTGCATGCGTTCTATGTCGTAGTTTCATGTTAAACGATTTAATTCAGTAATTCGCTTTGAAAGCAATATATACAGGTGTCGATTGAAATTTACTGTTGTTGGTAAATATCTAAAGGGCAAATTTTTAAAATACGGCGTCAATATGAACACATCTCTCATTAGTAAAGCTTGAAATTTTTGGCATTGAATTACAATCACACATTCAAATTTGATTTTTCAATGCAATGTAATATGTGTTACGCTATATATACATATATCTATATATATATATATATATATATATATATATATATATATATATATATATATATATATATATATATATATATATATATATATATATATATATATATATAAATATCTATATCTATCTATATATATATATATATATATATATATATATATATATATATATATATATATATATATATATATATATATATATATATATATATATAATAGTGTGAAGGTTTCTTGGGAATGAGCACAATTTAAAATTGATGTAGTAATTATTTATTCGACATATGTTTCGGCTCTAGGCCTTTTTCAAGAATATTATATGTTTATTGTTTGTTGGAAACTGACTTCAATTTCACAAATATTTCGTTTAACTGAATAGTGTGAGAATTATGGTTTATGGGTAACATCTGTGGGTTCGTTTCTTTAGGACATGCGTATCTTCCGATGAATTCTTATCTTTGGTTCCATGGGCGTGCAGTTCTTGGATTTTAAATGTTATTTTATCAGATTGTAGTATATTTTAGATAAACTATTTGTATCTGTTTTATCGTTAATAGCATTTTTTTCTTTTTTAATGTGAATCATTTCCATATAGTTCTAGATTTATAGTTGTTTTCTTTGTTCAATATTCTATAATTTTAAAAGTCAAATGTATGCTTTTTTTCCTGTTCGTGTTTTTTAAAGCCGTGTTGTTTTTGGAGTATTTATGACCGTTTATTCTTTCTTTTATGTATTGCGATGTTTGGCCGATGTATACTTTAGGGCAATTTGAACAGTTTATTTGGTATATGCAATTTGATATTTTGTTTGTGGGAATATTTGTTTTGAGTTTTGTGTATATATGTTGTAAATTGTTTTTATTTTTATGAGCTATTTTAATGTTGAATTTTTTAAGTTATTTTTCAATTTTTCTGATAAGTGTTGAACGTATGGCATAACTATGTAATTTGATTCATTTTTTTCGGTTTTTGTTTTGTTTATTGTGTTGTACATTATGTGAATTTTATCCTTGAATATTTTTTCTACCATTTCTGTAGGGTAATTATTTTCTTTAAGTATTTCTTTTGCTTTTTTTAAAGTTATGTTTCTGTATTTGGGACTTGTGAGTTTTAACGATCTCTCTGCTACCCCTGAAATAACACTCTTTTTATGTTCTATTGGGACTATAGAGTTATAATTCAAATATCTTCCGGACCATGTAGGTTTTGTGTACCAAATTGTTTCTATGGTTGAATCACTATTTCGTATTAATGTTAGGTCTAAAAAATTTATTTTGCCATTTATTTCTAATTCTGAGGTAAACTGTAAATTTGGATGGTAGGTTTTTATTAAATTGTTTAGGAGTTTTTCTGGAATAGCAGTCAGGCAATCGTCTACAAATCTTTTGAAGAAAGGCAATTTATGTTGAAATTTTTCTATTATTTTTGTCTCTAGATCTTCCATGACGAGTTGAGCTATTGCTGATGAAATAGGTGCCCCCATACTACAGCCTTCTTGTTGAGAATAAAATTTGTTCCTGAATTGGAAGTAAGAATTTGAAAAACATAGATCCACAGCTTTAAGGAATTCTTCTTTGGGTAAATCCGTGTGGTCTTGTATGTCTTGGATTTACCCAAAGAAGAATTCCTTAAAGCTGTGGATCTATGTTTTTCAAATTCTTACTTCCAATTCAGGAACAAATTTTATTCTCAACAAGAAGGCTGTAGTATGGGGGCACCTATTTCATCAGCAATAGCTCAACTCGTCATGGAAGATCTAGAGACAAAAATAATAGAAAAATTTCAACATAAATTGCCTTTCTTCAAAAGATTTGTAGACGATTGCCTGACTGCTATTCCAGAAAAACTCCTAAACAATTTAATAAAAACATTCAATAGCTACCATCCAAATTTACAGTTTACCTCAGAATTAGAAATAAATGGCAAAATAAATTTTTTAGACCTAACATTAATACGAAATAGTGATTCAACCATAGAAACAATTTGGTACACAAAACCTACATGGTCCGGAAGATATTTGAATTATAACTCTATAGTCCCAATAGAACATAAAAAGAGTGTTATTTCAGGGGTAGCAGAGAGATCGTTAAAACTCACAAGTCCCAAATACAGAAACATAACTTTAAAAAAAGCAAAAGAAATACTTAAAGAAAATAATTACCCTACAGAAATGGTAGAAAAAATATTCAAGGATAAAATTCACATAATGTACAACACAATAAACAAAACAAAAACCGAAAAAAATGAATCAAATTACATAGTTATGCCATACGTTCAACACTTATCAGAAAAATTGAAAAATAACTTAAAAAATTCAACATTAAAATAGCTCATAAAAATAAAAACAATTTACAACATATATACACAAAACTCAAAACAAATATTCCCACAAACAAAATATCAAATTGCATATACCAAATAAACTGTTCAAATTGCCCTAAAGTATACATCGGCCAAACATCGCAATACATAAAAGAAAGAATAAACGGTCATAAATACTCCAAAAACAACACGGCTTTAAAAAAACACGAACAGGAAAAAAAGCATACATTTGACTTTCAAAATTATAGAATATTGAACAAAGAAAACAACTATAAATCTAGAACTATATTGGAAATGATTCACATTAAAAAAGAAAAAATGCTATTAACGATAAAACAGATACAAATAGTTTATCTAAAATATACTACAATCTGATAAAATAACATTTAAAATCCAAGAACTGCACGCCCATGGAACCAAAGATAAGAATTCATCGGAAGATACGCATGTCCTAAAGAAACGAACCCACAGATGTTACCCATAAACCATAATTCTCACACTATTCAGTTAAACGAAATATTTGTGAAATTGAAGTCAGTTTCCAACAAACAATAAACATATAATATTCTTGAAAAAGGCCTAGAGCCGAAACATATGTCGAATAAATAATTACTACATCAATTTTAAACTGTGCTCATTCCCAAGAAACCTTCACACTATTGTTATTAAGCAAAGCACAAGAAAACTAAACGAAAATATATATATATATATATATATATATATATATATATATATATATATATATATATATATATATATATATATATATATATATATATATATATATATATATATATATATATATATATATATATATATATATATATATATATATATATATAAATATAATGGTATATTGTTCCGGGAATACATCCGTTGGTTTGTTGAGTCATTGGGTCAATTGGGACACACTGTATATAGGAAACCAACTCACACTAATAGATACCTAAACGCCGAATCCCACCACCATCCATCGCAGATACAAGCTGTTGCAAACACACTGATTTCCAGGTCACTGCGTCTTACGAACAACAACCACAAAGCCCAAGAACTTGACAAAATTACCGCAGCCCTTGAACAAAATGGATACAAACAGAAAACAATTAAAAAAGCGATCGATCTGCAACAAAATCTGGGAAATAAACCAAGAGAAGATTCCGAAGGCAAATTTAAAACCGTCCTACCGTACATCAAGGGAACAACTGACAGGATTGGACGGATTCTTCGTAAATGTAATATATCAACGACATTTAAACCACTTGAAACTATCAGAACAAAATTGAGAAATCCTAAACAGAAGATCCCACTAGAAAACCAGGGTGTGTACAGCGTAACATGCGGAACATGTAACAAAAGCTATGTCGGCCAAACGAACCGTAGAATCTCTTCTAGGTTAGAAGAACACAAACTTTCCATAAGAAACAAACAACTATCATCGGCTCTATTTCAACACGAACACCTAACCGGCCACAAAATTAACTTCGACAGTGGTAAACAAATTGCAAACGTCGAAAATTACAAAACCCGATTAATTAGAGAAGCCATCGAAATAGAGAAGATTGGTCATTTGAACAAGAAAGACGATACCCTGAAGTTGTCGAGTACCTGGAAAACAATAACGAGACGACACACCGAAATTCACCAACCTACGGAAAGATCAAAACAGACAAGAGGAGATATCCAAGACCAGTCAGTTGAGGAGGCGGGGCCACCGCTACCGCTAACCAATCAGGACAGATATAATCTCCGACAGCGACGAAAACGTATAAATACAGGTAGCCAGCAAACCGATCTCTCTTTCAGTCACCAGACTCCGAGTAATCGATAACCATCATTTGAAGCATTGATAATGTCAAGTGAGACCTTGACGAAACGTCTGCCTGTTCCCAACAGGCACTCAACAAACCAACGGATGTATTCCCGGAACAATATACCATTATATTTTTCCATCCGTGAATCTCTACGTTCAAACATTATACACCTCTACGGGGAGGAGACTTTCAAAGACACCAAATTTTATGAGAAGCTGAGAGTAAAAAGAAGTAGTCTGCTGTGCAACCTTAGTTTTCTAATAAGCTGTCGCAATGAAAACATTCGCCCAACTTTCACCCAACTCTCTTACCATACAAAGACTAAGAGAACGCAAGCCATACTCGACAAAGCTAGCTCCGCCCTCCTGAAAGAACAAATAAAACGGACTCGCCGGGACATTAGTGAATTAGAAACGCAACTTTACAGACTCCACTTGAAAATAAGCGACCAAATTCACAACATTCTATGGGACCGCCTTGAGGTCTTAACACATTGGCGCACCGAAGTAGAAAGAGAAATGACATCAAACAAACTACAGAAAAAACTTAAAAACCTCCAAGCAAAGCATAAGAAACAACCTCTGAGACCAACATTTGACAACAGCCCTACAGTACACAATATATCAGATTATCACCTTTCTGAAAATGAAATAAGCGTTTTAGGAAAAGGGTTCAACTATGCGATTGCCCCGAGCAGAATACCAGTTGAAGAGATCATCTCAAACGTCGAAACAAGTATCTCAGCATTGGACGAACAAACAGCAGAGCAAGTACGACAAGATGTCACAAGGATCTTGAGATCTGCTAAACCACCCAAACCTAACCTTACCTATCAAGAGAAACAAGCACTGAAAAAACCCAACAAAGAAAAGACCATCACGATTTTACCAGCTGATAAAGGTAATGCCACAGTCGTCATGAATTCGGAAGACTATACCACCAAAATAATGAAACTTTTAGACGACCCAGGATATAAAGCTGTCTCCAGAGACCCCACTACATACTTGGAAAAGACAACTAAGTCCAAAATCGTTGAATCGCCAATAGACGAACAAACCAAGAAGAAACTAATACCTAGGGAAAAATCAAGCAGATGCCCAAAATTCTACGGCCTCCCAAAAATCCACAAAGACGGAGTCCCTCTTCGACCTATCGTCAGCGCTTTCAACTCCCCAATATATAATTTAGAAAAATATCTGGCTAGTATACTACAACCCATAGTGGAAGGAGCAGATTCTTATATCAAAAACTCAGAGCACTTCACTCACTTGTTAGACTCTCTCACCATAGATCAACATGACATCATCGCAAGTTTCGACGTCGAATCTCTATATCCGAGCATACCGGTAGAGGAAGCCCTACAACAAATAGCAGAAAACGAATCACTTCCAACGCATATCATAGAGCTGTCCAAACATTGTTTGAATAACGCCTACTTCATGCACGATGGCCAAATGTACCGAGAAGTTGACGGAGCAGCAATGGGATCGTCACTGTCACCCGCAGTAGCCAATCTTTTCATGAATTATTTTGAAAAGAAAGCTATACAATTGACAAATCTAAAACCAAAAATATGGAAAAGATACGTCGACGATGTGTTCGTCGTATGGTCGTTCGGTAAAGACAAACTTCTAGAATTCCTGGACCATCTGAATTCAATCCACCCACGAATAAACTTCACTATAGAGCTTGAGTATAACAACCAATTACCCTTCCTCGATGTACTTGTTATGAGAGGTGAACATGGCAAATTGGGACACACTGTATATAGGAAACCAACTCACACTAATAGATACCTAAACGCCGAATCCCACCACCATCCATCGCAGATACAAGCTGTTGCAAACACACTGATTTCCAGGTCACTGCGTCTTACGAACAACAACCACAAAGCCCAAGAACTTGACAAAATTACCGCAGCCCTTGAACAAAATGGATACAAACAGAAAACAATTAAAAAAGCGATCGATCTGCAACAAAATCTGGGAAATAAACCAAGAGAAGATTCCGAAGGCAAATTTAAAACCGTCCTACCGTACATCAAGGGAACAACTGACAGGATTGGACGGATTCTTCGTAAATGTAATATATCAACGACATTTAAACCACTTGAAACTATCAGAACAAAATTGAGAAATCCTAAACAGAAGATCCCACTAGAAAACCAGGGTGTGTACAGCGTAACATGCGGAACATGTAACAAAAGCTATGTCGGCCAAACGAACCGTAGAATCTCTTCTAGGTTAGAAGAACACAAACTTTCCATAAGAAACAAACAACTATCATCGGCTCTATTTCAACACGAACACCTAACCGGCCACAAAATTAACTTCGACAGTGGTAAACAAATTGCAAACGTCGAAAATTACAAAACCCGATTAATTAGAGAAGCCATCGAAATAGAGAAGATTGGTCATTTGAACAAGAAAGACGATACCCTGAAGTTGTCGAGTACCTGGAAAACAATAACGAGACGACACACCGAAATTCACCAACCTACGGAAAGATCAAAACAGACAAGAGGAGATATCCAAGACCAGTCAGTTGAGGAGGCGGGGCCACCGCTACCGCTAACCAATCAGGACAGATATAATCTCCGACAGCGACGAAAACGTATAAATACAGGTAGCCAGCAAACCGATCTCTCTTTCAGTCACCAGACTCCGAGTAATCGATAACCATCATTTGAAGCATTGATAATGTCAAGTGAGACCTTGACGAAACGTCTGCCTGTTCCCAACAGGCACTCAACAAACCAACGGATGTATTCCCGGAACAATATACCATTATATTTTTCCATCCGTGAATCTCTACGTTCAAACATATATATAAATATATATATATATATATATATATATATATATATATATATATATATATATATATCTATATATATATATATATATATATATCTATATATATATATATATATATATATATATATATATATATATATATATATAGTAAATACTGAATACTAAATTCAAACAATTGAACTTATGATTTACACTTTATTGACTACATAGTATGACGCGTTTCGTCGTTACAAACGACTTCTTCAGATGCTTACAGAATAATGACGTTTGAGGAAAAATTTGTACCGTAATTGTTGTATATATTGTTGTATATATGTTGTACATATTGTGTATATAATTGTTGGGTATAATTTGCCATCTTTTTTCAATAGAATATAAACTTAAATTCAAACACTTGAACTTATGATTTACACTTTATTGACTACGTAGCATGACGCGTTTCGTCGTTACAAACGACTTCTTCAGATGATTACAGAATAATGACGTTTGAGGAAAAATTTGTAACGTAATTTGTTGACAAAAAGTTTTTAACGACGAAACGCGTCATGCTATGTAGTGAATAAAGTGTAAATCATAAGTTCAAGTGTTTGAATTTAAGTTTATATTCAATTATAATGGATTTACATCAAGTAAACGCCAACACTATTAAATATTTTTTTAAATACCCTAAAAGGTAGGTAGGTATATCCAATAAAAAACAATTGACTTGGTTACACAAAAATTATCTTAAATTACTGGTTTGACGATTGTTTTGAGATTTTTCAAATGCTAAATTATTTTAAGTACTGTAAACCGCTACATATCAGTTGAGGTAACACCCCGAAACAATTGTTTGTGCTGTTGATTCTGGCTTCTGGCTTATCTCTTTGTAAAATAGAACTATAAAATATATCGAATTTAGATATATGATATACAACAAATCAAGCCTAATGAGTTGTAATCAATTGGTCGGCATTCATCCATAAATATGTTTGTGCTGATGCTCTCAAGAAATGTAAATATAGAGCATCTTATGCTCAAATTTTCCTCAATAAATTCAAGTCGAAACCGAAGATTTGAAAAATTTATTTATATCGGAGTTCATCAGCAGTTAATTGTTTCTTTGAAAGAAGAAAGCTGCCATATTTTCTAATTCTTCCAATTGTTCGATACTTAGCTTTAGGTTTCCTAAATGTAATACACATTTCTGTGCAGAATCGAAAGATGCAGATTTTCCCAGCATAATCTGCTAGTCGCATCGTAGCAACTCAAATGCTGGAAAAACATGACAAAGGTTTTCGCCTAGAGATTGAGCAGTCAAACTGCATACTGAAATTTTCTTTTCGTAATAACTGTAAATCCCAACAACAACAACCTAGACGTCTTTGTCTTTTGCAGAAATGAAATATGTGATAAAATATCTTCGAATCGGTTTTTAATTAGTTCGAATTAAAGTCGAGTACTTCGATGAATGAATAGATTTTTGCACGAATCAATTTGGTTGTATCATCAAATCCTGTACATATATAGAGAAACCGAACGAGCTGTAACTTATGTATTTTTAGTATTTGAAAATAAATCTTTGCTATTTGTTGGAATTTTTGTGTGATGATTTGAAATCACAATATATTTCGGCCTTTACTCCGTAAAGTTGACTAAGAATTTTATCGAAATATCATATCTGTAACACAATATATCTCCGTATACATTTTACTGCAAGAACATGTAAATAATTCTTTTGAAGATTGCCTCACCAAAATCGTCAAATGTGTTGAAGGTTTTTAATTAACAAGCCTCATACTATGAACAATATACATTCAACATGACATTTTTGAAGAATCCCAAACTAATGAGTACATATTGCCGCGTGTTTGTAACATAATTGTGATTATTTTCAGTTTCTACAACTAGTTCCAGTTTTGAAGATTTCATGTGAAATCCTTCCTGTCAAAAAGGTACCTGCAGTAATTTAGAATTTGATAAGATGCTACAATTCTTGTTTCAAATCCACGTTGATTAGCTTGTTGAAAAAGATTCGTTTCCGTTACATTTGCAATTGTATGAACAGTTTTCACGTCCTTTTTTGTTGTTCTAATACAGGCATTACTGGTTGACATAGTGGGTATGCAAGCATTAAATTTCCTTCAAGTTCTCTATTCTTTATATTTATCACTTGTAGCGATATTGTTCACGTTTTTTTTTCAGTATAGCACTGATTAAACATTCAAACAGCAGAAATTTCTAATTATATTGCGTAAATACCAAAAAATGAACTATTCTAAACTATCAGTTATTTTCTACTGGCGACTACACGCGCTTTGGTTTATCGCCGCGCTCGCGGGGTGAAGGTGGCCAATAACGGGAAAATTGGGCAGCACAGGCTCTGGCAACATCTGTTTTCTTTTGATCTGAGGCCTCAGGATAACAGATCTGAGCTTAGTTGCCGGTCTTCATATTTTGCATACTCAACTTTACATGCAGTCTCTTAAGAACTACTTAATTTGAAATATTCTGTAATTCATTTTTTTTGATATTCATTAAAATTGTATCAAACATGTTAAAAAGCATATTGCAACGATCTAATTTGAAGCAATGAAAATCGAAGATTCGAATCATCTCTTTCTAAAAAAGCCCAATGGGGGATTATATTAGTCACAAAAAATAACAGTTGTAAAATTTTAAAATATTTGTTGATTCAATACATTGTATTGAAAATATAATTATTACTTGAATATAACTCAAATTCAAACACTTGAACTTATGATTTACACTTTATTGACTACATAGCATGACGCGTTTCGTCGTTACAAACGACTTCTTCAGATGCTTACAGAATAATTACATTACTTACATTATTCTGTAAGCATCTGAAGAAGTCGTTTGTAACGACGAAACGCGTCATGCTATGTAGTCAATAAAGTGTAAATCATAAGTTCAAGTGTTTGAATTTAAGTTATATTCAATTATAATGGATTTACATCAAGTAAACGCCAACACTATTAAATATAATTATTACTGCAAATTCGAAACAAAAACCAATTCAAAAACAATTATCTGCAGAATACGCAGCTTCCATTAACCATTAATATGATTATAATACGTTATTAAACATAACTCTAACTTACATAGTTGTAACTTAACAATATTACAGTTCACGTTCCGTGGCCCAAATAGCGTTGGCAGCACATATGAAGTCTGTACTGAATTATTCTAGAGTAAAATTGAATTTTAAGTATGTTTTGATTTTTATTTATATATTATAAATAGGCATATTAAGCCCTGATTTGAAGCCAACCATGACTCAGACCACCTTCAGTGTCACTAAATATTCAAATTTCAATTTTGAGTTCATAGCGGCAATGAGGTGAAATTGTATTTGGTGTATGTCAAAAAAATAAAAGTCATTCGTAAATAAGTATGGCTATCCAGAAACGGATGTAATACTTTCTGCTTTTTTCAAATGTATAATATATAAATGTAGTGGCAAGCGTCTGAAAAGCCAATCATTATATCAGAATTTTTTTGGAAAAAAGAGAACAAAAACCGTTTCATAATATGTTATATATTATGAAAATATTTATATGTCAATATCTAACATAGTTGAAGTTTCATTATTTTTCACCTACAATTACTAGATTAATATTTTTATCCAATTAAAACCAATATTAGCGAATATTACAAACATTATTCCTAAACACCCTTTTTGGTTCAATAATAAAGTATTCAAATCGATTATGTTTAAGGATATTGATGAACTATTTATTTTATGGAAATTCATTTCAAACAGACTATAATAAAATAAAACTGCTTTTCGTCAATTACACACAATTTTAAATTATACGAACGGTTTCGACGGTATAGCTTCACTATACATTGTGTGAAATTGACAAAAAGCAGTTTTATTTTATTTTAACCTGATTAATTGTGTCTTCAGTGTACTGACAATGATCTTCGAAAAGAAATATACACCGTAATTAAGTTTGATGCTCGTAGGATTTATTTACGGATAGATAGGTAAACCCTCATACCTTTACCGCATTCGTTAATTATTTTTTCAGCCAGTTGTTTTACACATGTGGACCTTATATAAGACTTACATAAGATTATCTGGGTAGTTCCAGAAGCTATAAAAGTCTCATAATAGCCGGACGGTATTTCATTGTCGTCTGCAACGTTGTGTTGACTCTTCCCAAATGTTTTGGGTGTATAAAACGTGTACGAAACTGTGTTTCGTGTTTTATATATCAATTTTTTATATATCTCTTCAAGTACTTTCATCTTTAACTTGAACTACGCCGTTCTGACGATAGGCAATAACCTTGAAACATGTGTAGGTTTTCAACGTAAGTTTCTTCTTTTACTTGATCCCATTATACCTTATTCACCACAATTGAATGGGAAAGCTGAACGTCTTAACAGAACGCTGATAGAAAAAGTAAGAACTCTATTATTTGACATGAACGTAAATAAAAAGTTTTGGGGTGAAGCAGCCAGGGTTGCGGCATACATCCTAAATCGAAGTCCAACAGAGTCTTTATCCCTTGATTCAACACCAATAGAGATGTGGACGGGTAATAAGCTAGATCTAAAAAGACTACAAATTTTTGGATCAGAAGTATACGCTAAAACCTTAGGGTATCTAAAAAAACTAGAAAGCAGAAGTGAAAAATTTCTGTTCGTGGGATATGCACCAACGGGATACCGTCTATGGGATGAGAGAAAGCAAAGAATAGTTATAAGAAGGGATGTTGTATTTGAGAGAAAGGAAAATAAAAATGAAAATATGGTAAGATGGAAGTTAAATGAACGTTTAAAAGGAAGTTGATTGGCAGAAAACGAAGAATGTGATAGGAGTATTCAAGACAACAATGAACAAGAAAACGACATCGAAGCACAACAAGACATTGAATCAGAATGTATTCAACAAGATACTTGGACAGAAAACAGCAGGGAACAACAAAATGTAACACCAGTTCGTGAAAATGAAATAGAATACTTTTATGAAGTAAGTTCAGACAACGATGATGAAGACTTGAACTTGGGACAAGGGAATTCAACCGAAAGGCAAGATACTAGGACCAAACTAGGAAGAAAAATTAACAAATCAAAGTACTATGATGATTATGTTATGCTGACATACAATGAGGCAATGCAAAGTGGAGATAGAGACAGATATAAGGAAGCGATAGAAGATGAGAGAAGATCTTTAGAGAAAAATCAGACATGGGAATATATAGACAAAAGGGAAGTTAAGGGCACAAAAATACTTACAAATAAGTGGGTATTTAAAATTAAAGATGACGAGACCTATAAGGCAAGACTTGTCGTGAGAGGATGTCAACAACAAAAGGGTCTTGATTATACAGAGGTATTTAGTCCTGTAGTTAATATCAGTTTTCTACGAATGATATTAGCTGTATCAGTAAAAAGAAGCTTCAAACTCAAAAAGTTCGATATCAAGACGGCATTCCTTTACGGAAAAATAACCGAAGATATCTACATGAATATACCAGAGGGATATGATAAACAAGAAGGAAAAATATGCAAACTCAAGAAGTCATTATATGGGTTGAAACAAGCGCCAATGAAATGGAATGAATGTTTTACAAAATGTTTAAAGGAAAATGGCATGAAACCTTCGAGTATTGATCAGTGCATATTTACAAACCTAAATGGGACTTTATTTTTAGCTATTTATGTAGATGATGGATTAGTAGCAGGAGAAAGAAATGAAGACATAGACAATTTATTAAAAAATCTCGAAGATAATTTTGAGATTAAAAAGTTTGAGGAAGTTGATATTTTCTTGGGCATTAAATTAACGAGAGGTGATAACTGGATAAAAACTAGATCAGGAGAAATATACAGAAAATGTCTTGGAGAAATTCCGTATGGAAAATGCTAAATCAGCAGCAACACCGATAACCGATTATTATGATAACTGTAAGATAGAACCCAAACCAGAAAAATTTCCCTATCGTGAAGCAGCTGGGAGCTTGCTATACCTATTTAATAAGACGAGAGCAGATATAGCCTATGCAGTTGGGTTTTGCAGCTGAAAACTAGAAAATCCAACGAGAGTAGATATAAATAATGTCAAGAGGCTGTTGAGATATCTGGCAGGTACAAGGAGTCATGGAATTATATATAAGAGAGATGACGATGTAGAAACGTTGAAGGCGTACAGTGATAGTGACTTCGCAGGAGACAAGATGACCAGAAAGAGCACTACTGGATATGTTGTATATTATAGTAATGGACCGGTAAGCTGGAGTTCGAGAAAGCAACCAGTAGTAGCGTTGAGTAGCACCGAAGCAGAATTTATTGCAGCGGCTGAAAATGTCAAAGAGGTACTATATTTAAAAGCATTATTTGAATGTATGATTTTGAGAAACATCAATGTCACTTTAAATATTGATAATCAGAGTGCGATAAGTATCATTAAGAACGCTCAGTTCAATAGAAGGTCGAAACATATAGACGTGAGATTTCACTTTATACATGAAAAAGTCAATGAAGGTCTGATCACTGTTAAATATTTATGCACAGAGGACAATATTGCAGATATATTTACCAAAGCTTTGAATAGCGTTAAGTTTTCGAAGCATAAGAATGAATTGGTTGAGTGAATTTATTGTTTAATTTTTTGTGGTCATTAGGTGTTGAGTAATATTTAGTTTTTTGAAATGTAATGACCATAAAAATCAAATCTTAGCTTGAAACGATGTTCTATGAAATATCATTGGAATATATATTTCTATGAATGTAAGATGACAATATAAGTTTAAGAGGTTAATAAAGCAACAAGTTTGCGTTTAGAAGTTGGAGGATTGAATTTATTTCAAAACCTAAAATAAGATAAAATAAAACCATATATTTCATCACAATAGGCATGTATGAGTTAAAATGTATGAAGTGGCCAACGTATAGCCGCATTTACTATATACTTCCTGCTCATCGAATATACATCTACACCATACTTCTTCTGTTGTAGAAAAGCACTGTTTTTCGGACAATGACCATTCAAAACTTTTGACTGTACTTTTCTGGCTTTGAGCTATGAAACTAGGCAAATGGGCAACGACATTTAGGTGGAAAAAACTGTTCGTCAGTCTTTATATACAGCCAACAAGCTTGTGCGTGCGAGATAAATTCATAGCAAATGTCCGAAATCATAGCAACTCATCTTCATTGAGTCTTTGGCGTCAATTAGATTCATGAGAGACCGAGATATCTAACGAAAGTGATTTCGGGACATTGTTCTCTTATTGTAGGATAACCCCTTACAGAACATAATTAATCGATGCCTAAGCTATGTAAATCAATTGCAGAGGTGTGTAAAGTTCAAAAATATATGCCTCCAATTCTTCTATGGTCATATACCTGTCTTCATCTTGTAATTTATGTCGGGGCTCCTCCACAGCCTACACACTCAAATAGACTGCATATTTTCTGTTTGTTTTTGAAAGCATTAGTTCCAAGCACTTTTATTATAAGCTTCATCTAAGTGGCTCTGAGTTGGCTCAACTATATATCTGAAGACATTTTGGCATCCATACCCACCAGTGTATTTTCACCTTCAATTACTGCCGTACCAGGAGACAAGTGTTTCGAACAATCCACTTTTCTTTGAATTACTGCTGACAGTCTTGGCGGGACAAAAATGTCCCGGCGACAATTCTAGGTAAAGAGAATATTATTTTAACTACCATTGTTTTTATTGAATAGAAAACAAATTGAATTCAATAAATGAAATGAATTAACAGAAATCAAAAAGTTTGAAGACCCTAAGAAGAAAAAATAAAAATTTATTGACGATGAAACTTGCGAGTAGGACAAAAATGGAACGATTGCACTTCTAGTGTTAAATTACTTGTATCTTGAACTTTAGTTACATCTGCATAGGTAACGCGATCATTTTTTTATTGGCTCAAAACGGGATTTAGTATTGTTAAAAACACTTTTACTACACTAACACTTTTATTGTTCACTGTTGAGACAGGTTCATTATTATGAATTGAAACTATTATGTAAAATATTTTTCAACTACCTATTACTTTTTGTATACATCAATCGAACAAGATTCCTTCGATAAAGCAGGTGAGAATTTTAGAAAAGAAAAAAATTCTACGCCTTTTTTTTCTATTCTCTTGAACTATCAACATCGCTTTCAAAACTGAAATATTTAACTGGGCTTTTTCAGACATAGCAAGCTTCCATAAAAATTCTTCGATCATTTGGAATCTTTGATTACATATTAATGAAGATTCAACAATTATTTCCTTTTCTTCATTATATTACAATCAATATATCTCATTTTCAATCGACAGGTTTAATGCTTTTTCGTAAGTCTGTCCATATTTTCGGTTGGTTTTATAAAATTCGGTAGCCATACTTTTCACAAATTGGTCAACAATTCTTCTCCAATGTGAATGAAAGAAACTGATTGATTTGTTTCTGAGTCAAATTGGCTTTTAGTTGACTCATTATTATTAAAGCTCCAATTGTTGATGAATGCTCACTCTTAATGACAGAAATCAGCTTGGTGAAAACTTGCACACGATGGGGTGAAAAAGGCAAAATTCTGATGTACGATTTCAAAAAAAGTTTTTTGATAATTAGAGACATACGTAAATGCTCTAAAAGTAGTCCAGTGGACAAAATTTTTAATCGAGATTTCCTGTTGTTTTGAGTGATGAGTGATATTGTTTGTACCTTAGAACATTCAACTATAAGCAATAAATTGAAATCAACACACTTGATTTAAGTTTCACTGAATATATTTAAACCTCTACATATGTTTCGGGTGGTTAACCCATTATCAAGAGTATACAATATTACTGAATTTCAAAATGTGCAACTTTCACTTAGATATCCTAAACAGAAAACATTGGTTTCACGGAAAAATCCACCCGGTCATTGCAAATAGGTATATTTTTCTTTTTGGCTATCGAAATTTCCAAGACTTCAAAGGGTATCCAATCTTTTGCCCTTACTACCTGAGTTCACTATTTCGGTCTTCCTGGGATCCAAGAAATGATTATGTAGAATTTTCTCATAATTTAATATAAAATACGAATGACGACGTTTCGAAGTATTACTTCTTTATCAAATGCTAGATTAATACTATGTGTAATCTTACAAAGTTAATACTTATTGCTATTTTCACAGAACATACCAGGTATGTTCTATGACTAACTTGGAATGAGGACTATAGAATACACTGATATTTAACAAGAGGATAGTATACCTGGAGATGAACACAGAAAATTATTTTCTTAAGTCAGGTATTCCAACTAAATGTAGGAAAGATACAAATATACAACTAAGATTTCTAAGAAAAAATAAAGGAAATTTAAAATTTTGGAACATAAAACATAAAATTGAATATAAATTAACTAAAACCTAGGTAATCA
This sequence comes from Henosepilachna vigintioctopunctata, assembly GCA_030704895.1. Taxonomy (NCBI): domain Eukaryota; kingdom Metazoa; phylum Arthropoda; class Insecta; order Coleoptera; family Coccinellidae; genus Henosepilachna; species Henosepilachna vigintioctopunctata. The sequence goes on from JARQZJ010000020.1 coordinate 79,587, forward strand.
ATCTGATCTGCTAACTGGAATATTCTTATTGAACATATTAAGTAGAGGGCTAGTGTTAACCTCTAACTGACTATTGAGTAAAAGTCCCGAATTTTTGAATTTATTAATATGTAATGATTCTAGAAAATTTAGCTTGGAACCTTTATTCTCTCTATTTAATATTTCAAACTCTGAACTGAATATATGACTTTCTTCTAATGAATAGTTAGCATAATGGGAATCCGTTTTCTGTTTCTCAAAACTACGTTTGTATTCCGATAATCTAATTTGGAAATTTCTGAAAGTTCTTCCTATATAAAATTTTTCCCAACTGCCACATTTAATTTTGTATGCCCCACATATTTTTATTAATTTTTGAGTTATTATTTTTGATTATTTCACCAATATTTTCGTGCGTATTTTATATTAAATTAAGAGAAAATTCTAAATATTGTTTTATTATAGATATTAATTTTCTCAAAGTATCGGCCTCATCAATTATCAAAATGATTATGCTTAACGCAGTGTTCCGAAAAATCCATATTAGAGTTTTTCAATAATATTGATCTTCTATGTTCATCGATTCTTTTTTGTATAGTTTCAGATTAGATTGTATAGTTTACAGTTTTAAATATATTCAGTCAAGTGTGTTAATTTTAATTTGTTCTTAACAAAATATTTCACCAAGATATGAGCGAAACCTACGTGTTAATTATTCAACTGTAGATTCATTTTTTGTTGATAATCTCTATTTTTACTTTGAAAAGGTAGGTTAATAATAAAACGCTATTTATATTTACTGAACTGCTGATTTGTAATGTTTTCGTTAATAATTTATCGATCTGACAAAATGAATTAACAATTTATCATTTATCCAAATTTAAAATACAAATAACATGTTATAGTGACTCAAGACTCAAAGCGAAAATTTGAATACTTTATTTTAGCATTCCTGTTAATTACTGGTATACATAATTGCCTATGTCTAATTATCCGGAAATACTCAAGAAGCATAGCTCAGTACTGATAAATATCGATAGAAACAAATGAGCGCTTGAATCATACACCGATTTTGCAAGGGCGACAGAAATGAGAGAGTAAACAAGTGGTCCGATGGACATGTTTGTACAACAGAGAGATTCTGTGATGAGAGCAGAAGAACCAAAAGAATGACCTAATTCCTTATGGAATACGGGCCGTTATGGAATGAGGAATGGACCCAGTTGGTAACTATTACGCGCAAGACCAGTGGAGAGGCCACAATCAACCAGTGACATTCTGTGACTGAGTTTTGGCAACCATTTTCTTAGCTTGACAAACGATTTTCAAGAAAATAAATACAGTTCATAGTCATTTTCGCGATAATCAGTTTCAAAGGCAATGTTCCTCCGTACTGGCATATTGCCGTGAAGAAAAAAGAACAATTCCTGAAAGATTCAATGAACTGATTTCTGCGTATGATTTTATTCGACAAGAAAATATTTTTTTCAAATTTTTGTGCTTTCAAGTTGAACTCAAGTTTCTGATCACGATAATACAAACGAGAATATACAGCAAACGAGTGACAACTTCGTTTTTACGGTTTCAAAATCGTATTCATCTTACAAGTGAATAAAATTGAAAAGAAAGTGATACATTCTTGGTAGAGAATTAAAAAAATCAATGAAAAATTAAGAATATATTTACATTAAACCATTAATAGTATTTATTATTATTTCTGCAGATTCTCTTATTTGCTCTTCATTTATTACCAGTGGGGGCGAAAACCTTATTATATCTTCTCTAGTTTGTTTACTTATGAGTCCACGTTCTTTTAATTTTATGCAAACATCCCTGGCTTGGGCATAATCTAAAACAACGTTTCGAATTGAAGATAAATTACAGTAGGTATATTCTACACAATTAGCTCTTACTTCTATTGATGACAACGGCATTCAATAAACCTTTTCCTCTAACGTTAATGGCAATTTTTTTATCAAGTCGATCATCCAGTGCCTGTCTGAATATTTGACCCATTTTGTACGAATTTTCTGCTAAGTTTTCTTCTTGTAATATTTCTATGGTTTTCATGCCAACTTTGGAACCTAATGGGTTTCCACCGAATGTTGAACCATGTGTACCTGAAGAAAAATTTAAAATATAATGATTTTGTTGTAGTTTTTTATTTTATGATTATAACAAATCAATTTGTCTATTTATTTTTTACATTTCAATCCATAGCTAGTGAATCGACCACATCGAAATTGAAAACTAGAAAGAGTATTCTAGTTCCCCAAGGATAGATTTTATCAATACAAAATCGGAATTACATCACATTGCACTTAACAAACAGTGATTTTTGAAAATACCAAAATTGAAGTTTGGATAATGTTGTTTTTCACAGAATGTCGATTTTTGGTATACCAAACTTCCCAAATAGGCCATTGAAAAATCGAATATTTCATTACGTTCGTACCATTACTTATTGGTGTAAGTCAACAATCACAGATTGCTCTGGAAAGGTCCAGAGGCGACTGGATATACATACAAGCATTCATGATGCGAGTAACGTTTTCCTGATTTTTTTAACACGAAATCTATGATATAAAAATGAATCGCAAAATGTGTTGGTAAGTGCATAACTCAACAACGCCTGGAAAAATTTTGCCAATTTTTTTTTATTGTTTGTTGAAATCGAAGGATGGTTTTTACAGCAAGAAAAATTCGAATAATTTCCGGGAAAACCCTAAAAACAACTCTTATTCCCATTGAAACATTTTCTAACTGAAATGGAGAGTCAATTTGAACTTTATTGCTATTCAATAAAGTTCATATCAATGTTGTCTAACCAATCGCAATTTTTTTGTTGGGTTCATTACTGTCAGGAGAAGGTTCTTATGAAATAAAAAATTGAAAAAATTGCGCGGAAAATTAGAAAATTCAAAAGTACTTATTGAAGAATACGTAACAACCAAATAATATTATTTCTAATTTACCTTTATAACATAAAAGTGAATCCCTATTTCCCTTGGTCACGCCATCACTCTCGAACGGCTGGACCAATTTCACTTTTTTTTTTGTTGTGTTTGTTATTGTCAGGGAAAAAATTTTAAAAATTGCGTGTAAAATTAAAAAAATCGAGAATACTTAATTAATAATATAAGTGAGAAATAATTATTAATTCTCAAAAAGAGGATGTAAAAAACTGATTATCTTATCTCACGTTTAGTTCAGAGCTATCAGGACTAATATTTAAACTTCAACTCAATATAAAATTTTGTTGAGTTTGAATAGAATAACATACACGTTACTAACATTGCATGTGGTATTTTTAATTATAAAGAAGAACACATAGTTTTCTTCAATTTACAGTTGAAATTTCGTTTTTAAAAATGCTAGGCTATTGGATGTACAAACTAAAGTAGCAGAACTCGCAATGCAGCAAGTCAAAGATATAAAAGAGCAAGTCAAACTGACGAGCAACGTGAAGCTCGAAATAAAGTTGAACGGAATCGATGGAATCGAAATTAACAATATGAAAAGGTTGCGTTTAACTCCTATCGACCTGCATTCAATCATAACGTTGAAATAGACTACAGTTAACAGCAAATCGTTGCTATTGGATCACTGAACGTTGTGTGTCAATATTGCAAGGCAAAGTTTAATTGTTATTGATAAGAAAATACTACCAATGATGTGATAAAATATTGCGCGAAGAGTCAATTCAAATAGACGCTTTTGGAACAGTCACCAGAGCCACTATATTCATTGGTTTGAAAATAGACACAAATGTGAAATGAAAATGAAAATATGGCTAAAAACTCTGAAAATTTTTTGACTTATATCCAGCAAATATCTCATATAATTAACGATGAGATATATGGGACAAGTACTTGCTACGAAATTAGGAATTTCAACTATAGAACGGACAGGTTAATCAATTTCACTACATCAACCGTGTTAATATAGGAATTTTTTGATAATTCGATTATTTTGTAATAACAGGAAGTATTGCAGTCCCTTCGTAAGTAAGTTCCTGGCTCCACACGCGATAAATATTAAAAACAAGATAGTGTAACACAAATACTAGAACATGTCTTTCCGGCTTTTTGAAAAATATTCAGAGAAAAATTTGTACTGGGCGTACAAAGTTCGCCGGGTCAGCTAGTACTCAAATAAGTCGTGTTTTTTTTTCGAGAAGTTAAAAACATTAATTTCGGGTGGATGAGAAGAAAGTCGATTTTACTTTCTAAAGAAAGGTAGAAATCACTTCAAAGTATATTCTGAAGTGAATTTGGCTGAAACTAAGTGTAACAAACCTTTGGATTGTAGACCATTAAAACGTCTTTGGAAATGAATGAAGACAAGTTTATTCTACCATTAAAACCAAAATCAACGAATATTCAGTATTATGTAGCCAATGAATAATCTAATAGATCTGCAATTAAATATATAATTCACTTAGGATTGTCCTGTTACGAACTCTGAGAACTGAAATAGGCGAATAACTGTGGTTTCAATATTTTCGAAGTTTGGAGCACCAGCCATATTCCAATCAGATAATTGTAGAGAATTCAGTAACTAATGAAATAATATCCGAAATATGCCCCATGTCGAAAGATCTTAAGATGGTTCATGAATAGTCTCGTCATAGTAAATTATAATAATAATAGAATTTATTCTCATAGTATTACAATATCTTGTAATGAAAGAAAACAGGTCAGAGATAATCGCACATATCAAATTAGGTTTTACAGGCATCAAAGTAATCCTGAAGACAGTAGGGCTCCATTTTAGGGCTGCATTGAAAATTTTCATGCACATTTATGAAGCATAGTGTTGTCAGGCAGTCAATGCGAGTCGAGGCAGGAGATAGGAATGAGCGCGCCTTGTGTTATTATTATTCTTAAAATCAGTGAATGGTTCACTATGGCCGCGGATGAACATAAGGCTCCTAAACAAGTACAATCCCGTAACTGTTAGGATATCATTTTCCCTGAAAATACCCCTACAAAGAGACCGATATCTGACACGACACAGACTTCTCAGTGCCATCTTCTGGGCAATAAAAATCCTTGTAGAGTGAGGACTATTCCCCCAAAATAAAATTCCGTAGCTCAAGAGGGATTGGAAGTTGGAAAAATATAGCATATGTAAGCAAGACATCAGAGCCAATATGGCACCTCAAGACATTAAACGTATATATAACCGACATAAGTCTACTATTAAGGTGATCAATGTTCTCCCCATTTCAGGCCAGAGGATAGTATTAAGCTAAGAAATTTAGTCGATGGTTTGAGAGCGATATCAGCGTATGGGAGGTGAACATGATTAGATCCTAATGGGGAGTTTGCGCGAATTTGAAAATGTAAACACTCACTCACACTTATCAAAGTTTATTTTTAATTGGTTTTTCGAGCACCAGTCCGCAAAGATATCGACCACAGCTGCAGACTCGACCAGAGCGGTATGCAGATCGGAGGATCTCACGATCAGATTAGTATCGTCAGCATAGATTGTGATTCCAGTAGTCGAGCCATGAAAAAGATTGGGGAGGTCATTAATGTACACTATGAACAGTGGGCCTATGATAAACCCCTGAGGGATACCCTCGTCCATCACCGCCTCGTCTGACACAAAACTCTGGCCATCAACAGTTAGCTCGACTCTCCGCCGACGACCGGTCAAATAGGATTTTATAAACTGCAGTTGTTTATCACGAATTCCACAATAGTCAAGCTCAAGTAACAGTAGTTCATGATCAACGTTGTTGAAAGCCTTGGTAAGGTCAATAAATAGGCCTATGGGTATGACACCAGCCCCCAAGGCATCAACCATGGACTGTATAAGCTGGAAAATAGCAGTTTCAGTGCTCCTTCCACACAGAAATCCATGTTGAAAGGCAGCAAAAACTCCCATGTTATGAAGAAACCCAACAAGTCTGTTAACAATAATCCTTTCAAAGATCTTGGAGAAGGATGACAACAGGCCTATTAGGCGGTAATTATCGAGATCTTCTTCGGATCATTTCTTATGGATCGGTTTCTCTATAGCAACTTTCAAGGAATCAGGAAAAATTTCCTCAACAACAGAATTATAAATTATGTAAGACAGTGAGCCAGCTATCACACAAATAGTTTCCTTTATAATTTACGGTTCAGATGAAAGTTATAATAACAATGCAAATAACTGGTCAGATAGTTCATCCTCTGTTTTTGCCCAGAACATTACATACCACGAAGCAATAGGAAACTCCCAATACACAGGAGAAAACCTGAAAAGCACATTTTAGCTCACGATATAGATTAGTATTCTTGAAATTCGTGATTATGGAAGAGTGATGTTGAGCGACCGCATGCTTGAAAATTTGAAGAAATCATCGTCCTTCCATGCAAAGCATAAATGGCTCTGCATAACATAACGATCATATAGACATTCACATCTGAATTGACTATCAACATATATTCAAAATGTTTGAGCAATTGAAGGAATTAAATTTTCAATCTGATCAATATACTTGAGGATTTTTAAGACTCTGTCACTGTGGGCCCGCAAGAAGGCTATGACAGTAACCATTTGAACTAGAGATAAAATCTTATTTCTAATATCGTTCTCTAATGGATTTAGTAAGCTATGGGTTTTACATCAGAAAAGAATGAAATAATAAGCTACTTGAGGACTAGAAACTGTGAAGAAAATTTTAGAAACTGCTCTTACAACAAGAAAAAGATCATCAGCTCTTGCCAATAAAAATTTTATAGAAAATCTAGAATTTTTTCATTGTCAAACTACATGGATAATTATATTCGTTGAAGCTTCTGATGATAATTAAGAATATTTACCTGGGGTGATAACTGACATGACAGAATCGTTGGCTAAACATCCAGATACTGGATAAACACCACCACCAAGGGATTTTCCTAATACTAGAATGTCAGGTAATACATCTTCGTAATCAACAGCCAATCGTTTTCCTGTCCTGCCCATGCCTGTTTGAACTTCGTCGGCTATCCATAATACATTGTACTTGCTACATAATGATCTAACTCCCTTTAAATATCCTTCAGAAGGAACAACGACACCGTTCTCTCCTTGAATGGGCTCCACCATGAAACCACACACTTGAGGATCCTGCAGTGCTATCTATTAAAACAATAATTGCATTTTTAGTGGTTGAATTGGTTGAATTATACAATTCGTCAAATATCACAACATCAATAATAACATCATGGTAAACGTAACAGACAACCAATGGTATAAACGCTGGGCTTTTCATTGAACACTGCATAAATTTCCAACATATAAACCAAGAAAGTAGAGTATCGATAAAGATGATGAATTAACAAGTCATTGATAAAAACAATCCATACTCCACATTTTAATTTTTAGATGGAATTTTAAAGTGTTTCATACTTGATGATTTTTCACTTTTGTGTCCTCAATAGATAGCTGGAGATTGAAGTCGTGACGTTCTTTGCTGATGGACGTGTTAGAACTGTTGAGTTCCTAGTAAAACGAAACAAGGCCTGTTTTGTGCTTCCATCAATTTCAACATCCGATGAAATATCGATTCATCTCTTGAATAATGAGGAAGGCATTACATTCTAATACTTCTCATTACCTTCAGCTCTAGTATGGCATTCTTTTGATCAATTAAATTTTTTTAATACTTTTTTGTTTATTTTTAATATTTGATTCATTGACATTTGCACAAAAACTATGAATATGTGTGTATGAACTTGATGTTCTTAAAAACACAAAAAAACTATCTCAAATATAAAGTAACGAAGTGTTCATTTTCTTTCAATTCAAGAGATAATGTTAGGGAACATTGAAATCGAGTGAACATTTCACACTTGATGAAAGTTCAAGATATAGTTTTGCAAGGAACTCGTGACTTGCCCATCGTCATTAAGAAGTAAAAATCTCAAATAACTTTTTATTACTTCCAGATGTATATATAGGAATCGATAGTGAATACCTTTCATTGCATAGTATTATCAGACTAGAAATTCAATCATCTCGAAAACTTCAGAACTTTTGGGATCTGCTAAAACTGAATTCAGGAAAATCAAGAAAACTTTTAGACACCTTCAATGAGTAGAGTAATATTTTGAAGTAACTTATTTAAATAACATAATTTTTTGAGAACAAACATTTTGTTGAAACTTTCTTCTTATGACTGGGAAATTATCGATATAAAATTTTTTTCGAAAAAATATAAAGAGGTTAAAGTGCCAATATTATATTCTTTTGTTTAAGGTAGAAAAAAAATTGAATCAACTATGCAAAATGGAAATAACATGTTTCTTTTTCATTTCAAGGATACTCCACGACTACGTGTAGAAACCTGAAATTATTTCAGTCTGACAGAAATGTCAATTTATAAATATATAAAATTGAAAAAAATATTTTTTAGTGAAGCTGATGGTGATGAGAATTATTTAGTTGTTGCAAAGGAGTCTTCAGATTTTTAAAAAGCAAAGGAAAGCTTAGTAGTAATTTTATATAATTTTTAATAAATCCTTCTGATCCGAATTGATCAAAGAATACTATCTATAAATACTATTATAATATCATAAACTTTTTCAGTCTATTATTTCTTAAATTCGGAACATATGTGGCAAACGTCCATGAAAATATCTTCTCTTCCACTTAACTATTCAGGTTAGACAGATATTTACATTACATCTCAATATTTAAAATTTTGTAATTTGAATGTTATAAGACCTCACCTCAAGAGCAGTTAAGTCGTCAAATGGAATGCATTGAAAACCAGGTAAAAATGGTCCGTAACCCTCAAAACATTCTGGATCGGTTGAAGCTGAGCATGCAGCGATAGAGCGTCCCCAAAAATTGTTTGTAACGAAAAGCACCTTTGCTTCATTTTTGGCAATTTTCTTAGTATAGTATCCCCATTTCCTTGCAATCTTCACAGCTGTTTCACAAGCTTCCACACCTGGAAATTCATAAATACGATTGTGAATATTCATATAATGATATTTTTGTGGTTGTTAAATTAATTATGTCGATCTCGAAAATAGAAAATCATTGACATAACTCCATAAGAATAAAGTACATTTCTACGGCAATTTCCTAATTAACAGCTATCATTGAATCATCAGATTTTGTAAGAATCTTCATCAAATACTCTGTTAATAGAAATAGATTACATACACATAGAAATAGAAATACATTCGAAAATATTTTATGACTTAACCCATATATGCCTATTGACCTATATGTAGGACGCTCAAAACTTCGTTGCATATGCCAGTCGGAGCTTAGAGTCTAAATAGGTGTTGTTGGGTAAACAGTGTTTGAAAGGCAAATTGTGAATTAGCGAATAATAAACCACATTTGAATTCAAGCAATTCTGAAAAATGGCGGAATGGGGAATCAAGTTTGCAAGATGAGTACGAATATTTTACAATAAATGTTTCCATTCAAGTTTTTTGATATAAATGTATTTTCAAATAACTGTTGCATTCATTTATCGTTAATTTTGAAAAAATTTTTTTTTCGTATGGTGATATACACATGGTGTTAAATGTTGGTGTCCTTCATATAGGACAATAGGCATATAGGCTACTATGAGTTTTTGTTTCAGGGGTTTTTCATTGCACGAAGCATTGGCAATGCTTGAGGAAGATAACGTCGATACGGAATCAATTACGTTGCTACCACCGAATAATGCTTGTGGAAACATCACCGATGAAGATTCTGGTGATGAGGACCAACTCGACATAAATAATTTGCCTCCAAGTATGATACAAAATCAGGTAGAAGTTAACATTCGAGTAAACGAGGAAGACTGGAGTTCTGAAGATGAATTACCACTGAGTACTCTACAAAATAAAGAAAAACCAAAAGATAATCTGAAAACTAATAAAAAAAGGTGTACCAGTTTGCCCAACAGGATCTGCCAGCTGATGACTATGTTTTTCCCGAAGAAAACACATTTACAAATTTGTCTACACCAACTGAAGTCTTCGAAGTTTATTCAGGTAAACCAACCACAACTTGTCAAACTGTACAATAAAAATATGGGACGCGTAGATAAATCCGATCAAAATATATCACAGTATAGAAAACAAATACGAGAAAAGAAGTGGTACCTTTCCCTTATTTCTCACTGTCTTGATATGGCAATGACAAATGCTTGGCATCTTCACAAATATCGAGAAGGTAAAATGGACCAACTTGCCTTTAGGAGAAGTGTAGCCACTACCATTTTGACACAAAATAAAAAATCTTTTGCTTTCCGAAGAGGAAAAAATCAACAAAATAATGAATTGAGGTATGACCGTCTTGACCATTTGGTGGTACCACAGGAGAAACAAACTAGATGCGGCTTATGTCATTCAAAAACAACAACCAGGTGCAAAAAATGTGACATAGGTTTACATGTTAAATGCTTTGTAAATTATCATACTCAATAATAAGAATAGTATGCTATATGCCTATTGTCCTTTATGTAGGACAGGTCTACAAAAATTTTTTCGATTGACGTTTTCAAAAATAAATAATAAATATTTTGTATATGACTGCTTTTTATTAATTTTTCACCCAATAATTTCAAAAACATTCAAACAGAAAGTTTTAGGCATATATGGGTTAATATTAGATAGTTAATATTGAATGATATTAACAAATCCATTATAATAAAACATACGATGAATTCAAAAACTTTTAATTCACACTTTTATAATTTCCAGTAAAAAATGTGAATCAGAATTTTAAGTGTTTGAATTTGTTTTTTATTTTATTTTAAATTGATATTAAAGAATAATGACATATTTTCGGATTCATTTAATATTTTAGAATTAACTAGATTGATTAGACAGGGCTTCTAAGATTTTCGGGTGGCAGTGTCCGAAATTATTGGCAGAATATCCGCTGAGAAAGTCGAAATATCTTTTCCCTTCAACATCCCATACAAAAACTCCTAGAAAAAATGTATGCCAGTGTCATTCATAAGTATTGAATAAAACAAATATTTATGAAAGTAGGAATATTGATTTGGTCTTTGTAAATGAATAATTCATCAAAAAACACAGAACATATGAAAATGATAATCATTTTCAAATTGAATATTAAATTAAACTCTTGGCTTAATGTTTCACGATTTATTCAACAATATGAAATAGTCAACATGTTTCGGGCGTTAGCTCATTTTCAAGACTCTTGAAAAAACAAGCGAAGAAAACTTCGAAACAGTGAATAAATCGGTATTGGAAAATCGCCGAATCACTATTACAGAAGTTGCAGAGTATGTTGGCATATAAATCGGTTCATGCCATGCAATTCTCTAGTGTCGCTTAGGAGTTCATGAATGACGTTAACGACAATCCAGATTCGCTCAAAAAAAAGATTTTTCAAATAATTTCAGAGTGCGACTGAATTTTGTATAGAAATACTAACGAAAATAAATTTTGTTGATCGATTTCACATAAATTAAACTGTTGAGTGGAAGCACGCTGATAAACCCGGTATTGAAAAACATCATTTACCACAATGAAATATATAGTACTAGCTGACCCGGCCAACGTTGTTTTGCCATATAAATTATTATAATTATATATATATATATATATATATATATATATAAGTACTTATTATATAAGACTTATATAATATATATATATAAGTCGCTTTCTCTGTAAATCTGTAATATCTTCGAAAATATTCATTTAAATCATATGCTGTTAAGGGCCATATAAATCTATATAAAATCTACAATGTATTTAAGGTATTTAATTGGATAAGGATTAATGTTGTATTCGTTAAATTCGTAATGTTAAAATCGCTTCGAAAATTAGCCATTATTTGTTGCAAAAAGTAAATGACAAAAAAAAGTTATTGTAGGTTATCCATAAGAGATAGACATATACCATCACAGACTTTTCTGTAGACCTTTTCAATGTGTACAATACTTAGTACATTATTTTGATAAAACTCGTAGGGTTCAGCCTGCGTTTGCAATGTAAGCGGAAAAAATGTAATTATTTACGACATCACATTAGAAACCTCAAAAATAACAGTACTTCTCCACTATTTAGTGGTTGTTATTATACACATAAACCTTCCTCTTGAATCACTCTATCTATTAAAAAAACCGCATCAAAATGCGTTGCGTAGTTTCAAAGATTAAAGCGTACAAAGGGACAAAGGGACAGAAAAAGCGACTTTGCTTTATACTATGTAGTGATATCGGTCAGGAATTATGTATTTTTTCAACGGTGAAATAATTTTCAAAATCGGTTCAGTAGTTCCGCCGTTTACTTCTTGAAATCAGACACAATAACGTCACCTTTTTATATTAGTATGGTTTCAACCGAAAATTCAAGGTCAATTAATTTAATATGCACCTTAGTTTGTTGTTTAGCAAGCAAGTGATACTCGTTCAACTTGAAACCTGTTCACAGATATATCTCATGGATTATGCACCTAACAACCCAACGCTGACAATACGGAATACGATAAAATTCAAGACTGCTATAGATGAGATCTGATTACAAATATTCGGCAATATTTTGTATGATACTTGAAGATATCGAGTATGTCATATATTTGTTGAGTTGAGTTTCTTCAATAGAAATACGAAAAATTTACAATCCGTTTTTATTTGCCGAACGTATGCATTATTTTACTAATGGGTAATAATGAGGCATTTTGGAAAGATATGCTTTTGTGGTACTCAAAAATTATTTTGAATGAACGGAAAATTTCAATTCTGGTGTTATTTTGAATCTACTAAAAAAAATTATGCACTGTTTTGATTGAATTTAATTTCTTTTATAGGAATTTTTGAAATACCTAAACAAAGAAAAATTGTGAAATGTTTGGATTACATTTTACTTTGGTGTCATTTTGAATCAATAAAGAAAAATTATAAACTATTTGGATCTATCAGTGTAATTCAAACTACTCATTATCACAAAAAATTTCAAAACGACATTCTCTATTATCTCTATAAAACGACAGCCTCTGAAGGGCAATGGAATTAGTACCTTGGATGTTAAATATGGGGACAACACTATATCATCATCCCAATCAACGAAGTTTCTTGGAATATATGTAGACAGAAATTTGAGATGGACATCACACATTGAGGTCTAATGTAAAAAATTGAGTAACTCATTTTTTGCAACCTCTAGAATCAAGAACATCGTACCTAGAAACTGTGTTATGAATGTGTATTACAGTCTTGTATATAGTCATCTAAATTATAATATTCTGCTGTGGGGCTGCTCTGCAGAAATAAATAGGGTGTTTATTACACAGAAGCAAATACTTCGATTAATATTCAATATTCATCAGCGAACATCTTGTAAACCTATCTTCATTAATAATTACATACTCACCTTACCGTGTTTATATATTTATAGATGCTTGTTATATGTTAAAGAAAATGAAGATAGGTTTATTAAATTGAATAGTAATCATGAGTATTCAACAAGGAACACGGATGTGCTACTTATTCCTATGCATAAAACAGCTAAATTTGAGCACTCTCTCTATTGTCGGAGCATTAAAATTTTCAACCATTTACCATCGTATTTGAAAGTACTGAAAGCTTATTTGTTCAAGAGGAGAGTTAAATCTCTGCTCTTAACAAAGGCATACTATAGTGTGTCAGAGTACTTCGATGATTCGGATGTAGGCAATAATGTATGAATCAATTTTTTGTATCATATATTTGTATATTTTTTTTTCACAAATGTTCTTCACCATGTGAAATTGTCTCAAATGTTTAATATCTCTGAGGAAATTTTTATTTTCTTTTCAATCAAAATTGTATATTATTGTAAATATGAATTTAACCAAGAGTTTTGTTTGAACCAATATTTTCGCTCGAGGGCTGAATGGAAGATCAGACCCCAAACTGAATTCGGTCCTTCTGAGAGCATTTCTCTTAGTTGTAATTATTTATCAATTGAAATGAATGTAATTTTACTATGTAAGGAATGTTTCTCAATAAAATTATATTATTATTATTATTATTAACACAGTCTACGCCTAGTGAATTCTGGCATGTGTTCGAGGTGTCCCAATACGTTTCCCATGTGTTTTTAATTATCATATAACTGACAATCGAACTCTGAACAGAGCGATTCGCTTTTTAAACTTTTCCACACTAATCCTGCTCACAGAACTTTCATCTAATGAGTATTACATTAAATTTATATTATTATCTAATATACCTAATACATCGAAGTTGATTGATGTTCAAGCGACATACTGATGGTTTCTCCTTGAATATGTCGCTTGAAATCAGTGTTTTTCAATTTGTATAGACCTGAAACAATTTTTGTATCACCAGTGAAACATTTTCATATTTGGAAACTCTCAAACAATTCGCCATTTTAGGTTTTCACAATGTAAAATAGTATCTTACATTATTTTTTCTCGATATAAAAAATATTGAGAGGCAAGGGTATAGTTCGAATTGTAGTTCGAACTACGACTTCGAACTACGACCCGGACAATGATAACATCGTCCAGGCCCTACAATTATTTCAATGATCTGCATAATACAGAATCCTCAGTAGATCCCCTATTAGGGAATGTCAACGAGTAAATAAATGTCAACGAGTTCAAACTGCTTATTTGCAAATGTAAATCTTACATGGTTTGTCACTGTATCCAAGGGTGATGAGTCTTTTTGCATTTATTCCTTATTTGAACGACAAGCTTCTTAGGTAATTATGAAGGAACGTAAAATGGCCAATGTCCTTTGCAATTAAAAATGAACAACTCACTTTGAAATTTTGTGTGAGAATTTATTATGATTAACTTATTTTTGTGCACCTTTAGAATTGAAAACATTTTACCCCGAAACTGTGTAATGAATACAGGGTTGTGACGGGTGTTTTTTTTAGAAGTATAGAATTTTGAAGTTGAAGTATTACTGTTGAAGATGGCAACCGATTTAACAGCTGAGAAGTGAATTATTCTCAGTTTGGTTTGGCAATTCATCATTATTAGACTCACGCCTGAACAACGCTTGCAAATAGTGCAATTTTATTTCGAAAATTATGGTTCTATGAGGAATACGTATCGCGCACTACGTCCATTTTATCGTCGACAAAATCGTCCATCAGAGCAGTTAACTCGATTAACCATTGAACGTTTTCGCATCACGTTTACTTTTTACTCTAATTGATAACTCGCATCCCCAGAGACGCCATACATAAGAAGCTATTGATACTGGAGGGCGTAGCATTGAGGAAGACCCGAATGAGTCCATCCGACATCGAGCACAGGAATTGGATCTGTGTCCATCGAATTTTATTTATGGAAGATTTTGCGGAAGGATCTTGGTTTGCGTGCTTACAAAATCCAACTCGTGCAAGAATTGAAGCCAAACGATCATCAAGCAAGGCGTAAATTCTTCGAATGGGTCCAAAACGAGATCACCGTTGTTCCCGATTTTCATAAGCGAATTTGATTTAGCGATGAAGCGCACTTCTGGTTGAATGGCTACGTCAACAAATAAAACTGCCGCATTTGAAGTGAAGATAATCCTCAAGTGTATGTGAAAACACCGTTACATCCAGAAAAACTGACTGTTTGGTGCGCTTTATGGGCTGGTGGAATCATTGGTCCATACTTCTTCAAAAACGATGATGGCCAGAACGTTACAGTCAATGGTGATTGGTATAGAACCATAAGTACTAACTTTTTCATTCCTGAATTGAACAACCATGATGTCCAGGAGCTGTGGTTTCAACAAGACAGCGCAACATGTCACACCTCTCGTGCCACAATCGATTTATTGAAAGACACGTTTGGTGACCGCCTAATTTCACGTTTTGACCTGTGAATATGCCTCCAAGATCTTGTGATTTAACACCGCTAGACTACTTTCTGTGGGGCTATCTAAAGTCGTTGGTCTATGCGGATAAGCCACAAACGCTTGACCATTTGGAAGAAAATATTCGCCGTGTTATTGCCGATATACGGCCGCAAATGTTGGAGAAAGTCATCGAAAATTGGACGTCCAGATTGAACTACATCCGAGCTAGCCGTGGCAGTCATATGCCAGAAACCATATTTGAAATGTAATGCCGCAAGATTATCTTTCGAATAAAAAAAAATTCTTGTCAATCGAATGATTGTTGAAACATCGTTGTTTTATTGCAATTTAAAATTCTATACCTCTAAAAAACCCATTATATAGTTGTCTGAACAATAATATTCTACTGTGGAACTGCTCTATAGAAATAAATATGGTTTTTGTTACACAGAAGCAAACACTTAGTTCGTTTAATATTCTAGTCGAATATAATAGAAACCTATCTTCATCAAAAATTACCTACTCCACTACCTTGTTTATATATTTATAGATGTTTATAACACGAGTATATTAAAGAAATATTGGTATTATTAAATTAAATAATATTCACAGTTAATAATCATAGTTAATGGACAGATCTTATTTTTGTTGCCACATCTACATTGCATACTGATTTGTAGAAATAAATTTTTTTGTGGTCTACGATGATGCAAATTTTATATTTAGCAATATATAAATGAATAACAATCGTGAACGATTGAATATCTTTCTCATAGGACTATTAATTGCAAGGAGCATCCGGGGTTACAGCATCCACAATATCAGAACTCATATCGTTCGATTGAGGGTTCTGTAACTCAGTTAGCCTTAATAATGTAATAATATAAATAAATTCTTTATTCTCAACAGGTATAATACCCAATTATAGAAAATAATACCATAATGTTAAATAACAACTAAATAATTAAAATGGAAGAGATATAACAAAGAGCTCAATCTAATCTGAAAAAATAATAGCATTAAATGAAATATTACAAAGAACTCAATCTGAATCAATTCATTTTAGTCAATTTCCTTTGTTCACATAATAATAACTTCTATGGAGTCAAAATGAATGTCACAATTATTGGCAACTGTATTGAATGTAGACTGCATAGACTATGTAGACCAAATGGGGGATTGTATTAGCGAGTTAGTCCTAGTCTCTAGGTGGAATAATTCTGTAGTACGAAAATTTTGCTTAGGAACACGAAATTTCAGAGCGGACAAGAGAGGAGGGCAATCAATACTGTTTAGCGGTAATTTGTACAAAAATTTTAGTGATAAAGTTTCTTTCCTGCTTTGCAATGAGATTAAACTGAATCGATTCAATAATTCGTTATGATCGGCTCCTCTCTCTGCAAAACTTTATCCTCCCTCCAAACTAAGACTTTCGAGAACCTTCTCTGAATAGCCTCAAGATGGCGTTGATGGCTTTGAGCGGATTAGGGTATAAAACAGTCCTATGAATGTTGAGGAATTATTGAAATGAGATTTTTTGAGATTTTTGGGAATTTGCCATTGCGTATAACGAATCCATATATTTACGAGGCAGATGAAATAAGATGGGTGATGTGTGGAACAAAGGAAAGCTTCTGATCGAAGACTACACCAAGATCTTCCACCTTATCAGAACGAGAAAAAACTTGACCACCGACGCTATAATCACACTCAATTCGATTTATTTTCCTTGTGAAAGAGACAACATTTCATTTTGACACATTCAAACTCAAATAAGTAATTGTCCTCACACCAACTAGCAACATGGTCCAGCGCGACATGGCCTTTGCCTTACGCGTTTAGTATTGTGTATATATAAGTATTTGACAAGGAACAGTAATGTGCTACTCATTCCCAAGCATAGAACAGCTAAATTTGAGTACTCATTTCAATATCAGAGTATTAAAGTTCTCAACAATCTACCGTCGAATTTGAAAGTACTAAATGCTCATTTTTTTGAGGAGAGAGTTGTGTCTTTGCTGCTAACAAAGGCATAGTATAGTGTGGCAGAGTACTTTGATGATTCGAATGTAGACAGTACTGTATGAATAGATTTTTTTACCATATGTTTATTTTTTTACTTCGACTATCCTTCACTTGGTAAAATAGTGATCAATATCTTCAAGGTCATTTTTATTTTCTCAAATGTCGTTGATTTGCCATTGTGATTTCCATGTGAAATTGAAGCAATATTTTTGTTCGAAGACTGAATGGAAGATCAGGTAAACTGAATTCAGTCCTTTTCTGATTAGTTGTAATTACTATATTAATTGAAGTAATGTAGTTTGTATAGTGTACGGGATTTATTGTTTCACAATAAATATTATTATTATTATATCGAACTTTTGTGTGAATATTATTTAGAGAATGTACAGTGAACAGCATTCTCTTACGTGGTCTTATCTAATAGTTTGATGTTAACTTAAACTTTATGATATACTCGGAAGTCTTTTGGCAATACATATTATATTGAGTCTTAGTAATTAAGCCGTTAGCTCATCCCATTGTATCAGTGTTGATGTGCAACTGATTTGCGAAGGACGGAACGGTTATTTAATATTTCGCGTTTAGTGAAAATAATTATTCGACACACCTTTCTCAATTCTTCAAATTAAGCTGTAAATTGATTCTATTCTACGATGTACATAATTTTGCCTAAATCAAATGCCTTCAACATTAATGCTTTACAATAGAAACATAAGGAAGTTTACTACCAATTAAATGCTTTATATTAGTAATGTAATGTTCAGACAAAAATCATTTTTAACATAACATACGAATAAATAATTCTATGATTTACCACCAAAAATTAATGTATTCAACAAAAGCCTGAAGAAAGCAACACTTCCTTCCAAATACCTATTCACACGGTCATTCCATTAAACATAAATTACAATTGAAAAAAATTTTAGAAATACTCACCGCTTCAAATCGGTTGACCAGAACATCATTTTTATTTCACACAGATGAAAGAGCATCATATATTAAACGTTTAAAATACTTGAAATGTGTCAAAGTCCAATACGGATTAATGAAAATCAACACTCACCTTCGCCTTTCGCTAAAACTACGGGCAATGGATGGTAGTTTCGTGCTACATATTGTTCTTCACAAAGAATGACTTCTTTGCTGCTTGCAAAGCGTTTTGTAGTTTGGACTAGTAGATTTCTCGAATTTTCATTTCTGATTAATTTTGAACTTCTTTGAAGAGTTGATAACATTTTGTTATGATCTGCAAACAAACACATATAATAAACGATCGAAGGCAAAATATACAAATATAAATTATTATAGAATTACAACAAGATTATAATTTTTTCATATTTATCATTTTTAATTTCTAAGTTGATCGATCATACTGGTCAAGTTTTGCTTTTTATGACTGTGTTGAGAACGCGAGTTATAAACGTGTTTCCCTTAGCAGGTACATTGTTATCTTTATAACAGTCGTGTCCGAGTTTTTAATGATTCTGTTTCATGGATGAAAGAGAAACAACTGGCAGAAAAATGTTTCAAGGTTAAGAACAAACCTTGAAACATTTTATAATTCTACCCGTTTTGTTAAATTTGCTTTCAACATTTTCTTTAAAAAGTCAATAAAGTTTTTACGATATTTTAAGAAACAGAACAACGAATAGCTTAATTGTCACATAGCAGCATCCCTTTATCACTTGCCTTGTTTATATATATATATATATATATATATATTTATATATATATATATATATATATATATATATATATATATATATATATATATCTATATATATATATATATATATATATATATATATATATATATATATATATATATATATATATATATATATATATAGGAATATTAAGTGATATGCCTTCAAACAATCAAGTTTCGATGGTTTTTCAAATGCTCTCAGGTCCCAATTCTAGATAGATTACGACAAGATCAGTGAGAGTTCGCAGAGGCTTTGTAGTGCAGACATATCATTCAAACACCTCGAAGCTTTATCTGTAGATGTGTATTGACTAACTATGAAGGTTTCGTGTATCTAGAAGTTTCCAGATACATCACCTTTGAATATTTTAACAATAGCCGGCTAAAATAAACTGAATTAGTCTTTATTTCAGTTGAGTTTCGTTGTGATATGCAATTTTGTCAAAACTAATCAATTCAATGAATGACACTTGGCTTGGCTCCACAAAAATCATATCGGTGTCGCCCCATTTTCAAAAGCTGGAATGAATACTCGTATTTTCGAATAACATATTTATAAACGTTTACACTTATATCTCCTTGAGACACATGGTGAAAGAGAAAATAGGGATGAACACAATCACGGTTCAGGTATCAATGTCTTCCAAAGAGGGGAACAGGTCCGTATCAGGTAAAATAAGCAA
Source organism: Henosepilachna vigintioctopunctata (assembly GCA_030704895.1). Taxonomy (NCBI): domain Eukaryota; kingdom Metazoa; phylum Arthropoda; class Insecta; order Coleoptera; family Coccinellidae; genus Henosepilachna; species Henosepilachna vigintioctopunctata. The sequence goes on from JARQZJ010000020.1 coordinate 99,763, forward strand.
ATTAGTTTCAGAATTTTCACATAGGGAGTTCAAATTGAGAAATTAGGGATGAAGGAAGTGACAATGGCGACAACTGAAGGTAAGATAATCATTTATTATCGGTTTCAGTCGGTATAAATCACAAATTTACAATTATTCTAGATGATCTAAAAATTTTCCTTTCAACTGTGGATGCAGAAATTTGAATCTATGAAATGCTTATTATGAATACAATGTGTTAACAGTAGTTTGTATATGAAGGGGTCACATATCATATTGCCCCTGAAATAACTTAATTATGTATGAGGTTTTCTTTACTTGTCTGCTTATTTTCGTGGGATTACGTAAATTGTGAACTCGCTTAAATCGGCGATGAGAATTGCACGTGAAGATCGTGTGATTTAGCACGAACAGATTTTTTTCAGATAACTTCAAGTCAAAGGTCGAAATCAGTTACATGTGTGAATTGATCACAGCTTAAATTCAGCCGTATTCATGCAGAATGTTAATTGCAAAATTTCGACAACAGTCAAAAGTCATTGAAGCTTTGGGATATATCTAGCCTATATATTATTTCGTAGTTAACTCAGTAATACTTCAGTAAAAATATAATCAATATCTTCATCTAAACATTTCGATGTAGTGAAACCACGACGAAATTTACCATTGGTATGTTTTGATCAAATGAATTATGAACTAATTCATTATTGAATTTCGATGACATAACGTATTTCTTTAAATTCACATTATACGAGTATATGGGTGTATGGTTATTCGATTAGCGATTTGGGAGTAATGTAGAAAGTTGAAATGTTGAGCAATCGATTACAGAAGAATTTTGTTTTGATTATAGTTTACTGCGTAATAATAAGTTTAGAAATTCACACCAAAATTGTGGAAAGTCGTGAAGAACATGAATAAAACACTACAGTTTTAAATGTGAATGTGACATCACTCATTTTATTCGATTCCTTTTCAGGTATGAGTGTTGAAGTAGTTTCAATCTTTTACAAAATTTTCGTTTGGGTTCCTTAGGATGTATACCCAAACTCTGTTCAGTATGAACAACTTTATTTAACATAAAACCGCCCTCGTAACTACAATTCGTATTTATAACTGAATACATTGAAGTGCACTAATAATGTTTGTAGATGACTGTCATGTTGAATGTTTGGCGACTAGTGCCGAAGTCGACGAGATCTTTTTGTCTTCTCCTGAGGTTGCGTCCCGAGCATGCGCAGTTGTCTTTTCTTTTTTTTCCTTGCTGTGACTAGTCTTCGGTTGATGCATCCGGTGGCCGAATGTGACTATTCGCCGCATTTTAATCAAATTATTGCTTGACAATTGTTGACGTCTGTGACTCATGTCTGACGAGTGTAATAGACTCAGTCTAGCTCTTGAAAATGTGGTAAGAGCCCGAAACACTAATTTAATAAAATGTTTGTGAAACCAAGTCTAGTGTTATTTATCCGGTATAAATACCTATAATCGGTATAAATATATAACATCCAGCTGAAATTCAGAAGTTTTCTATTCGTTCTGTTTATTCGTGATATAATGTATTAGTGTTGAAGTAGTTTCAATGAATAATAATTTATACAAGTTCAATTGGAGCAAGTCTTCCCGTATTACCAGAGCTATCAGTAGATCTCTGGACAAATAGTAAACACTTCTACCGTAAGATTAAGATCCATGTAGTGTTAATTTGTTCATTCCCAACTCAAGAGGCCTTGAGAAGTCTAAAGTTTTCACGTAATTGGACATCTTATAGCGACCATATCAATATTAAAAATCTTTTATGTTTTAAATGCAACAGATTCGTTTGGCAATCGCACTAAACAATCTGAAGATTGAATTCTGGCTTACCTACCTCTTGGTGAAACATGATAGAATATTTCTTAGCTTGTTTCTCAAATATTTCTGAAACATTAAGCCAAGAGTTTGATTTAAATTATTAATCTTATTCAATATAATATGTATTACTTGTAAGATACATTGTTTTCATGCGATAGCCAAATCAATCTTTTAATTTAAAACATAAGAGATATCCAATATTAATATGGTCAGTATAAGATGTTGTTAAGTTAGCTTTTTACGTGATAACTTTACACACAAGGTCCCTCAAGTTGGGACTGATAAAATGACCTGACTTGGTATTACATGAATCATGAATCTCACAATATTTTACGACAGAAGAACTGAGTTGCAAGATTTGGTGTTTTTTATGAGTTTTGTTTTTGAAGGCATCTCATTTTTTTTGGAGATAGTCCTACTCGTTTTTCTTTGCGGTACTTTCTACTTCTCACAAACCAACAACGGATTCTCCTTTCATTTCTTGTTGTAGTGAGTCCTTCTTTTCCTTACTTCTGGAATACCATCAACGGATTTTCATGAGGACCAAGCTCTGTCTTATGACCTTTCTTATGTTTGTAGTCTACAGCTATTTTTATAGTTGTAGATTTCTTACTCTTGATATCTGGTTATTATATCAAATAATATTCATGACGTTGATTGATTTTTCGCTGATCTCTTAGTGGAACATTATTGAACATATTGAATAAATAATCAGTGTTATTTATTTTTATTAATAAAATAACAAAATTTGTTGCTTGACAATTGTTTCACGATGTTACCCCATTCTCAGAAGCCATCAACTGAATCTCAGGATGAGAAGGAGACTCAGTTAAGCTTTTGGAAACAAAGTAACATCCCGAAACAATTGTCAAGCAATAATTTGATGAGATGTTTGTGAAACAAAGGCACAAGTGATAAATAACATTCAGCTGAAAGTCAAATGTATGTCTACTTATTCGTAGGTTTACTAATTATTTATTTATTTACCTATTTATTTACAAATACACCACTCAACAGCTTGGTCCAATTACTGAGTGGGAAAATACAATATAGTTTAAAACTTAAGAAAAAAATTACATTAAACAATGAATTAAAGCTCACCCACAAGATATAGGAAAAACTAATATTTAAAAAACTTATAACTAAAACTAAAAAACAGTCAGGCGAGTGCTCGTCTGATATCTACAGGCACGCATGCAAATATGTCGATGACGTCATGAAAAGGCTCAAAGTCACCACAAATTTTATGAAGTGGTGAAAAAGCCAGAACATTAGTACGAGCCAGAGGTGGATGAAAAATGTTCATAATTCTACAAGATATTCTAGGAACACGGAAATTTATGAGGGAAAGAAGAAAAGAACAATCAACAGAAAACCTTATCAGTTTGTATGGGAACATTATTCCCAAATATTTCCCAAATTATTAAATTTTGTAATAAGTGACTCATGATTTATACCTCGTTCTGGATACACAACGTCGCAGCAAAACCATAAATATTTAAAAAATCGTCTTTGCACGGATTCAAGATTCCTTATATTACACAACTATCCTGGATTCCAAACGACACTAGCATATTCTAGTTTTGAACGTATCAAGCTATTGTATAGGAGCATAGTTAATAAAAGTTAATTTTGTGTCGAAAGTTACTCCTAAATCTCTGAATTCGGTACATCTATTGATTTTATTACTATTCACATTGTAGTCGAAATGAACTGTACTTTTTTTACCAGAAGAAGACATTATGTTGCATTTAAAAATATTCAGTGTCAGTAGATTTCCTTCACACCACTGATTCAAATTTGAGATATCCTCTTGAAGAATGCAGCAATCACTTACTGTTGAAATTTCGCGAAATATCTTACAATCGTATGCATATAGGAGAAAATTTCAGTTCATGTTGGAGGATATGTCGTTCACAAAAATATTGGAAATAAGCGGACCCAAAACAGAACCCTGTGGAACCCCAGACTCGGCAATAAATTTCTGTGACTTGAAAACGTTGTACTGAACGAATAATTTTCTTGACGTTAGGTCAAAAAAAAATTTATCTGAGAGTCCAAAGCGACCGAGTTTCTGGAGAGGAATATCATGATCTAATCTATCAAATGCTTTAGAAAAATCTGAAGCCGTGTTGGTCATTCGTTAAATTGGTCCTCACGTGTGAATACAAAATATTATGAAGAACAATTTCAAAAACTTTACTAAAATTGTTTATGATAGTAATAGGTCTATAATCTTCAACGGAGTTTCTATTCCCTTTTTTAAAAACTGGGCAAATTTTGCCCTCTTTCCACACATTCGGAAAGTGAGCAGTTTTTAAGGCCAAATTGAAAATAAGAGCCAATGGAGAAGCAAAAATCCTAGCACAGTCTCTAGGACGAAGGAAGGAATTCCATGAGAACCCGCTGTCATTTTAGATCTGCATTCTTTCAATGCCTTGACAACATCCTCCTCAGAAACAATTGGAACCGGTAATACTGGAACGTTAGCCTCTAAGCTAAAACATTTTTTATCGAAAGTCGTGGAACTGATGAATGATGATTCGAAATATTTCGCAAATGCATTCACAATAACCTCAAGATTATTTAATTCTTGTTCGTTGAAAAGAAAAGGGGTGGGTAGTGAAGAGGTATTTCGTAAATTATTTACATAGGCCCAGAATTTCGAAGGACAAAGCAATATCCCGTTTTGTAATGCTTCTTAGCGTCTTATAGCTATTAAGGGCTTCAAGATCACCACTTGCTTTGAATTTAATATAGAATTTTGTTTTTTGTTTCAAATCCCCAATAATTTTTGATGTAAACCAACTGGGATATTTGGAGGGTTTAGTTGTCATTCTTAGCACAGTAGCATCAAATATATAATTGAGTGAATTATGTTGAGAATTGAATAATATGTATTACTTCACATGGAAAAATATGTGTTCATATTTAAGTAGGTACATATATTTGCTTTATAATATCATTTTTTCATCAAAATATAATTCTGATAGATACAGATAAAACATGTAAGTGGATTGTGTTGGCAAGTCTAAGATAATGAGCTCGTATTCTCAATTTTTTGATTTGGCATTGAAGTTTTGTAATTTGTTTGTGCATTTTACGGTCAATTGAATTGAGATTTTCGTAGATAAGCGAGAATAACGATTGAATAAATACAAAATTTTCTTATAATTGTATTGACGAAGGATGTGTTATAATTTCTAATGGCATCATTATGTTGTCATGAAAAAGAATTTTATCTATTGTATTCGACAATCTCTCATTAGTTTTCGACACTGCGAATTAGTCATTAAAACACAGTACTTTATTATAACAAAACACTAACTTTATTGAGTATTAATAATACTAATATATTCTAAGCAAAATATTGCTGCGAGTGAATGTGTGCGACTGAGAGGTCCCAACCAACCATCTTATGCAATAGACGAGGACTTCATAGAAGAGAATTCATTGGAGATCATACACCTTTAAACATAGACGACATTGTCGAAAGAAGTGAAAGGGAGAGTGATGAAGAAGATTCAGAAGTTGGAGATGATAGTTATATGTCCGATGACTTTGAACCTGAATGATTTATAAGATTTCTGTATTTATAATTTTTTACAATAAACAGAAGTATTTTTTAATTGTGGTTTTTCATTTTATCTTCTAATAATAAAGATAAAATTTACAAGATCAGTATTACATATGTATTACTATAACGTTCTTTTTTACTAAAGATGTATGTATACTTTTGTGTCAAAAAAAAAAGATACACACATAAATAATAATCAATTGATTAAAAAAAAGAGTAACTATTCCCCTATTTTAATAATAAACTACTCCAAAATAACGTACAGCATATACGAGTCTATCGCTATCCTCTTCATTTCCAACAACAAATAGCATGCCCACTCTCTTTCTTTAAATGGGCGGACTTCAAACAGCTTCTATGCTATGTCCTCGTCTATCGCATAGGATGGTTGGTTGGGACCTCTCAGTCGCACACATTCCCTCGCAGCAATATTTTGCTTTTTAAAATTTAACAGAATTCGGGAGTGATTTTTCGCAAGCAACCCTATACCACCATGTTTATAGTGAATTATTCTTTATTGTGTGTAATTTTTATTGAATAATCAGACCGTTGCAGAATGCTAGTATCGACTTACCTGTTTATACCTGGCTACCCGATAGTTGAGACGAAAAAAATACTCAATCTGACGTTTGCATATTCTATGATCTTCATACTTTCGATTGGTACCTATAGAATTTATCTAATAAGCAAGCCGTTGGAATGTTTAAAAAAAAAAGTTTTTTTAGTTACTAATTCAACATACCCTGGACCAAAATTTGTTAGGCAACCCATATGTAATATGTTTATTGACAAATTAAGTTGTATGAAAAATATGTTTTATCAAATGAGCATCCCGTTGAAGATTGTTTTATATCGGGATCCTATAATAATAGTAAGAATGACTCGTCTCCTGATGTTAATTGGACATATTTTGTGTCCAAGCACATGAACTTATATTCATAAACGGCTGTGTTCCCCATACACAGCACTACGTTCCAATAGAACGTTTAATAACGCCCAAAAATATTTCTTTATATATCGCTAGGTGGCATTCCAAAAAAAATTGCAAAGAATTTGTAACTTATAATATATATTATATATTGGACCGAATTGTGAATATTAACCGTTCTCAAATCCTCTGGAATAGACACAAAAAATTTCAATAAAATCGGTTCAATTGTTTAGGAGGATATTAGTCAAATATACACTCACAAAAAATTTGTATAAATAAAGGTATATAGAGGTACAAATCAAAGAATATATATACAAGTTCAGAAATAACCGAATGAACGTCAAAGTGCACGACTCAAAAGAAGTATCTCTTATATAACCCTGCATTACCTTTAAAGGAGAAAGAGAATATAAAAACCGATACTACTAGGGATTAGTATTTAAAAAACATCGTTGTTTGTTTCGATGTAAAATATCGAACCGTTGTATTGATTTAATATCGATATATCAAAAAATACATCGATAAATTCAATGGACGATGAATCTACTCTGTGATAGTTCATATTTAAATGAGAAAGTAACAATTAAACTTGTCTAAAAATCACTGACTGAACAATTCTTTATTCGACTAGTTTCGCCTTTCACACCATCATCAAGAATGTTGTATCATTCTTGATATTGCTGTAAAAGGCGAAACTAGTCGAATAAAGAATTGTTCAGTCAGTGATTTTTAGACAAGTTTTTATTGTTACCTCTCATTTAAATACATCGATGTTTTCCATACATCGATTATTTTTTTATAAGTTATATGAATTTATAAAATATGTATGTGTCTTGAAAATAAAGAAACAGGCACTTATTGAAAAGATTTCATTATTTTTAAATTGCAAGCTGACAATAAAATCATGATATGTTTAAATATCCCAATAATTCCTTTCAATACTATAAAAACAACAGTTTTCAGAAAGAACTGATGTTCCAACTATTGCAAGATATTTCTAGGCGATTTTATTCAATACTGGAAACTGTATTTTGTGAATTTTTCCTAATTTCCAGTAGATTATCATTAAGTCTTCTGGCAGCACAGATAAACTGAAAGTTCAGATCTTCAGATTCAGTACTTTTCCAATTGCGATGTATCATATATAAAATTGCTATGTATCAGTTTGAAATGGTTACTCCATAAAAAAGTCTCCGAACTTTTATGAGGCTTGTCGTAGTCAGAGTCTACAATTTCATAGTGACTCGAATTAAACTTCATTAAATCTTCGATTTTCGTCACATCATTGCTACAAACTATCCAATTTAAATACAAACACGACAAAAATTTGTTTTCTGTGGAACGAGAGGTTATCTCGATCTGCCATTTGCATCGAATTTTTTCTTTATAGTTTGACTGACATGGCGGATTCGGCCGACACTTTAACCTCAAACTTTATTGGTCGAAAGATCGTAAGTGTTTCAATGAATGAAACGTGTACATATGTGAAAAAGGCGAGAAATAGTTATTGAATATGGACAGAGATTCCATGCACCAGAAAAAGTAATAATTCAACTAGATTAAATTGTTCAATGATCGAAAAACAAACATCGATGTATACGCGATGTTGAAGAATGAACAATACATCGCTTCTATTCGATGCAACGATTCGATACATCGAGTATTTTTAAACCATCGATGGGAGGCATTTCATCTTTCTACCCGGGGCTGTGAAACAATTAGCGCCGGCCCTGACAACACGGTAAGGAAGCGTAAGATAAACAGCTTCATCCACAGTCGACTTAAAACGTTACTCACACCACTAATTACAAGAATGAAGTTACGAAGTATTGAATCCATCGTAGGTGAATTCAGAAAAATCAATAGATTTCTTAGGACCACTAATAACATTGGTAAAATAATCAAAAATAATAAATCAAAAATTAATAAAAATCAAATGTGTGGGGTATACAAAATTAAATGTGGCAGTTGTGAAAAATTTTTTATAGGAAGAACTTTCAGAAATTTCCAAATTAGATTATCGGAACATAAACGTAGTTTTGAGAAACAGAAAACAGATTCCCATTATGCTAACCATTTATTAGAAGAAAGTCATATATTTAGTTCAGAGTTTGAAATATTAAATAGAGAGAATAAAGGTTCCAAGCTAAATTTTCTAGAATCATTACATATTAATAAATTCAAAAATTCGGGACTTTTACTCAATAGCCAGTTAGAGGTTAACACAAGCCCTCTACTTAATATGTTCAATAAGAATATTCCAGTTAGCAGATCAGATTGATTACCTAGGTTTTAGTTAATTTACATTCAATTTTATGTTTTATGTTCAAAAATTCCAACTTTCCTTTATTTATTCTTAGAAATTTTAGTTGTATATTTGTATCTTTCCTACATTTAGTTGGAATACCTGACTTAAGAAATCGATTTTCTGTGTTCATCTCCAGGTATACGATCCTTTTGTTAAATATCAGAGTATTCTATGGTCCTCATTCTAAGTTAATCATAAAACATACCTGGTATATTCTGTGAAAATAGCTGTAAGTATTGACTTTGTAAAATTACACACAGTATTAATCCAGCATTTTATAAAGAAGTAGTACTTCGAAAGGTCGTCATGCGTATTTTATATTAAATTATAAGAAAATTCTAAATATTGTTTTATTATGGCTATTAATTTTCTCCAAGTATCGGCCTCATCAATTATCGATTTCTAAGGAAATTGACTCTTGAAGTATACTAATACTACAATCATCTAACCTCTCAATATATCTAAAAATAGAACTGAAAAGGGGAATATTTTTAGGATTTATACAACATCATGCACGCATATGAATTTGTGATACTTATGCGATTTATATGTTACTGTTACAGAAAGTAGTGATAGAAAAACTTTATTTCGCTAGCGCTTTTCTTCCATTAGACGTTGGCCTAATACATAATTGAGTATGAAAAATATACATTGTAATAAATCTTATGAAAAATTCGCATTTAGACAGGATTCAAAACAGCAAACTACATATAATTGTGACTCCTCTTCTGGTTTCATAACCTGAACTATAAACGTGCATTTGGATATTATATCACGGGTAATTAATTATGGAAAAATTATACGCAATGATTCATGAAATGTTTTATAAATTCCATTTTCAGACAGATTTCTACGTACAAGCTTATTTTCACTCCATAAAAATCGGATAATAAACAGAAAATTATTCTTAATTATACAATCATAAACAACTGTTAATTTTGCTCATAATTTTTCAATTTACAATGAAATCCTAATTTCCTTGTTGATGACTGAATAAACAATATTTTGATAACTATGCATTGAATGCTGATAACCATGGAATAGTTTTATCAGTTGAAAATGTTCCTTTCACTTTTAATGATGATAACACTGTTAAACCTTCAAATGAATTTGAAGCGATATAATTCACAATTTTGGGTAGGAATCGTTAATGATATGTTCCGCGATTAGCGATAAAACTCTGTAAACGAAAATATTGGTCGTTGACACATAAAAATAATAAATCGTATATATAACAATGTTAAGTTTCCTTTCAAGTATACTGAAATCTATATTCAGAATAAAATTATCATACTTAATAATTATTTAAATGACATAATTGATAATTCAAATCACGTACAGTGTTGTCTAGCAAATAGAGTAGGTACATTAGTCCATCAGGTATTCTTCACAGTGGTCGATATAACGCTAAATATATACGCATTTTTGGACCAGAAGGAACAAAATCATATTCATAAGCAACTACGATTACAAAATTGGACGAAGGTGTAGATATTTGGGAATTAATATTTGATGGTAACATCGCCTACTGTCAACCAAGAATATGGTAATTTTCTAAGTTTCCGAGATATTCCATTATGAGAAAACCTTTCGAAAACACACAGTAACATGATTTGGGAATTCGAAATCTTTATGTGTTCAATGAACCAATATGTATGTATAGTTGTATTTGTGAATAACTATCATGTTTTTTCTGTTATATCGCTTGTGAGAGTTTTCAGTTGATAAATTTATTAAGAATTTTCAAATTTAATTGCGATATCTCCTCTACTATTGAATATGTTCTCCGGATAAATTTCTGCGAATATGTAAGTTTCAGAAAATTTCTCTAATGGATTTGCAGCAAGTTAATTCAATATTCTTCTATATATTTTTATATTTTTCTATTCCATTCATATATTCCAGAGGTGATAAGCTACAGTGGAGAATGCATATATTAAAATAGCTTTTCATTGATCTACAAACTTGCAAGAGGCCACTCAAATTTCGAATTTTCATATATTGTGACACAAAATATTTCAATGAAGTTCTTTCAATAGCTAAGAAACAATATTATCACAAATTGAATCAAGTACCCAAATATGCAAAAACCCAAATCCACTAATAATAAAAGCCACTAATCATAAAGTAACTGAAAAAAAACAAATTTGATTAGAACATAAAAATGTAGAGAAATTTTAGAAATGTTACTGTAACTGTTAATGTAACACAATCAATGAAAGAACTGATAAGATAAAATACATATTAATTCTATCTAAAAGGATTTGATAAACCTTACAAATGAAAATGATAGAAAAAAGATAAAAAATAGAAAATGAATCAATACACAACAATCATCAAACAACATATCTCAATTCATTCTCTCCTGATTTACCTACGATCAATTTCACACACATAAACCAAAAATAAATATTCAAATACAAATTTTCTGGAATATTATATAAAATCTTAACTACGTAAAATTCAGTTTTAAAAATTTATCATACTCATTTGAATACCCATGTTTTTTTTCAGAGGTTGCCTAATGATGAACAAAACAAACTTCCGAAGCGAATGCTGGGTCAGAAATATATATAGGCACAAAAAAGCTGAATTGATTTCTCAAAAAAATTACGTTTGACATTTTGATAACCATACAAATGTATAAAATTCAATTTTTCCTTAGTTTTGACAAAGTTGTAATATACAAAGAAACGTCAACAAAAATAAAGATTTTTGCATTAGAAACAGCCAGTTATTTCCGAAAATATTATGAACATAACTATATCAAACAGGTAATAAAAACATTTTGAAAGATATATATATATATATATATATATATATATATATATATATATATATATATATATCATTAATGAAAAGGAGTATTGCCTAGTAATTTAAATATAATTGTTGTGGGTTATAGGCAAAAATAAGAGGCCACATTAATAATAACTCCAACAGTATCAATAAGAAGACGGACGTTTCCAGACTTAGTTGCATTTACAGTTATTTACTCTCTAATCATTTTAGGTAACCTTCGCAACTTCGCAGACATCTCACAACTTTAATAGACTTTTATGTGTTATGTGTGCAATATGACATTTGTTACTACGGTGTTTTCACTCTCTCGCCTCTGTGTTCGGTTTTCAGTGTCAATGTCTTCTCTGTGCTCCTGTCATTTCTATTCTAATATTCACATATCATTGTTTTTAGTTAGTGCATAAGAATATTTTTACATCTATAATTTAATTCAGCTTAATTTTTAAAAAGAGACATTCCTGTTTGATGGTTTTTGGCCATAACTTTTATTCCTAGTTAGCCGTAAGTTGTAAATCATAATGTTTATCAGTGGAATTGTATAAACATCTTTTTCAGAGTCCTGATGAAGACTGTAAACACAGTCGAAATATAGACCAGGCAGATAAATTGGATAAAATCTATTCATAGTGGCCTCTTATTTTTGCCTATAACCCACAACAATTATATTTATATATATATATATATATATATATATATATATATATATATATATATATATATATATATATTATTTTGAATGTTTTTAGCAATAACAGGCTTCTTTTAATATGAAAAACTTTATTTTCGTTGACGTTTCGTTGTATATCACAACTTTGTCAAATGAATAATTGAATTGTATGAATTATTATAGATATCAAAATGTCAAACTTACTTTTTAGAAAAATCAAATTAGTTTTTTTGTATTTTTTCAATATTTTTTGCTTAGCATTCGCTCAGGAAGTTTAAGTCTTCTTCACCATGAGGAAACCTCTGAAAAACTCAGGGTAAGCCATGTGATTCTAATAAGTGTGATTTATATATACATATATATATATAAAATAATATTATTTTTTTATATATGCATATATAAAATAATATTATTTTTTTATATATGTATATATAAATCACACTTGTAAGAATCACCTGGCTGACCATGAGTTTTTCAGAGGTTTTCTCATAGTGAAGAAGACTAAAACTTCCGAAGCGAATGCTAAGCCAGAAATATTCCTCTGATACTAAAAATCAATATGTGAAAATACAAAAAAACTAATTTGATTCTTCTAAAAAACAAGTTTAACATCTTGATATCTATAGTAATTCAAAAAATTCAATTATTCATTATTTTTGACAAAGTTTCGATATACAGCGAAACGTCAACGAAAATGAAGTTTTTCATATTAAAAGAAGCCTGTTATTGCTAAAAATATTCAAAATAAACTATCTTAAACAAGCAAAAAATCAATTTTAATTATATATATATATATATATATATATATATATATATATATATTTAAATTTATGCACAATGTGGACATTGAACTCAGCCCAATAAATCATGGAATAGGTCACTGGTTTCAATTACACGATGGCCTGTATTATACTTCATTTATGTAGCGTCTGTTGATTAAAAATTGAAACGAAGAGAAAGAATATGTTTCATCCTACAAGTGCATTTTATTTCGCATATAGTTTTCAATACAAATATATAGCGATTATGTCCGAATTGATATAAGTAGTCCATCAAAACACTGAATAAAACTGAAAATTATCAAAGTTTATAGGAATATGTGATTATTAAAAATTATCAATGTTATGCTCCTACATTTTTTATCATTGATATGAAATTAATTTTCATATGAAATAACAGAAACTTACCGTTCTGTTGGCTACAAACACATGGGAATTCAGAGGTCGATGTAGATTTACCATTTATCTCAATTCGATTTATGTATGTAAATTGTCAATTCAGGAATTTAGGTTGCGATTGTAAGATACTTTTATTTGTAGATTGCCCTGATGATGAATTAAATAAATTCGAGAGCTTGGCTTAATAAGAAAGACTTTATAAAGTCTAAACAACCCTTATATTGAATTTATATATATATATATATATATATATATATATATATATATATGTGTGTCTCTTGAAATTGATTTATTGCCTGTTTAAGATATTTTATTTCGAAAGTTTTTAGCAATAACAGGCTTTTTTGATATGAAAAACTTCATTTTTGTTGACGTTTCGTTGTTATATTACAAAATTTTTTTGACAAAAATGTAATATAACAACGAAACGTCAACAAAAATAAAGTTTTTCATATCAAAAAAGGCCTGTTATTGCTAAAAACTTTCGAAATAATATATATATATGTGTGTATTAACAATTTATGCACAATGTGGACATTGAACTCAGCCCAATAAATCATGGAATAGGTCAGTGGTTTCAATTACACGATGACCTGTATTATATTTCATTTATGTAGTGTCTGTTGTTTGAAAATTGAAATGAAGAAAAAGAATATGTTACATCCTACAAGTGCATTTTATTTCGCGTATAATTTTCAATACAAATATAAAGCGAGTATTTTCGAAAAAATATAAATAGTCCATCAAAACACTGAATAAAACTGAAAATTATGGAAGTTTATAGGAATATGTGATTATTAAAAGTTATTTACGTTATGCTCCTACATTTTTTATCATTGATATGAAATTAATTTTCATATGAAATAAAAACTTACCGTTCTGTTAGCTACAAACACATTGGCATACTTGTAAAACTTGTCCGACTTGAACTCCGGACGTAAACAAACTGAACGTGGAAGCAACATGAAATAACTACATCATTTCTGATGACGGAATTGTCCTTCAGTATACACACGCCCGTTCATTAAACGATGTTTATGTTATTGTTGCCTTCTCTATCGGTGATTGGATAGAAAAGTGGGCATGAAAAGCATTCGTTATTCATTCTGGAAGCGTATTCTCGTTATTATTCTTTCAATTTATCACGTTATATCTATTTTGTAATAATTAAAACTCCGGTTTAAGTAAGGAGACCATTTTTTGTTTGACTTAAAACTGGGCACTGTATTGTTAAAACCACTTTTACTTTTATTGTTCTTTATTACTAAAGGTTGACCATAATGACATGAAAGTACCTTCTACTAAATTAAATTAAACTCTTAGCTTAATGTTTCACGATTTATTTAACAATATGAATAGTCAACATGTTTCGAGCGTTAGCTCATTTTCAAGACTAAACTACTGTATATTTATATAATAATTTGCTATATTTAAATAAGGATAGCAATCAACCATTAAACATTAAACTCAGCTCTTTTTATTCTTTTATACACAGACTTAGGACTATCCCGCTTTCCGAAGAAAACTTCAACAATGAAGTGAAAACTTTGAAACTTCTAGCAAATAATAACGGTTATGACGAAAATATAATAGATACTCTTATAAGAAAGAAGCAACGGAAAATTCTTTGAAATTCAGTTTATCCATCTGAAATTATAAAAAACAAAAAAAATTCATTTTATTGATTTCATACATCATCTAAGCGAAAAAATTTGCGGAAGATTAAAGAAGAGAGAAATAAAAACCATTTGTACCAACAAAAGAAATATTGAGTCATTTTTAGTAAATAATAAATAAAAGACAAATGGTAGAAAAATAAAAACTCGGGTTGACGAACATAAACGGTCGATTTTGTATAATGTTAATAAAACCGGATTTTCAGAACATTGCATTAACTCTAATCACTTCATAGACTTTAAAAACGATATGCCTACACGCAGGTAATAAAATAAAACTTTTAGACCTTTTGGAAGCAATTGAAATAAGCAGTTCTTGGAAGAAAAAGAAGAAATCGTAAATGAACAAGTAGATTTTCAATTATCCTCCCTACTCACATCCATTGTATAGATATAAATTTGTTGTACGTCCTTATTGTAGTCTTGAAAATGAGCTAACGCTCGAAACGTGTTGACTATTCATATTGTTAAATAAATCGTGAAACATTAAGCCAAGAGTTTAATTTAATTTAATATTCAATTATGTTTCACCAAGAGTTAGGCGAGAATTCAATCTCAGTCAAAATACCTACTATTTAAAATATCTTTTCATTAATTTATTTTCATTTTTAACAGACGAGCGAATAAGCTTTATCACATCAGGTGAAGATAGAAAAACATTATTAAATTCTAGACACTTTTTATATTCATTTAAATTTTCAAAGCTGAAATATATAACTGGATTTTTTCAGACATCTATAACTTCTACGTTACTACACCCAGCGAGCATCCGTAAGAACTTTTCGATTATTCCATTTGGTTGTTTTTGCATTGTTATATAGTTACAAATTAATGAAGATTCATCAATAATCTTCGGGTCTTCATTACAATCAATATATCTCATTTTCCTTGAACTTCTGTGTATAATCACGGCTTGTTTTATAAAATTCGGTAGACCTACTTTCCACAAATTTTTTTTCAATGTAGTGCATTTGACTTCAGCCAATAAAGTACGAACTCTAAAAGAAAGAACATGCTTGATCTGTTTCTGAACCCAGTTGTCCTTTAGTTGACTGATTTCTATTGAAGCTTCAGTTGTCGATAGAGGTTAACACACACTAACAGAAGACAAAATTTCAATACAGCTTGGTGAAAACTCGACGACGACAATGTGAAAGAATGATAATTGAAGGGCACAGGGGAAAAACATACAATATCACATTTTTATATTTTTTCAACTGGCAATTCAATTTTATTGTACAATCGCGTTAGAACGATACGCCAAAACACACTTTGCAATACCATGCACAGTCACTGAGTAATCTTCATTGAAAAATATTGATATTGATCAAGCAATGTCCAAGTCGAACAGGAAAAAAACAAGCATTGTCCATGGTCGGTGATTTGACGTTTACGTTTGAATTTTTGAGGTTATTACATTCATCTGTTGTGTTGTTCGGCTTGTGTTTATTTAATTGCAATCTAATTCAGTTCTTTTTTCGTATCACTTCGAAAGTGTCGTCGCAAGACGGGGAAGACGTTGTTGATCTAAATCAGTCTACCAAAAAACGTAAACTTTACGGTCGAATGTCGGATGTTAACAAGAAGATTCGTATCATATAAATCATAATATTCCAGATAATATAATATAAGGAATAATCATATTTATTCTGTTACCCAGAAACAATAGCAGAAAAAGGGTTTGATGAAGTATGTTCCTTTCTTCAGCACTATATCTTTAATATGCTTGATATAAATACTCGAGAACTGGTGATATTCTCTGATTCTTGCTGTGGGCAAAATAAAAACTATAACGTGTTTCGTTTTATCCACTATGTTGTACACAATACAAAGCGTTTGGATGTCATTAAAATAATATTTCCCATTCGCGGGCACTCATACTTAGAATGTGACAGAAATATGGGTTGAATAAACCAGAAGTCACCCTGCGAAACACCAGATGACTGGGTGAATGTGATTCGTGAAGCTAGACAGAAGCTATCCCCTATATTGAAGTTGATCAACCATTTGTCAGACAATGGACAACATTTTTGTCACCTATGTATAAGAAGGCATGCCTTTTCTTATCTCAACCTATAAGAGAAATCAGGGTTGAAAAAGGAACACCCTAGATTAATTTTTCATAGAGAACATTACAATTCCGCTTGGACGTCATCTGTCCTCTTCATCATCTCAAGGCAACATTCATGGATATCCAGGCCTTGTCAAAGTTTTGTGGACCAAGAGCTAAGCAATGTTTTTCACAAGTGAAATATAATAATGCTCAATCATTATCCATTTCGCAAACATTGCATATTTTTTTCCTGTATTTTATGACAATTTTGTGGACTGCTTATTTTATTCCTGTATTTTCTGACTTTGTTCACTTTTTCTCTCTTAACTCAATAAATACAACCACGAAGGGTTTTTTCGTACTGTAAACTCAAAACAAATATGTTTTCTTTATATACTATATATTTCCGTTTTATTTCAGACTTTAATGTACCTTTTTACAAGGATCAAAATGTTCATTTAACAATTTTTCAGTTCACTGACTTAGTGACATTGCATGTTTTTCCCCTGTGCCCTTCAAGTATAATGCGCGATTTTGGAAAAAGGTGTTTGATTATTGGGGCATTTGTCAATACTCGAAAATTAGTCCAGTAAACGAAATTTTCACACTTTTTCGAAAAACAGAAATTTTTGCGACATTGGGTCTTTATGGGCAATGGAAAACAGGACGATTGCGTTCAAAATTTTAGGAATATGTTACAAAAAGTAGATAAACTCAAGTTGTAGTATTAGTTAGAAAGTCCTAAACAACATATTGGTATTTTCGCAAGAATAAGATAAGAAATGGTGATAGCTAGGGAGCTGGTAACAGTTATCCTCTGCCATTCATTAATTGTTGCAATATCCAACAGGAGCTGGAGAAAAAGTTGATGAAAATAAGTGTCATAAACGATATTATCGTTTCTGTGGAGAGTCTAAATAAATTATATTAGATAAAAAAAAAATTTTAAGCTAGTGGCATAAGTTTTTCTTGCTGTGTTTCAAAATAATTAATTTTTCAAATTGGGATTATAATATTTTAAAAAAATGATTACTATGGTAGGCATACTAAAATAATTATTGAATTATATTCATAAGAGATGAAAAAAATTATCACTGTTACTCTGATGATGTTTCATTCATAATTTGTAATGTTGAATATATATATATATATATATATATATATATATATATATATATATATATAATGGTATATTGTTCCGGGAATACATCCGTTGGTTTGTTGAGTGCCTGTTGGGAACAGGCAGACGTTTCGTCAAGGTCTCACTTGACATTATCAATGCTTCAAATGATGGTTATCGATTACTCGGAGTCTGGTGACTGAAGAGAGATCGGTTTGCTGGCTACCTGTATTTATACGTTTTCGTCGCTGTCGGAGATTATATCTGTCCTGATTGGTTAGCGGTAGCGGTGGCTCCGCCTCCTCAACTGACTGGTCTTGGATATCTCCTCTTGTCTGTTTTGATCTTTCCGTAGGTTGGTGAATTTCGGTGTGTCGTCTCATTATTGTTTTCCAGGTACTCGACAACTTCAGGGTATCGTCTTTCTTGTTCAAAAGACCAATCTTCTCTATTTCGATGGCTTCTCTAATTAATCGGGTTTTGTAATTTTCGACGTTTGCAATTTGTTTACCACTGTCGAAGTTAATTTTGTGGCCGGTTAGGTGTTCGTGTTGAAATAGAGCCGATGATAGTTGTTTGTTTCTTATGGAAAGTTTGTGTTCTTCTAACCTAGAGGAGATTCTACGGTTCGTTTGGCCGACATAGCTTTTGTTACATGTTCCGCATGTTACGCTGTACACACCCTGGTTTTCTAGTGGGATCTTCTGTTTAGGATTTCTCAATTTTGTTCTGATAGTTTCAAGTGGTTTAAATGTCGTTGATATATTACATTTACGAAGAATCCGTCCAATCCTGTCAGTTGTTCCCTTGATGTACGGTAGGACGGTTTTAAATTTGCCTTCGGAATCTTCTCTTGGTTTATTTCCCAGATTTTGTTGCAGATCAATCGCTTTTTTAATTGTTTTCTGTTTGTATCCATTTTGTTCAAGGGCTGCGGTAATTTTGTCAAGTTCTTGGGCTTTGTGGTTGTTGTTCGTAAGACGCAGTGACCTGGAAATCAGTGTGTTTGCAACAGCTTGTATCTGCGATGGATGGTGGTGGGATTCGGCGTTTAGGTATCTATTAGTGTGAGTTGGTTTCCTATATACAGTGTGTCCCAATTTGCCATGTTCACCTCTCATAACAAGTACATCGAGGAAGGGTAATTGGTTGTTATACTCAAGCTCTATAGTGAAGTTTATTCGTGGGTGGATTGAATTCAGATGGTCCAGGAATTCTAGAAGTTTGTCTTTACCGAACGACCATACGACGAACACATCGTCGACGTATCTTTTCCATATTTTTGGTTTTAGATTTGTCGATTGTATAGCTTTCTTTTCAAAATAATTCATGAATAGATTGGCTACTGCGGGTGACAGTGACGATCCCATTGCTGCTCCGTCAACTTGTCGGTACATTTGGCCATCGTGCATGAAGTAGGCGTTATTCAAACAATGTTTGGACAGCTCTATGATATGCGTTGGAAGTGATTCGTTTTCTGCTATTTGTTGTAGGGCTTCCTCTACCGGTATGCTCGGATATAGAGATTCGACGTCGAAACTTGCGATGATGTCATGTTGATCTATGGTGAGAGAGTCTAACAAGTGAGTGAAGTGCTCTGAGTTTTTGATATAAGAATCTGCTCCTTCCACTATGGGTTGTAGTATACTAGCCAGATATTTTTCTAAATTATATACTGGAGAGTTGAAAGCGCTGACGATAGGTCGAAGAGGGACTCCGTCTTTGTGGATTTTTGGGAGGCCGTAGAATTTTGGGCATCTGCTTGATTTTTCCCTAGGTATGAGTTTCTTCTTGGTTTGTTCGTCTATTGGCGATTCAACGATTTTGGACTTAGTTGTCTTTTCCAAGTATGTAGTGGGGTCTCTGGAGACAGCTTTATATCTTGGGTCGTCTAAAAGTTTCATTATTTTGGTGGTATAGTCTTCCGAATTCATGACGACTGTGGCATTACCTTTATCAGCTGGTAAAATCGTGATGGTCTTTTCTTTGTTGAGTTTTTTTCAGTGCTTTTAGTGCTTTTGAAAAAACTCAACAAAAAAGACCATCACGATTTTACCAGCTGATAAAGGTAATGCCACAGTCGTCATGAATTCGGAAGACTATACCACCAAAATAATGAAACTTTTAGACGACCCAAGATATAAAGCTGTCTCCAGAGACCCCACTACATACTTGGAAAAGACAACTAAGTCCAAAATCGTTGAATCGCCAATAGACGAACAAACCAAGAAGAAACTCATACCTAGGGAAAAATCAAGCAGATGCCCAAAATTCTACGGCCTCCCAAAAATCCACAAAGACGGAGTCCCTCTTCGACCTATCGTCAGCGCTTTCAACTCTCCAGTATATAATTTAGAAAAATATCTGGCTAGTATACTACAACCCATAGTGGAAGGAGCAGATTCTTATATCAAAAACTCAGAGCACTTCACTCACTTGTTAGACTCTCTCACCATAGATCAACATGACATCATCGCAAGTTTCGACGTCGAATCTCTATATCCGAGCATACCGGTAGAGGAAGCCCTACAACAAATAGCAGAAAACGAATCACTTCCAACGCATATCATAGAGCTGTCCAAACATTGTTTGAATAACGCCTACTTCATGCACGATGGCCAAATGTACCGACAAGTTGACGGAGCAGCAATGGGATCGTCACTGTCACCCGCAGTAGCCAATCTATTCATGAATTATTTTGAAAAGAAAGCTATACAATCGACAAATCTAAAACCAAAAATATGGAAAAGATACGTCGACGATGTGTTCGTCGTATGGTCGTTCGGTAAAGACAAACTTCTAGAATTCCTGGACCATCTGAATTCAATCCACCCACGAATAAACTTCACTATAGAGCTTGAGTATAACAACCAATTACCCTTCCTCGATGTACTTGTTATGAGAGGTGAACATGGCAAATTGGGACACACTGTATATAGAAACCAACTCACACTAATAGATACCTAAACGCCGAATCCCACCACCATCCATCGCAGATACAAGCTGTTGCAAACACACTGATTTCCAGGTCACTGCGTCTTACGAACAACAACCACAAAGCCCAAGAACTTGACAAAATTACCGCAGCCCTTGAACAAAATGGATACAAACAGAAAACAATTAAAAAAGCGATTGATCTGCAACAAAATCTGGGAAATAAACCAAGAGAAGATTCCGAAGGCAAATTTAAAACCGTCCTACCGTACATCAAGGGAACAACTGACAGGATTGGACGGATTCTTCGTAAATGTAATATATCAACGACATTTAAACCACTTGAAACTATCAGAACAAAATTGAGAAATCCTAAACAGAAGATCCCACTAGAAAACCAGGGTGTGTACAGCGTAACATGCGGAACATGTAACAAAAGCTATGTCGGCCAAACGAACCGTAGAATCTCCTCTAGGTTAGAAGAACACAAACTTTCCATAAGAAACAAACAACTATCATCGGCTCTATTTCAACACGAACACCTAACCGGCCACAAAATTAACTTCGACAGTGGTAAACAAATTGCAAACGTCGAAAATTACAAAACCCGATTAATTAGAGAAGCCATCGAAATAGAGAAGATTGGTCATTTGAACAAGAAAGACGATACCCTGAAGTTGTCGAGTACCTGGAAAACAATAATGAGACGACACACCGAAATTCACCAACCTACGGAAAGATCAAAACAGACAAGAGGAGATATCCAAGACCAGTCAGTTGAGGAGGCGGAGCCTCCGCTACCGCTAACCAATCAGGACAGATATAATCTCCGACAGCGACGAAAACGTATAAATACAGGTAGCCAGCAAACCGATCTCTCTCATTCCAGAGCTAGCAGTCGTACGAGAAACATCTACCCAGACGATCTCAAATAGAAAGCAACAAGAATACTTAACCAGTGACCACTGATTGAAGCCAGTTCCTGTTTTCTGTTCTTTTCAGAACACTTTCTATAAACGCCGCTATAAAAATAAATTAATTCAAATTTCTTACAGCTAGTTGTTCTTTTTAGAACAATATAGTGGTTGCGATAAGTTCCTCAGAACATTTCAATACCACGAGTTGTAAATCTCACATCAGAAGTCCCATAAAATCAAGAGAAGAGAGTCCTGTGAACACAAGAAGAAAACCCGAGAAGAGAAGCGATCGCACGGGCCTAGGCCACGCCCCCTCAGACCATCCGAAGTCAAGTTGACGGAATACGGAATTATTCAACCCCACCGAATACGGATACTAATTTCTAAGTTTTAAATTTCAGTTTAGTCTATGGTTGTGCCCCAAACACAACCATGGACAACATCACACAGCAAATATCGGAGGTAATAAAGACCTGGGACACGGAGCGCATGAACCAGGCAAAAGAGGCCCTCCAGTTCTTGAAATCACTCGAGGACAAGGAAACATCGGTAAGGAACAGCGACAACGAATCGAGTGACATGGAAGTCACCGTAGAAGAAACTCCCCGGCAACCTAACAGAAAGAGGCAAGCCACGAAGACGCCACCCCCCGGAACCTCCACCGAGCCCGTAAGACGGCGAAAGACTTCCGAACCTGGAATCATACCAACTGCGACCCGAAATAGATTCGAAATCCTTCAGAATCTAGACAACACGGAGCCGAGCACCTCCGAATCCACGACTCCGAAAGAGGACAAGAAGGAACGATCACCCCCACCAATCGTTCTCAGGGAGAAGGCGAAATGGATCGACATGTCGAGGAAAATCTCGAATTCAAGGCTCAATTTTTCAAAAGCCAAAAACACCAAGGACGGGATAAGTATCAATCCTGTCTCAATAGACGACTTCAGAGGAATAACACGCCTCTTTGATTCTTTGCAGGTCGAATACCACACCTATGCCCTGCCAGAAGAGAAGCCGCTGAAGGTGGTGCTGCGGAACCTACCTTACGAGTCGAATCCCGAAGAAATCATGGAAGATTTGAGGAACCAGAATCTTCCAGTCAAGTCTGTGAGCAAGATGACCAATGCTCGAAAACAACCGATGCCACTGTTCCTAGTGACGTTAGAGAGAACGAACGAAGCGAAGAAGATCTTCGACATTAAGTTCGTAAACCGACTAGCAGTGCGAGTAGAATCCCCAAGGACCAAACCTGGAGCCAGCCAATGCCACAAGTGCCAGAAATTTCACCACGGCCAATCAAGATGCCACGCTGCTGCAAGATGCGTGAAATGCGGAGGACCTCACCACAGCGTGCAATGCACGAAACCGAGGACCGAGCCTGCAGTATGCGCAAATTGCGGTGGCCCACACCCCGCAAATTACAAAGGCTGCGCGGCATACCCTACCGCAAAACCTGTTGCACGTCAGCCTCAAGTCACAAGGACAGAAAAACCCCTGGCGAACAGAACAGCACCCCAGGAAAAGCCGACTCCACCACCACAGAAGCCAACAACATCAGGACTCAACTACACGCAGGCCTTGAAAGGGAAAGCAGCGTCGAAGCCGACTCCAGCAGCCCCGAAAACTCCACCCAAACCTGCAGAGAGGACGGAAAAATCCGAAACATTCAACATGGGCAAAATGTTCGACATGTTCTCGAATTTCAACATCGAGAAATTCAAAGCCGTACTCAAGAAGATGAGCACACTGATGGCAAACGCTACCACTATGCCTGAAATCATGATTGGAATTTTCCAATGCATGCCTGACATCTGCGAAATCTTTAGTTAATGGGTAGACAAAAACTAAAGGCAAAATCGCTACAAATAGCGTTCTGGAACGCCAATGGACTCCATGAGAAAAGGCTAGAACTGCAAGAATTCGCTGCGAGGAACGAAATTGACGTCATTTTAGTGAACGAGACCCACCTCAGGGCCGCGGACACTGAAAAGATTAGAAATTTCGTGTCATACAGGAACGATAGACAAGACCGACGAGGAGGCGGCACTGCCATCTACGTTAAATCGCACCTTGATCACCACGCTGCCCATACAGGCGACCTGGAAAATATGGAGGCGACGACCGTAGAGATCAACACCGCATCGATAGGAACCCTTAGGCTCGTATCGATGTACAACCCCCCAAATCGACGACTCTTGGAGCCCGACCTGGATACAATCCTCAACGCCAATTTACCAACTATTGCAGCAGGTGACCTCAACGCCAAACACCAGTCATGGCAGAGCAGGAGGGCTAACCCATCTGGGAATATTCTCCGAACGTTTGCCGATGACAGAGACATGGTTGTTGTAGGACCACCGGAGCCAACTCACTTTAGTCACCAAGGCGTAGGAGATGTACTGGACATAGCTATTCTGAAGGAAGTCACGCTTCCCTTCAGAATAACTGCGGTAAGTGATCTGTCATCTGACCATAATCCTGTTTTACTTTCCCTAGGTACAGACCCCGATGAAGAATTTGAAACACAGAGGAAGACAACATGCTGGGCAGCATTTAAGGACCACCTGAATGAAACACTCCCTCCGCTCCAGCCACTGCAGACTCAGGATCAACTTGAGCTTGCAGTCGAAGCATTCGAGGAAGCAATCATCAGGTCAATCGAAGCTTGCAGCCGCGAACACCGCACAGCACTTCGCAGCAACAACCCGCCAGAAGACGTCCGCGAGATGATTAGAAACCGCAACAGAGCAAGGAGACGATACCAGAGAACCTGGGACCCAGAACACCTACAAGAATACCGACGCCTGACTGTCGAGTCGAAACAGGCCCTAATAGATCACCGAAACGCCCAATGGAACGCCAAATTGGACTTATTAGAAGAAGAAACTCATTCCATATGGAGGATGACTAAACTTCTTCGTAACAAGTACATACCAATGCCACCGATCCACGGAGAAAGGGGACTTGTTTACACAGAAGCAGAGAAGGCTGAGGCTTTTGCAGATCACCTGGAGTCTCAATTCCGAACAAATTATGAAGACGCAGATCTAGACCACATAGAATCGATAGAAAACGAGGTGACTAGGAGACTACAACACGAAGTCGACAGCAGCATCCGACCGACTACATCAGCCGAAGTACAGTACCGTATCAAGAAAAGCAAGACTAGGAAAGCACCTGGACGAGATGGTATCTCGAACAAGGCGCTCAAACAATTACCGGTGAGAGCCATAGGGCAACTTACTTCCATAATTAATGCGATGTTACGTCTGCGCTACTTTCCAAGTCACTGGAAAAGCGCAGACGTAATTGTTTTTCAGAAACCTGGAAAGGCTGCTACATTTCCACAGCATTATCGACCAATCAGTCTCCTCCCTAGTCTGTCCAAGATTGCAGAAGGCATCATCCTGACAAGGCTCAAGGAGCACGTTAGAGAAAGCCACCTTATCCCCGACGAGCAGTTCGGCTTCCAAGCACAAACTTCATCTGTACACCAAGTTCTACGCCTCGTGGAATATGCCAGCGAAGGCTTCAACCTGAACATGTCAACTGGAGTCGCCCTGTTTGACGTCTCCAAAGCGTTCGACAGAGTGTGGCATGAGGGACTACTATTCAAATTGTTTGAAGCAGGAATCCCAAAGGCCATGGTTCAACTCATTGCATCGTACCAACAACAGAGACACTTCAGAGTCCGTGTAGGCATCTCGCACTCCACGGATCGTATCATGGAAGCAGGACTGCCCCAAGGATCGGTGCTTTCACCGATGCTCTACAACCTCTTCACGAGAGATGTGCCGAAGTCACAGGATACCAACCTCGCCCTCTACGCTGACGACACCGCCATCTTCACAAGATCATGGTCTCCTCACATAGCGACGCAGAGATTGCAGCAGGCAGTAGACAACTTGCAAGAGTGGTTCACAACTTGGTGCATTTCTGTAAACTCCGAGAAGAGCCAGGCGCTTTTTCTCAGCAAACGAAGACACCGGCCAGATGAAGAAATTCACCTCAACGGTACAGCAATCCCCTGGACAGACAAGGCGAAATACCTGGGAGTAATCATCGACCGAAGGCTCACATGGAAATCCCACATAGACTACTGCACAGCCAGAGCCAAAGCAGTACAGAGTCAGCTCTATCCCCTCATCAACAGGAGAAGCAAACTCAGTGCTGCTACGAAGATCCGCATATACAAGACAATCATCCTACCAACGATGTCCTACGCCTCACCAGTCTGGGGCTATGCAGCAAAAACTCACATTAACAAGCTGCAGGTTGTGCAGAACAAATCTCTACGGATGGCCATCGACGCCCCATGGTACGTGAGAACCTCCCAGATTCACAGAGACCTCGGAATGCCGAGTGTACTTGAGATCATCAGAGCGACTGCAGCGAAAATGTTCGCAGCCCTTCCAACGAACCCGAACCCCCTGGTAGCAAATCTAGGGGACTATGAAGAAGACGCAAACTGGAAGCACAAGAGGCCCAAATTGGTACTCCGCGAAGACCAGGACTGAATCCACAAGAAGACGAATTATTCAATTCATGTATTATATTATATCTTAAGCCTTGACTGTAAAGTCTCATCAAGACTTAGGACACCTTCAGTGTCACTAAACTCTACTTTTTCCTTTTTCATTGAGACGTAGAGGTATGAAATGTATTATGGTACTCGAATAAACATTATGTCAAAGTCAAAAAACAAAGACAACCTATAAATATTTTGCAGATCTGTTCGGACCACCTTGAATTTCGTCATAAAGGTGGGGGTTTCAAATTATCAGAGATTTAACAGCGGGGAGTGGTTTAGGTCTAACTGGTCATTAAAAAGATCGTATTTATCGGATGTTTGAAGTTTATTTATTTCCATGGCTTCCAGGTAGTTCATTTTAATTCCTTTTTCACAGTAATGAAGTATCTTAGGTTTAAAACAACTTGAGATCTTATGTCCTGTTGACTCTAGATGTTCCCGAAAAGCAGATTGTCCGTTTTTTACGTGTTGTAATGTTGTTTAATGTTTTGAAACTAGGCTAAAAGAACATGTAAAAAACGGACAATCTGCTTTTCGGGAACATCTAGAGTCGACAGGACATAAGATCTCAAGTTGTTTTAAACCTAATATACTTCATTACTGTGAAAAAAGAATTAAAATGAACCACCTGGAAGCCATGGAAATAAATAAACTTCAAAAATCCGATAAATACGATCTTTTTAATGACCAGTTAGACCTAAACCACTCCCCGCTGTTAAATCTCTGATAATTTGAAACCTCCACCTTTATGACGAAATTCAAGGTGGTCCGAACAGATCTGCAAAATATTTTTAGGTTGTCTTTGTAATATGTATTCATTCTTGATAATGCTGTAAAAGGCGAAACTAGTCGAATAAAGAATTGTTCAGTCAGTGATTTTTAGACAAGTTTTTATTATTACCTCTCATTTAAATATGAACTATCACAAGTAGATTCATCGTCCATTGAATTTAAAAGAAAAGTAATTACATATTTGTTCAACTTTAATAGTAATTACAACTTTGATTGTAGATGTCTGCCACCTTTTCATATATTTACAAATACTCTATAAGTATTGAAAAAGTTTTTCAAAAGACAGTGGAATTTTATAGTACTAATTAGTTTTTTTGCAGTTCAATAATTGTTTTTTTGAAAACTTCCGCCATGCAGACTTCTTCTAGCGTTTGATAATAATAAAATAATAATGAGTTATTTATTCTCAACAGGTATAACACCCAATTACAGAAAATAATAACAAATGTTGAATAATAGAAATAAATGAATGAAATACAGGAAATATAACAAAAAGTTCAATCTAATCTAAAAAGGAAACTATTAACTGAATAAAAAAATTAAATGAAATATTACAAAGAACGCAATGGAATTCAATTCATTTCAGTTCATTTCACTTAACCACAAACTCCTTATAATAAATGCCTAAAATTACCCTAATTCATTCTTTAAATAATACGTGAAAAAATAACACAAAATAAAATTACATATTTGTTTTGTATATAACTTCTACAATCAAAGTTGTAGATGTCTGCCACCTTTTCATATATTTACAAATACTCTTTAAAGTATTGAAAAAGTTTTTCAAAAGACAGTGGAATTTTATAGTACTAATTAGTTTTTTTGCAGTTCAATAATTGTTTTTTTAAAAACTTCCGCCATGCAGACTTCTTCTAGCGTTTAATAATAATAAAATAATAATGAGTTCTTTATTCTCAACAGGTATAACGACCAATTACAGAAAATAATAACAAACGTTGAATAATAGAAATAAATAAATAAAATACACGAAATATAACAAAAAGTTCAATCTAATCTAAAAGAGTAACTAATAAATGAATAAAAAAATTAAATGAAATATTACAAAGAAGGCAATCGAATTCAATTCATTTCAGTTCATTTCCCTTATCCTCAAACTCCTAATAATAACTGCCGAAAATGACCCTAATTCATTCTTCAAATAATACGTGAAAAATAACACAAAATAAAATTACATATTTGTTTCGTATATCACTTCTACAATTAAAGTTGTAGATGTCTGCCACTTTTTCATATATTTAAAAATACTCTATAAAGTATTGAAAAAGTTTTTCAAAAGACAGTGGAATTTTATAGTACTTATTAGTTTTTTTGCAGTTCAATAATTGTTTTTTTAAAAACTTTCGCCATGCAGACTTCTTCCAGCGTTTGATAATAATAAAATAATAATGAGTTCTTTATTCTCAACAGGTATAACACCCAATTACAGAAAATAATAACAAAGGTTGAATAATAGAAATAAATAAATAAAATACACGAAATATAACAAAAAGTTCAATCTAATCTAAAAAAGTAACTAATAACTGAATAAAAAAATTGAATGAAATATTACAAAGAACGCAATCGAATTCAATTCATTTTAGTTCATTTCCCTTATCCACAAACTCCTAATAATAACTGCCTAAAATGACCCTAATTCATTCTTCAAATAATACGTGAAAAAATAACACAAAATAAAATTACATATTTGTTCTGTATATAACTTCTACAATCAAAGTTGTAGATGTCTGCCACCTTTTCATATATTTACAAATACTCTATAAAGTAAAGAAAAAATTTTTCAAAAGATAGTGGAATTTTATAGTAATAACTATTTTTTTTACAGTTTAATAATTGTTTTTATAAAAACTTCCGCCATGCTGACTTCTTCCAGCGTTTAATAATAATAAAATAATAATGAGTTCTTTATTCTCAACAGGTATAACACCCAATTACAGAAAATAATAACAAATGTTGAATAATAGAAATAAATAAATAAAATACACGAAATATAACAAAAAGTTCAATCTAATCTAAAAAGGTAACTAATACATAACTGAATAAAAAAATTAAATGAAATATTACAAAGAACGCAATCGAATTCAATTCATTTCCCTTATCCACAAACTCCTAATAATAACTGCTGTGGAGTCAAAGTGAATGTCACATTTATTACCAACTGTATTGAATGTAGACTCAAAAAAGAAATGGTGCATTGTATTAGTGAAGGGCAATGAATATTCTCTTTAAGTTCACTATCTTTAAAATGTATTTAAAAGATATAATTTATGACCGAAATGATAATATAATTTGACAATTTTTTTTTAGCTAGGAAATTATTTATAGAAAAAATCAAAGCTGCCTAGCTCACCACTTATTTTTTTTAGTTAACAAAGGTGCAGACTACATTACGTCTTTGTATCAACGACGATGAAATCATGAACCTAAATTGGCACCCGCTCTCTAGTTATGCCTTTATACTGATCATTCCACTTCGTTTGAAAATTCTGTATCGGATTTTTTAAACAAGGTGTTTATTAGAATGACCACATGAGGAATTCAAGGAATTATATTCAGCTCTATTTAAACGAGATTTATTCGATGTTGAAATTGTTAATATCAAACCACTGCGTACAGGACAACTCATTCCAGAACAATACCGTGTGCAGAAATGATTTTGATAAATTTTTTTTCAAACTATGTTTTTATATATTATTTAAAATCAGAAACCTCTTAGAGCGGGGACGGAACTATTTATATTGTTTAAACAATATCAACGACATTTATATGAAAAATTCAGTTTGGTCTCTATTTTTTGTGAAAAAATCTCCATATATCAATCTTATTGTAACAAATAGTTGTAACAAAAAAGTTTTTAACAATTATTTGATTTTAAAATTGAAAAAAACATTTATGTGTTACCTGCATACTCTACAAATACTTCTTTTTGCTTACACATATGTGGACGACGAACTCTTTAGTATATTTTTCTTAATATCATTTTCGAAGTTCATTTTTTTTCACTAATATATATATGTCAAGTCATGTCAAGGTGGTTTTCTGTAACTGCACGCTTCGTCAAGTTTTAAATATTTTTTTTTTTTACTTACAGTGAATTATTATCAGTGTGAATTATTTATAATAACAATAATTTTTATCGGAGTGAATAGTGTATATCAGCATAATACGGAAGGTATTTATTTATAAGTTAATACATATTAATATAATTAATAATTCATACTCTCTGCAATTAATTTAGTAAATAGTAACTTAACATCAGTAACTATTAATTAAGGTCGTCAGTACCAAGTGCATTACTGAACTTCAGTAAAATTTATTAGAAAAATTACTTTAATTTACTGATGAATTCATTAAAAATATTAATAATGTCAGTAAAAGTTTTTTTAATTCTGAATTGTTCAAATACTTATTTTCATAGAAGGAAGAAGAATATAAATTTTGTAGATTCTACAGAGATCGTTTGCTCTATTTGCTAACTAGGTGAAAATATAAATGTTCCAAGTACCTCAACTCAAGTTCAGGAAAAATTGACTGAAGTGACTCTGGAACTGCCAACATTGGGAACAACAGCAATACATTTGAAAAATAATGAACTTCTTAATTTTCTCAATAGCGGAAAAAGAGTATTTGTTCATTCTAGTTGTCGAAAACGCTTCACAGAGCGTGAAATTGTTTCAGCTGAAATAAGAAAACTTGAACTTTGTGAAAAAGAATCTCTCAGCCCATCCGAATGGAAGTTAAGAAGATCTTCGAATTCCTCTTTTGATTGAGACCAAAATTGTTTTATTTGCACTGAGTCATTATTTGCTGAAAGAAAAGTCAAGCAACTCCAGAATATTTCTGTTGTTACTTCCCATCATACGAAGAATAAATTACTTGACCTTATCAAAAATATATAAGATGAATCTTCTCGTTCTCTTCTTTTGAGAATTAATTCAGCGAGTGATTTGAGATCTGTAAGCGCAAAATACCATTGGACTTATTATGCAGATATTCTGAAACAGAATAATACACAAGAAGAAACAATTGATCTACGAACGGTTATTACAAATGACCCTATGAATCGAATAATTGATTATGTTGACGATCATCCCGGTTTTCTTTAAAAGAGCTGATGGATGTAGTAGGTGATAATCCGCCTGCTCCTAAAACTATTAAGCGTCAATTAAAGGAACACTTTGAAGAAGATCTTATCGTATCAAATTACCAAGGGCTGTCTACTCTTTTTTGTTTGAAGAAAAAACATCATGACATTCTAAATCGATCTTTTGTAGAATCTAATTTGCATGCTGAGGACGATAATATTAAAAAAATCAAGGAGGTCGCATATTTAATCCACACAGACATCTTTAAAAAAATCTTCAATGGTAATAATTATCCTGGTAGTGATAAAATGTTCTCTGAAACAGAATTGATGGATGTAATTCCTCAATCATTGAAGTTATTACTCCATGAAATTATAAGA
This sequence comes from Henosepilachna vigintioctopunctata, assembly GCA_030704895.1. Taxonomy (NCBI): domain Eukaryota; kingdom Metazoa; phylum Arthropoda; class Insecta; order Coleoptera; family Coccinellidae; genus Henosepilachna; species Henosepilachna vigintioctopunctata. The sequence continues at coordinate 131,568 of JARQZJ010000020.1, forward strand.
AAGAACAAAAGGGAAAAAATGTCGATAATAAGTTGTCAAAAAAACAACTTCAATCGCACATGCAATTATGTCTGCTGTGAGACAACGTTTTTTATCACTCCCTCTAATTGGCTTGAGCGTAACATTACACAGAAAGTTTGAATACACAGATTAATATATGGAGATTTTTTCACAAAAAAATAGAGACCAAACTGAATTTTTTATATAAATGTCGTTGATATTGTTTGAATGATATAAATAGTTCCGTCCTCGCTCTAAGAAGTTTCTGATTTTAAATAATATAAAAAAACAAAATTTGAAAAAAAAATCATCAAAATTGGAGCTGTTCTTGAGGACTTCCGAAGGAAAGGCTTCATTTCACAACAGAAGAAACTCTTGTTTTATCTGAGTGAAATAAAAAACAGTATGAAAAAGAGATAAGAGTATGAAGAACTAAGATATGCCAGTATTACCTGTTGATGAATTTCGAAATCTGGAATTAAGATGATGCATTTGAAAAACACGAGATTATTTCTGATAAAATTCAAAAGTATCAGCAGTACGATTTATGTTTCTGCATTTTCCGAATTCAACTGCAATAGCTGAAATAAAATTTTTCAAAACAGAAACTGTTAAAAAATTGTCCGACGTCTTCTATTGGTAATTTGATTAATAATCCTTCCAGAAAGAATCCAAAAAATTCTTCATTTCATTTCAACACTCCCCTTAATTACCAGTAAACAACAAACCAGCAGCATTTATTCTATGTAATACTCAAAATGAAAACAAAAGATTTGATATTTACGTTAATTATCTTTCACTTAATATATTCGAATGTTATTTCGAAATGTAAGCATTCAATCTTCACCTCCTTGACTGCTCAACGTTTTCAAACACGCCAAGGTCGTTTGCAACTATGTAGGTCACATTAGGAATTCGATTTCTCAAGTAAAGCACATTTTCGATTTCAGTAGAGTTATCAAATGATAGACCTTAGGTAAATCCATACGAAATAAAAGAAAGATTTCAAGTGTATACCACCAAAATTGGTAGTCCGGTCAAAATAGACATTTGAAGTAACAAAAATACCCGTAAAGCCAAATATTGGTGGAGAGCTGAGGTTCACAATTACAAATCAAGTTTTAAAAATCCCCATCGATTCTATGTGTGCTACAAAAGTTATTCGGGGTCAAAGGTCAAAATTTGTGTTTTTTTTGAATTCTTCTCGAAAATGGTAAATTTTCTCAAAACAGATCTACCGGAGAGGTATATCTTAAAATTATCTACAAAAATGGTCTTTATGATGTGTTCCTTAAGAGTTACCATTCGTGAGATATTGCGATTCTGAGTATCACATTATACATGATATGCACACATTTCCACGCCACCTGTGAGATAGTGACTGGCGCTATAGGTTTAACTGTAGGCCTACTCCACTAACTGTCATGATAATTTTAGGATAATTTAAGGGAACAATGCCCGTCAAGTTCTAGATATTACCTTATTATTGATGCGGCGACTAGTCACATCCTGCCTCTGGATGCACCAACCGATAGACTAGTCACAGCAAGGAAGAAGAAGAAAAGACGACTTCGCATGCTCGGGACGCAACCTCAGGAGAAGACAACAAAATCTCGTAGCCTTCGGCGCTAGTCGCCAATCAGTCAACATGACAAGTCATTTACAAATATTAGTGCACTTATATGTATTTAGTTGTAAATAGTTATGTTAAATAAAGTTGTTCACACTGAACAGAGTTTGGGTATACATCCTAAGAAACCCCAACATTGATATTGATTATTGATATTGCTATTGATTATTGGGTTAACTAATGTTTTGATTCTTTCAGATATTTTAATCAGATTCACACTCTTGAAAATCTACTTCAACCGTGATGTCTTCTTCGATTTCTTATTCTTGCTCTTTCTCTTGCTGGATGTTCATATATTGTTGAAATGTGGCTGAGTCATTGGTCTCTTCATTAAAATCGCAGGATCTTCTTCTATTGTACTCAACTGGACATTTGAGCAAGACTGACCTTGGCTTGGTACACGCTGGAGAACACAACAACCCGACTTTTTTACATCCACATTTGGCACTACAACCTTTTTTGCATTTGCAAAAAATAGTGTTGAATAGTTTTTCTGGAGCAGGTGGGAGTAAAGTTTTAATCAGTTCCAGAGTATTTATCTATCAACCCTAGTCTTCTGGGTTTAATTGATTGCCTAGCCATGTTTGAACTTTGAACTACAAGTGTTGAATAGCAGATGTCGATGTTGGAGGAAGACATGATAGTTGAACTTGTTTCTTTTTTTCGCGTATTTTTTACAAAAGTTAAGTAACGGTATTTATCAATGCAAGTATTTTTTTTGGAGCTCCATAAACCACAAGAAGAAAGCGAATTCCTTCCGTAATTATTGTTTGAAATCTGGAATCAATATCTGTAAATACTTCAGCGCAGTCAGTCAAATATTTTTATCGAATAATTCTAATACTAACTGTTTGTCCCTTCTATACATTGCTGACGAAGTGTCGAGGTCGATTATCGCATGTAAAAATAAAATATAGTTTTGGCATTTGGGATAAACTTTTTGAAGAATATATTTCTGTTCGCTGTTATGCCCTTCCAAGTTTAAAAAAATCAATAATTTTATATATTGGGGTCCTTGCAGTAAGTAGTACTAACAAATCAACATCTTCACCCACTACAATTGTTGTGTTTGTTGCATTGAATTTTCAGATTTTTTCAAGGCCACGGGAGTAGAGGGGATTCAGTTAGACACTGACTATCTTTTGAAGAAATGTTTTTAGGAGAGTATAATATATATAAAAGAGACTCAAATAGGTATTTATAAGTGCTTGATATATATATATATATATATATATATATATATATATATATATATATATATATATATATATATATATATATATATATATATATATATATATATATATATGCATATATATATATATATATATATATATATATATATATATATATATATGCCTGAAGTATATACATGGCTTATATGTGCATATCATGTATAATGTGACTTAGAAACGTAATATTTTACGAATGGTATCTCTTAAAAAAAAATGAAGACAATTTTTGTAGAGAATTTTAAGTTCTACAACTTTGATTTGAGGTTTTTTTTGATAAAACTTACCGTTTTCGAAAAAAATTCAAAAACTTCAAATTTTGACCTTCGACCCCGAATAACTTTTGAAGCATACATAAGATCGATGGGGATTTTTAAAACTTTATTTGTAATGGCAAACCCTAGCTCTTCTATGTCTAAATTGTCTTATGTCTTAATTCGGTCTATGGTTTGATATTAAGAATTTATAGGTATCTACACCATGCAGTTCTGATATAAATACCAGTAAAATTTTACAGTAATGATTTTGAAACTTATCAAGAATGATTATATCACGGTAATTGGGTATAGCTACGAGTATATTTGGAATGAGTGGAGTGTTCAAACATCTGGAAGAAAAATATTTATATATAGTCGAGGGCAAAATTTCCCAGCGCAAAGTTATCGCCTGTTCAATGAACGCAAAGTACAATATGAAGATTTTCATTGGTCATATTGAGCTGATGGTTTATAGCTAGTATTTTCGTCTGTTTTCATTTTAGACTGTAAGGTGGCATGTTGTTTTTGATGATGGCTTCACATTTTCTTTTTATTCAATTTGATGTTTCGATATTTTATGGGAAACTTTCAGATAATAGAAGCAATAGTTGTCAAAATGTACTGTTGGGTACATATTCCTGAAAAACCTTATAGTTCAGTTCAGCAAAAAAATACAAAAACCATTGCGGTTTTTGTATTTTTAGCCATCTAATAACGGTACTTTGATTTTTATTGAAAAGAACTAGTGAAACGAGAAGGTAAGTATATAAATACAAATTCATACTTGTAAGTGAATATTATTATTTATAATTATAATATTATATAGTAGAGAAATATTCCATTTTGAAAATTAAAGTTTCATTTCAACGAATGATAATAAAAATTTCGTTTATTGTTGTATGAATTATGAAGTGCTGTTAATTTCCTATATTGAAATCAAAATATTGGATTTCGAGTAGATTATCAGATATGCTTGTGATAATGATATATACATTTCATATATATAAGTAGATAATATTTCAAACAGTTCAAAATACCATTAGTAAAATTGAATAGGCGGTAAAAGAATGTAAAATTCAGGACGATTCTAGATAAGAATTAAATCACGTCAAATATTTGATTTGATACTCGGCTATATATATACAAATCGAAATCTGAACAAATTAATGTTTAGATTAGATCATTGATAATGGTTTTTCATTAATGAATCGATAATTGATAGGTAATATATGCTAAAAACAATGAACTAAAAATAACACCTTTGGCTAAGTTCCACTAAATATATTAAAAACTCTACATACGAGTATCTTTCGGGTGGTTAACCCATTATCAAGAGTATACACTATTACTGATTATAGTATAAGAGTATATGACTGAGATTGAATTCTCGCTTAACTCTTGATGAAACATAATTAAATATTAAATTAAAGTCTTGGCTTAATTTTTCACGATTATATTTAACAACATCAATTCGTCAACATGTTTCTTGAAGACGCTCGAAACGTGTTGACAAATTGATGTTGTTAAATATAATCGTGAAACATTAAGCCAAGAGTTCAATTGAATTTAATATATGAGAATATAGTATGATGAGTAGTAATATTGTATACTCTTGATAATTGGTTAACCACCCGAAACATATGTAGAGTTTTTAATATATTTAGTGAAACTTAAGCCAAGTGTGTTAATTTAAATTTATTGTTTTCAACATAATGTTTCACCAAGAGATAAACGAATCCTCCGTGTCATTTATTAATAGATACTAATTAATACTTTGTTATTTAGTATTTTGATATTTACTTTATAGCAGAGGATTCATTTCTTGAGGCTATATATATATATATATATATATATATATATATATATATATATATATATATATATATATATATATATATATATATATATTCAAGATTCAAGATTCACGAATCATTCATACTAGTAAATACTGAGACTCTCAATCGGAATATTTCAAATAAAAAGCTCAGGGAGATGTCTTCACAAATGTTGTCAACGAGAACGAACATATCACTTAAGAGAGTGAATATTAAGTGCGCTTCGAACATTATAACAATATAAACAAGTGCACTCTCGTTGACAACATTTGTGTAGACAGCTCCGTGAGAATTTTGTTTTGAAATATTTCGATATTTCTCAGTATTCACTAGTATTTAAGAGTCTCAGTATTTACTAGTATGAATGATTCGTGAATCTTCAAACTAGATATCCTTTTGCCCGCCGGAGCGTGATCTGGAGCAATTCGGCATAGGACCATTTTTTTTTTTACACATTACAGACAGATTTTTGTTGTGTTCGAATGCAATGTCCACACGAAGCCTCACGTACTCGCACTAATATTGCCATGAGTAGGAATCTAGAAGGCTAGGGAGAGTTTATTCATGTTTTCTTCGATAGAGGGAGCTCACGCGAATTTTCTCAAATTGTTGTTACCTCATTCGAATCTAGGACTTGTGGGCGTTTTGCAAGTCATCGATTCTTGATCTATTATCTTTTTTTATCTATTCTATCTATATAGAATAGATAAACAACATAAATGTCAGAATTTAATCTCAATTGTCAATATAACTTCAAATAGCTCCTTACGTGAAATATAGATTAATAATAAGTTTTGAAATTAGGAATAATATCAAATTACAGCTTATCATTATATTCTTTGTCCATCATTGTCTTATATATGTGTATGAATTACTCAAAACATCCTCGATTGCATCCTCAACTTCGTAAGTTCTAAAAATAGGTTAATAAACTCTTGTATGTATATTTCTCATTATTGTAGTTCTCCTGATGAAGAGAAAATAAAGTTATCGAAAGCTTGAGTATAGAAAAAAGAGTACTTATAACTAAACTATCCTGCTGCAACTCCCAAAAAATGAAATTATTGTGCATACAAGTCAGCAAATAATATCAATTGAATTATATATATATATATATATATATATATATATATATATATATATATATATATATATATATATACATATAGATAATTTTTTTATGGGTTCTCTTATGTATTTATTAAATTATCAGTTATATTTTAGTTTACCAACGCTATATGAGAACCTTATGACTGTTTAATGTAAAATTTAATAGAAAAAAGTCCTTGATAGTTCGTCTATTGGTCTTCTTTCTAATGTCAATATTAGTGGATTATACCCTGCTCAACACGTTCTAATTATTGGGTTAATTATATCCAGCTCAGTTAAGCTGTAAGTGATGATATCTTTCAATCTTGTGTTGTTTTTTAACATTGTGAATTTTAAACAGAACAGAAATAGAGATTTTAAACATATAACAGAAGTTTTCATTTAGGTTAGATATATTTGTTATTGTAATGATTACCATTAAATTAAACAAGCAAGAAATTCATTTACACTTCTCCCTGAGACAATTCTGAATACATTCTGAACTTTGGTAAAAAAATTGTGTTTAAACCAAATTGTGTCTGAAAGGCAAACGAATTTTCAGAAATCATTGAAGGCAAAGCATTTTTTTCATCAAATCATGGATAAATATCGCTTCAATTATTGCCGAATATTACATAAGCATTAATTGTGTGTCATTTTAAATTCAAACAATTTACCTAATATGAGAAATGCATAGGATCTTAGAACAAAAAATTGATTTTCGACTTTGAGGTGCAAAGTTTATGAATCTCTGATTCAAAGTATCGTTTATTGACTTTTCAACATTTAACAGTTTTAATCAGTCAAAATATGATATTTCTGCTTCAACAGAACTGAGTAAATTTTGAATTTGTACAAATCAAAATTTCTTAGTCTATCCAAACGAAAATTTTATTTTCATTCATTTTATATTCTAATTTTACTTGGATTCAGAAATAATTTTATTTAAATTCAAAATTGACTCTTTTCAAGCTTGTTGTTTGTAATTCACGAGTCTTTTATAACATAAGTACTTACTATTAATTATATATCACTGAGTCCTATAACCTACAATAACACTCATCAATCAACACACAAACTCTTTCTGATTCTCCCTATTTATAAAAATTAGAGTACCTACATGCGTTATCTTTTATCGTTTTGTAGCATTGCTTTTCTTATTCATTATCTATAATCTTATTGGACTATCGGGCAACGATATTTATTCAATATTGTAAACATAAATTCAATGGTTTCAATTTGATTGGTTCATACGGAACTGTCAATTGCCATGCCACATCATTTACATCTTGTGATCTTGTGTATACTTTAGACAGCATTAATTATATGTATATGCATGATCAATAGATTATTATGTTGTTATGATAAATCGACAACTAGAGTGGAATGACTGACAAATAATGGTGCAACTAAAACTTTCCTAATAATGTGTACCGTACTCATGTAAAGGTCAGTGCTAAATGACTACGTTAGTCGTCACGTACAGATTATGGAATGATAAGGCTTCAGCTATCATCAAACAATATTGACGACATAAAATAGCGTAATATATATATATATATATATATATATATATATATATATATATATATATATATATATATATATATATATATATATATATATATATATATATATATATATATATATATATATATATATATATATATATATATATATATATATATATATATATATATATATATATATATATATATATATATATATATATATATATATATATATATATATATATATATATATATATATATATATAATAAATTCGATGGACGATTAATCTACTCTGTGATAGTTCATATTTAAATGAGAGGTAATAATAAAAACTTGTCTAAAAAATCACTGACTGAACAATTCTTTGTAATTCTTGATTCTTGATTCTTGAACATTCTTGATAATGCTGTAAAAGGCGAAACTAGTCGAATAAAGAATTGTTCAGTCAGTGATTTTTAGACAAGTTTTTATTATTACCTCTCATTTTATATATATATATATATATATATATATATATATATATATATATATATATATATATATATATATATATATATATATATATATATATATTGAAAGTTTTTAGCATTAACAGGCTTTTTTAATATGAAAAAAGCCTGTTAATGCTAAAAACTTTCAAAATAAATATCTCAAACAGGCAATAAATCAATTTCAAGAAATATATATATATATATATATATATATATATATATATATATATATATATATCTTGAAATTGATTTATTGCCTGTTTGAGGTATTTATTTTGAAAGTTTTTAGCATTAACAGGCTTTTTAATATGAAAAGTTTATTTCTGTTGACGTTTCGTTGTTATATTACAACTTTGTCAAAACTAATGAATAATTGAATTTATGAGTTACTATGGTTATCAAATGTCAAACTTAATTTTTTGAAAAAAATTAAAATAAAATAAAATTTTAAAAAATACAAAAAAACTAATTTGATTTTTCAAAAAATTAAGTTTGACATTTGATAACCATAGTAACTCATAAATTCAATTATTCATTAGTTTTGACAAAGTTGTAATATAACAACGAAACGTCAACAGAAATAAACTTTTTCATATTAAAAAGCCTGTTAATGCTAAAAACTTTCAAAAATATATATATATATATATATATATATATATATATATATATATATATATATATATATAACTGTGAATAAGCAATACAATTTTTTGTTTCAGGCACTAATAACATCGACTAATAACATCATTATTAAAATAAAATGTTCAAAATGTTGAATAATTTGTATATGTTAAATTTTATTAGGTACTTGTTACAACAATATATTTAAGTGTATGTATGACGATATTGAAATATATTATTATTTTAATGTTAAAATAAGATACAATGTTATGATAATTTGGTTCTGTAAATACACTGGCGAATTAACGTATAAGCACTACAAGCACGTGCTTGGGGCCCCTGTTCTCCAGGGGCCTCCATCTTCTGCTGGCGTTTCATTTTATACCTACATTTTATCGAGATTCATCCACAATATGTCCGAAATCACAAGGCGCGAGCAGTCCGGGAATGACCCTTCATACACCCCCGCAGGGCCCTGCCCCCTTCGGGGGAGTATGAAGGGTCTCCCTGGGCCTGCGGGGGCCCCCAGGCGGGGCGCGCCGCGAGACCGACTGAGTGAGTTGTCCTTGCATTTCAAATGATAGCGCCCATACGCATTACCGCACGTACCCCTACTTTATTTACGGAGTGGCTTTGATTGAAACTACACTTATCGTTAACCCACACAAAGTTTTCAGGTAAGTAGGTACTATATTTATGCTTTCACTATTGATTACGTACACGTATAAACAATATGGCTTTTTTCAACAATAATTCTAACTTTATGTTTCATACTAAACTTCGAAAAGTCCCTCAACTTTGACGAACAACTGTCACCACACTTTTTTTCTCAAAGGATCTTTGTATTGCTTTGTTTGCAAGTAGTTTGGTAACAAATCCATCGCCACAGGGCCGAGCCAATTTGCAGCTGACGGATTTAGTGATTGGCGCAACGTAATTGCAATTGGGCACCATGAAAATAGTTCAGCTCATAAGGACTTTATGCTAACTTATTTGAGTCGAAGACAAGGTCTAGGGATCACCAAAAATCTAGAGGCACAAGTAAAAGAAGAAAGGAAATATTGGCAAAATGTATTGCAACGAGTTATTGCAGTTATACAAACGGCTTGCAGAACGTGGTTTGGCCTTTAGGGGACATGATGAGTCTTTTGGATCTATACATAATGGAAATTTTTTGGGTTTACTTGAACTTGTGGCTCAATTTGATCCATTTTTAGCAAGCCATATTGCAAGATATGGAAATAAAGGGAAAGGCAACCCATCATATCTATCGAAAACAGTATGCGACGAACTTATCGATTTAATGAGTGATGAAGTTCACAAAGTGATTGTCGAACAAATACAATCAGCTGGGTATCAATCATATAACAATGCTGCTAATATGTCAGGACGATACAAAGGGATGCAGCAAAAAATTTTAGAGCACAACAAATATGCTGTATTTATACCATGCGCTGCACATACTCTAAACTTGATTGGTCGCAGTGCTGTTGATTGTTGTACGATCGCAGTGAATTTTTTTTCGATTGTGCAGTTGTTATACAATTTTTTTTCGGGTTCTACTCATCGTTGGGCAGTTTTAAGAGAATTGCTTAATAGGAAACGATAGCGTTCTGAAGTCGCTGTCGGACACTCGTTGGGAAGCTCACGCTGTAGCTACGAATGCAATATTACAATCCTATCCGAAAATTTTGGATGCTTTAGATGAAATTGCTGAGGACACAAACCAAAAAGGTGAGACCAGGTTAGAATCACAAAATATTTCAAACAAAATGCAAGAGTTTGGGTTTATATTTATGCTCACCTTGTGGAATGATATTCTACAAGTTTTTCATCGCACCAGTAAAGGACTCCAAGAAGAAGGATTAGATCTTAAAACGTGTTCCAATTTGTATCATTCTTTATCGGACCATCTCGTTGAAATGAGGAAACAATTTGAAAAATTTGAAGGCGAGGCAAGAAAAATTTTTGCTAATGGGGAATATAAGGAAACTCGAAGACGAATTAGGAAGAAACAAGTGAATGATGGAAATGCAGAGGAACTTGATTTGAATCCTAGAGACAAATTCCGCATTGAGACTTTCAATTTAATTATTGGCACACTTAATGCTCAAATGCAAAGAAGAGGTGATGTATACCAAGAAGTTCCACAAAAGTTTTCATTTCTTGCGGATCTAAATAAGTCATGCTCAGAATATGAAAAAAATATCCAATTGCTCTTAGAATCTTACCCAGAAGACTCCAATGAAAACTTCCTCGGCGAATTTAATCATTTTCACAAATATAATATATTTCGAATAAACATGAATCTTCAGAAACAAAGGTCACCCATTCTGATCTATATGAAATGATTATTAAAGATAAAGTAAAGTGCGTATTCCCAAATATAGGAGTTGTCTTTAGAATCTTTCACAGCTTAATGATTACTAACTGCTCTGCTGAACGATCCTTCTCACAACTAAAAAGATTAAAAAACCCGCAAAGAACAAAAATCCGTCCAGACAAGCTTAATTCTTTAGCATTAATGTGTATTGAGGCAGACATACTTCGTCAGATAAATTTCGACGATGTAATCTCGGAGTTTGCTCTGATTACTACAAGGAAAAAAATATTTTAAGTTTTAAATTATACCTACTACACTTTCTATTTTGATGAACTTTCATTTTATACTTTCTACCTTCCATTCCATTCCATCCATTTCTATTTAAGCAGTAGAGGGCCTACACAGTCTACGTGCTTAGGGCCTCGGATACACTTAATCCGCCACTGTGTAAATAGCAGAATGCTTAATAGAGTAATTTCATTCATTCATTTGAAATATGTATAAATATGGCAAAAATGATAAATGAAGAAATAAATTTTGGAAGCTGACATCTAATTTTTTCACTTCCACGGTTCTCACTGTGGTATGATCATCGAGAACATTTCATGGAACTAAAGGAAAATATTTTGAGAAATGAATATTTTTTTGTTCTCATTGTGAGGTCTGGTAGATACTTGTCAAATATTCATCAGATTGATTTAGCTACCTACAGTCGCGGTTCCGAACGGACAGATTAATTTAGTTCCTAAACATTATGACGAATTATTGAGACTAAATAGGTACATACGTTTGTAAAAAAATTTCATCATTGTATCCAACAGAGAATACAATATTGTGACAGATTTGTCCTGAAGCCGCCTCTATGGTTTATGGACGTATCGAGAAATGAGGAGACTGTTGATCACAGAACATACCCTTAAAAGAAATGCAAACTCGATGCATTGGATATGGAAACAAATATGGCCGATTTGACGTTCACAGTGGGCGGAAGTAATTATCGAGCGGGAGATTCAAATTCATGTCACAGTATGTACACAGAATCAGGTCTATTTTTCTATGAATATTCAGGTATTTTTTGCGCGGGAATTTCAAAACTACTACTTAAAACGTGGATTGATATTCAATATTAATGTACCCACCCAAAATTAAAAAGAGTTTCAAATAAAAAAGATTTTTATTATTATAAACTTATTATAATCACGTAAACAGTAACACCTCACCAGTAATTGGAATTTAAAAAAATCTACAATACATAAATTGGTTTATTTACAAAGTTCTATTCTGTTCTGCCTATCAGGCAGAAAATGATGAACTGAACATTATTCCTGGAACAATGTGAATAAATAAATATAAACAGATCAATATTACAATATAATATGAACCAGATCAATATTAGAACAAATAACAAAAATTTCTTAGATATAAAAAAATAACAAAATATATATTTTCTAAGTTGCTAAGTTTGAATGAGAAAGGACCATAATATTCTAACATAAATACAAATAAACTAGATCAATATTAAAAACTTAACAAAATAGCAAAAAAATCTTTGGTATAAAAAAAGAACAAAATATACATTTTCTTAGTTTCTGAATTAAAATGAACATAATAAGAATGCTAAGTTTGAATGAAAAAGGAACATAATATTCTAAAATAAATACAAATAAACTAGATCAATATTAAAAACTTAACAAAATAACAAAAAACTCTTTGGTATAAAAAATTAACAAAATATACATATTCTTTGTCACTTAAATAATCAAAAATTATCAGTCTGTCTTATCAAACAACACTTTTTCATATCATGTTCAGAGCAAAAATCATATTGCGAGTAGTGATCTCTGTATAAAATTTTGGGGTAAATCACCTTTGTGCCCATAGTTATTCAAAAACTCATACAATTTATTATGAATATCCATTATACAATTTGAAATTTTATGAGATGGGTATATCAATTTCCTTTTGTTTTCACAATACTCTTTGAACATAATACAAGTGTGTTCATGTGAGAGTTCTTTGGAAATCAAATCTGTGCTACAAATTTCACATTCAGGAAGTGTCATTTGTTTAAGAATATAACCAGCTACATATGCTGTTGCATTATTATCCTCTTCGGGAAAATGAAAGTTATTAGAGTGCAAAATTGATTGGAAGCCATGAAGTGTCGACTGGTTCAGTGAGAGGAACCAGAGGAAGAGTGACATTTCTTGCAGCGATAAAGGTTGAAGATCAGCTACATCAGTTGGAGAGGTATTATATGGACCATTAATTGGTTCAGCAAGAGGAACATTATCAATATCAGAACTCATCTCTCCAATGCGAGGAATATTTTGTCCAACCTCATCTGTTTTTGTCTGAAAATAAAAGGTCAAATTATTGAGAGCTTCAGTCATCCTTCCCACAGTTTCCTTTATTAATGGGAGATGTTAGTCCATTAATGACAGTGGTTTTCAATGCAGCAACAAATTGATGACAAGTTGGATTTGTATTTGATATTCCATGCTGCCTTATAATACAGAATAAATTTTCCAATGGAACCTGACTGAAAGATCTCAGTGAAAAATAATTAAAACCTTTTTCCAAAGGATTCCAAAGATATATCACTGATCTTATAGTTGTCTGCCAACCTTTAATGAATTTAAATTAGGATGTAACATCCCTACCATTACTTTTGTCAAAAAATTTTAAATATTGTAATTCTCTAAGCATTGTTAACCAAAATGCAATATGAGGTGAATTATGTTTCAAACCCCCCTTCAAAGGCTTACCTTCTGGTCTTATACTGACTGGTACAAGATGGATATTTACAATGAAATTTCAATCGCTCAGCCTGCATCATTATAAATTCTGAAATTCTAAGATTTTATACTTGACTCTGAAAATTTTGTCGACCGTCTTCAACGTATGGAACCTTGTGAACTAACGTGTGAAATCTTTTTTAACCCTTGTTGATTATACTCCTTCCAATGATAGTATATCCCAATAACCTACAATCAAGAGTTATTTCATAAAATAACAAAATCATTGTTATGTTTTGTCAGTTTAACAAAAATTGCAATGTTTATGAAACATTTTCCACTGAACTACTTAAAAAATATAGGTTATATTTGTTAGTATACTTACATTCGCTGTAGTTGTTCTGATGGCGAACTTTTCCTCCAAATCTAAAACAAGAGTAATTAACAAATGTCATTTGTTTAAACTTACTATTGTAAGGTGTTGTCGAATCTATATAGATTTGGTAAGATTTATCTATATTCAAAATAATTATTAACTCACCTATTTGAATGAATTAACACATAAAATTAATCCTACGACTCATTGCCAAACAACCGGCAAAACCTTGAGTCTTGAATGACGAATGAAATAATTTGACGGCCAGTCCAGTCCATTACAGTTTCCCTTTATTTTTTCAGCTACAGCGCCATCTAATCGCTGGTTGGCAGAGCTCATTTCTAAAAGTAAGGTTAATATTTTGTTTCCAATTTTGATAGGTAACTCGGCCTTCTTATTTGGTATGTTCTGTGCACAGAAGGTTGGCAGACAACTATAAGATCAGTGATATATCTTTGGAATCCTTTGGAAAAAGGTTTTAATTATTTTTCACTGAGATCTTTCAGTCAGGTTCCATTGGAAAATTTATTCTGTATTATAAGGCAGCATGGAATATCAAATACAAATCCAACTTGTCATCAATTTGTTGCTGCATTGAAAACCACTGTCATTAATGGACTAACATCTCCCATTAATAAAGGAAACTGTGGGAAGGATGACTGTGAAGCTCTCAATAATTTGACCTTTTATTTTCAGACAAAAACAGATGAGGTTGGACATAATATTCCTCGCATTGGAGAGATGAGTTCTGATATTGATAATGTTCCTCTTGCTGAACCAATTAATGGTCCATATAATACCTCTCCAACTGATGTAGCTGATCTTCAACCTTTATCGCTGCAAGAAATGTCACTCTTCCTCTGGTTCCTCTCACTGAACCAGTCGACACTTCATGGCTTCCAATCAATTTTGCACTCTAATAACTTTCATTTTCCCGAAGAGGATAATAATGCAACAGCATATGTAGCTGGTTATATTCTTAAACAAATGACACTTCCTGAATGTGAAATTTGTAGCACAGATTTGATTTCCAAAGAACTCTCACATGAACACACTTGTATTATGTTCAAAGAGTATTGTGAAAACAAAAGGAAATTGATATACCCATCTCATAAAATTTCTAAATGTATAATGGATATTCATAATAAATTGTATGAGTTTTTGAATAACTATGGGCACAAAGGTGATTTACCCCAAAATTTTATACAGAGATCACTACTCGCAATATGATTTTTGCTCTGAACATGATATGAAAAAGTGTTGTTTGATAAGACAGACTGATAATTTTTGATTATTTAAGTGACAAAGAATATGTATATTTTGTTAATTTTTTATACCAAAGAGTTTTTTGTTATTTTGTTAAGTTTTTAATATTGATCTAGTTTATTTGTATTTATTTTAGAATATTATGTTCCTTTTTCATTCAAACTTAGCATTCTTATTATGTTCATTTTAATTCAGAAACTAAGAAAATGTATATTTTGTTCTTTTTTTATACCAAAGATTTTTTTGCTATTTTGTTAAGTTTTTAATATTGATCTAGTTTATTTGTATTTATGTTAGAATATTATGGTCCTTTCTCATTCAAACTTAACAACTTAGAAAATATATATTTTGTTATTTTTTTATATCTAAGAAATTTTTGTTATTTGTTCTAATATTGATCTGGTTCATATTATATTGTAATATTGATCTGTTTATATTTATTTATTCACATTGTTCCAGGAATAATGTTCAGTTCATCATTTTCTGCCTGATAGGCAGAACAGAATAGAACTTTGTAAATAAACCAATTTATGTATTGTAGATTTTTTTAAATTCCAATTACTGGTGAGGTGTTACTGTTTACGTGATTATAATAAGTTTATAATAATAAAAATCTTTTTTATTTGAAACTCTTTTTAATTTTGGGTGGGTACATTAATATTGAATATCAATCCACGTTTTAAGTAGTAGTTTTGAAATTCCCGCGCAAAAAATACCTGAATATTCATAGAAAAATAGACATGATTCTGTGTACATACTGTGACATGAATTTGAATCTCCCGCTCGATAATTACTTCCGCCCACTGTGAACGTCAAATCGGCCATATTTGTTTCCATATCCAATGCACCGAGTTTGCATTTCTTTTAAGGGTATGTTCTGTGCTGTTGATAACCGTCGTAGGCACGACCAGAGAGTTCTTCTCGAACACTCATTTCTGGATCCATGAACACTCGTTCATGGATCTGTCACTGTCCATGTCACTCACTTTTCGGTCGAGTAACAACAGCAACAAACACGTGTTGAGTAGTTTGTTCTTTGCAAATAATGATAAATGTAAGTCTAAATACTGGTGTTGTTGAATATTTCCACTCATAGAATAATATATCACAACCGTTATACAGTGTTCATAGTTGTTCACTGCTAATAAATTATTTCAGGAATATTGGCATTATCAAATTACTTGAAGTACCCATAAATTCGTAACATTATGAATTAGATATTTGCTCTGAATCCTGTGCATAACTTCCCATTCTTATTTTCTTCACATAATATATCTAAATTAGAGTGATTAACACATATGATTAAATATTTATATAGTGAAAACAATGAACGCTGACGTATATTTATGAATAAACATCATTACCATTGTCAAATCGAACTCCTTACTATCAAATTATTCAAATTACGTTAGATACTTAATTGATTTGAATTTAAAGTTTAATGTTAAACTGACAGAAAAGTGATTCCCATTGCGACTTTCGTCAACGTACCTAAATGGGTACCTATAGGAACAGAAAATTATCTTCACTTCAAATTATGACAGCCTCTTGGGAAGTAACAGAATTTTTCATTAATTTACTTAGGAATACATCACACAACAGCTCAATCACTGAGTGGGAAAAATACAATTGAATTTACAACTTTATAACGTACGAAATGTTTATGTAGTGTCATTTCTCTTTTCATTTTTTTGCATTTCATTCATTTGTATGCAATACAAACAGTGAAACTAGATAATTTTATTCAAAATTTCTATTGAAGATCTTTCGATTCAAAATTACAACACAAAATGGAGATTGTAGAAGTCTCTAGCTTGAATCCGGATTTCTTTCTTCTTGATCATAACGTCTATTTCCACTTTCCAGTTATTTAGACTGGATGTAAATAATGAAATCCAATTGTTTAAGAGCCACTCGAGATTTGGTGCAACATCTGCTTGTAACTCCATGTGATATATTGAAGCCTCAACTTGAAACTCCAGATCCAAAAGTGTACATATCAACTTAAAGGTATAAAGCTACGATCAGCCCTTTCTTGAGAAAGTGCACCTCTTAATGTTTTGTATCTATACAGTATCAATGGCCTTCCTTCCTACATAAGTGAAACTTCATATGCTCATTTGTGAGATTTCAGAAAATTAGGATTCATGTTAACGACTGAATGAAAAAATAATTTAAAATATAAGATGTTCTGAAATTATGAGATATTATGTAACTGAAGAAGGCAAGATATAAAATAGCGACTCGAGATAAAAAGAGAAATTAATTTAGAAGGATAACACTGTATTGAGTATGGAATTTGAAAAAAACAGATTATAAATAATACTAAAACTAAAAGATATTTTTGAAATTCCGAAATCCGAATCGACACACGATATCCAAAATTTATTACAAAACATACAAAAACGTAAAAGACGCGAAAGGCAAAGTTTTCACACTTCGATAAATAGATATTTCTGTTTTCGAACTCTTCACGACTGTCTATATTAAAAACAAATCAGGCATCTACAAAAAAACAAAACGAGCACATCGAACGCCCTAGTTGGTCGCCATTTTTATATAAGGTACTTCCCTATGAAATGTTAGTGATAAACCAGCTAGCTTTAAAATTTTTGGAGACATATATAAATTCAACTGATTTATGTGCGATATAGACAGTGAAACTAGATTATTTTATTCAAAATTTCTATTGAAGATCTTTTGACTCAAGATAACAACACAAAATTGAGATTGAAGCTCTTAGCTCGAATCTAGATTTCTTTCTTCTTGATCAGAACACCTATATTCACTTTCCAGTTATTTAGTCTGGATGTAAATGATGAAATACAATTGTTAAAGAGCCAATCGAGATTTGGAGGAACCTCTACTTGTAACTCCAGGGGATAATATTGTTACAGATTTCCCCTCAATGGTTTATGGATGTTTGGAGAAATGATGAGACTGTTGAGAACCGTCGTAGGCACGACCAGAGAGCTCATCTAATTGTTGCATTGTCGATGTTCAGGACATTGAACTGCCTCTGTCACTTCCGTTTGAGATCGTTCGAAAACAACAAGTAACAACCACGTGTCGATAGAGTTAGTTCGTTACAAATAAGGATAGATAAATTCAATGGACGATGAATCTACTCTGTGATAGTTCATATTTAAATGAGAGGTAATAATAAAAACTTGTCTAAAAATCACTGACTGAACAATTCTTTACTCGACTAGTTTCGCCTTCTTGATAATGCTGTAAAAGGCGAAACTAGTCGAATAAAGAATTGTTCAGTCAGTGATTTTTAGACAAGTTTTTATTATCACCTCTAATTTATTTAAGGATAGATAAGTCAAAAAATACTAGTGTCGTTTCACAGCCTAACTCTACGTAAGTAGAGTTAGGCTGTGGTCGTTTCCACTCATAGAATAATATATAACAGTCATCTACAGTACAGAGAAATAGACAGAAGTGTGACAGAAACGTTATTGACATTTGTTATTTATTTTCAGTTGATAAATAAAGGATATTTATTGTTTATTAAAAGTTCGTTATTGGAATTCGTCGAAACCCATAATCCATAACAATATATTGAAGCCTTAACTTGAAACTCCAGGGGATATGGTGAAGCCCTAATTTGAAATTCCAGGGGATATGCGCTTATAAGCGCACTGAAAACTCACAAAGATAAAGGATATTTTATTAAACAACCAAAAAATCAGAATCCAATATCGAAATGGATTAATTTATAACCGGAACATACTGCGTACTTATATCGGTGCATTTCGAAGTACGATTATTTCATTGGATGAGGTTTTTATTATTATATATGCAGTCTTAATTATTGATTCAACCACTATAATGTATTTTGAAACATTACAACTTATGTAAAATTGAACTACAAACATAAAAAACACATACGAACAACGAAATTGAATGATGAAAGTCTGAGGGTCAACTAATATTAAAACTTACCGACAAAACTACAAGAAATTTTATTATCTATAGAACTAATAGTAATTCTTTCCAAAAGCCACGTTATCTTAGAATTCCAAAAAATTTTGTTTCTCACTAATTTTGATTAAAAAGTCAAACCCGTATTCAAAAATATAGAAATGTCAATAGTTTTTTAGAAAAAAATTTGTAAACTTTCCTAAGAAAATGTCAACAATAAGCCGCCATATTGATTTATAGTTGCATTCAGAGTACTGCATTGCAATCAAAAGAAGATATTAAATACTGTAAAAGTGTACCTACGTAATGCACAATTCATATAACTTTTCTGTAATTCAGATGTGGTGTAAATAACATTAAAATTTTGCTCTAACCAAGAAACTTTTCTGTAATTCAGATGTGGTGTAAATAACATTAAAATTTTGCTCTAACCAAGAATTGACTGTAATATTTTCATTTAAATAATGCACAGTTGATTAAGATAAATCCCGTGGAGAGTTATATATAGGATTACAATGGAGAGAAGCTGTACAAAGTACATTCCTAATAGAATACAAACTAGGGATGGCGATTCTTTCCGAAAAAAATCGATTTTTGTATCGATTCGAATCGTGACCTGATGAATCGATCCACAAAAAAATTGAGGTCTAAAAGATCGATTTCCAAAAAATCGATCTTTTTTCAAATTTGGTTTTACAATGTAAGTATAAATCAATTTGATCAAAAACAAGACAAATATTATTTTTAACGATCTTTCAATCAGTAAAATCAGGGAATCGGATAATAACAATAATTTTTATAACTATATCAAAATATTAGATCAGGTAGAAAACAAGACATTATTTTCAAAATGTATTAGTTATAAAGCAAATAGATAATTTAGATTATAATTCCCAATACTTAATATTTAAACTTTTTTAAAAGAACACTCTGTCAAGTATACTGGTATCCAAGCGGTTCCGCTGATCAATTGCGATGTCTCTGGCTGTCGAAAAAAGACGCTCATAAGCAAGCGATGATCCTACATATACATCATAGCTATTGAATGAACGTGGTGATAAATAGAGATTTTTTGTTCTTGCAGGTAAAGTATAGGATTATACTTTAGGTGCACAACGGCCTGCGATAAATAATGTTTGAATTCTTCATTTATGCCTTGACTTTCCCGTGCAAGTACATTATACATAGAAACTTGCTTTTTCATATGCAATTTATGAAAATCCCAAATTCCTTTATTCATATCATTATCAGTCCCTTCTATTGCGTCGACTTCCTCATTATTATTTTGTGGAAGTTGTTGCCGAGTAATATCTGAAATTGCAGTGTTGGTTCTATTTATCGCTTGTGGACAGGCTACATGGTCAGATAAAATGGAATTATGGTAAGTAGTTACCTATATTTATTTGTCGACTTAGTAAAATCAATTGCAACTTTTGTAATATTACTACGAAATATATATAAAATAAGGAGCCAGAAAACACCTTACATTAATTTGAAATGTATAAGTATCATGAACTTATTTGTTTCTGGCTATCCCTTCGTGGCTTGCGTATGGCATACAAAATGAGTACCAAAACGTTTTAATCGAATGCCATTACGTTCAATGATTAGTTGCAATTAAAAATAATAGCCATTAATGCTACTAAACGGAACCTAACAGCGGCATCAAGCAGGTAATATTGATATTGTCTGCATTAAAATTGATTACCGTCTACAAATAATTTCAGAAATCACAGAAAGGAATCTTTGAGGAGAGCAATTTCTGCAGCATAACGAGAAAAAGAGGCATAGAGAAAGAATGTGGCGGTTTCTTGATTTTTTCAACAAAATAGTAAATGAGGAAACGAAATGTCAAGAAACAGTGGACATAACATCAACAAGCAGATTGCGGAGATTGTTGATGATCGTTTTGTAGCCTTCCGGCATGACTATGATCATATTAATATTTTGGTTAATCGCGGTCCATACAGATGTAAAGCTACAATTTTCACATTAGTGACGATGGAAGAACGTTTATAAACAATTATTATTATTCCAGAAATCTTCCCAAAAAAAAAAAAAATGAGACCATGTCGCGGGATACGAAGTAGGAACGTTAGTTCCTTCAAGAATTATTATTCAGTTAATTATAAAAGTAAATATTATCTATTCAATAAATAAGTCGTCATAGTCATTAATAATATTTTTATTATTTATTTTAAATTGAAATCAATGTATCTAATTTATAAACAATTTTTATTAAACATTTTCCATGATGTTCACAATAAAATTTGACTAATGTATTATATATTTATTTCACTTTTGAGTTATTTAAATTTGAATTATTAAGATTGTGTTGATATAACTGTGCTGTATATTGGATATGCGTTTGCTCTAGGCTCATGCAACACTGTTATGTTCACAGAAAGAAAGATCGGTGAAAGAGAGAAAGAGACACAGCGTGCACGCGGAAGATGCTAGCCACTCGGCGAGAACACATTCCGATGACATGACCTGACCACATTCCAATCACTCATTTCTCGTCGCGACCCCCCTCACTCTGACCTAAAGTAAGGAACTAACGTCCAAAAAACATTAACACTGAATGGTTTGTTTAATCTGTTTTAAATGGTTCAGCCATTTTTTTCGTTGTAAAACATTCGATAAAGATGTGAGTAGTTTGTCTTCTTGGAGTGGATGTTTTGATTAGCAACATTGCTTGTAAAAAATGAAAGTAATATTTTTCACAGTCAGTTTTTAAAGTCATGTGTGAAATAGTTTAATATGCTAACAAATGAAACTACTGTAAATCAAATGCAGCTATTATTATTAAAATCAGAAAAATAAGCAATGGTAAGTGTTGAAAAAAATCGTAGTCGTCATAAAGGACTCCTCTCATCAGCATGTAGCGTTGCCTTTTATGATCATGATAATGGTTATATTGCAAAAGCAATCCAAATGAAAGTTTCTTTTGACCCAGGTAGCAGACTGACGGTTATATGACGTCATATATTGGTTTCAACATGTCGGAAAAGACGTCGACAGAGACGTCTCACTGACCATGCAATGACGTCGAAATGTCACAGCCTCAAGACGTCATTTTGAGCCGTTTAAAAGACGTCATTAAACTACGTTAAAAAGACGTCTTTAAGTAGAGAAAAATAGACGTCGTAAAGACGTTCTTCAGAGCCTATATTGTAGGGGTTCCATAATTCAAATAAAACAATTTTTATCATTAATCATTTATTTGAAATTTTTTTTTTTAAAAATTAGTTTCATTTCATTTGAAACAAATTATTAATTAAAAATTTAGCTTTTAAACCAAATATGTAATGACTCACCTGTTATAACAAACAAAATTTTTCATTGATGTCATTTGAATAACTTTCAAAAATACAAACTTTTTCTTCAGTTCCAGTATTAAGATCAGGTAGGATACTCAGAGATGTCCTTTTGTTCTCTAATTTATATCAGTAATAGAATCACTCCCACTTGAAAAACTGAAATTTTTTTAAATGTAACAACACTGTCTTAATATACAAATAACATTTAGGTACATTATGATGTGAGAAGTTTTACCTGTTGTTGTATATTCATTATTCACTCGTGATGACACTGGATTATTGCCTGTTGAAGTACTGGCTGTTCTTATTGCATGTTCTATATTATTTATTCTCGAAGAACGTGAAACTATGCCTCTGAAAATTATAGCACATCTTAAAAAAATATTGTTAATAATTTGCATCTCCGAAATAAAAACTTAAGGCAACATGTATCTAGTTTATGATAATTGTTTCGAATATCCAAGGCATCGATAACTATAAAGTTGGGTTAGGTTAGGTTTAGTTTGGTTTACTTTGAATTCTTGAAATGACGCGATTATTCTAAGTATTTCTCCTAATTTTGCATTACATGTATCTAATTAACTTACCTTTTTTCTTTTAAAGGAGAATTTATTCAAGATTTGAATTTGACTCTTATGCATAAAGATGTAGCACTATTCGAAGTGGTATTTCGTTGACATCTGGTTTCTATTATTATGCACAATACATCTGTTTTTTCCACAGAGTTTATTGTATTCAGTTACTAGGTCAATTTCTTGGAAGATCGATGCCACATTTCGAGCCCCAGACCATTTCGATGTACACCCGAATTCTTAACAGATATTTCAAAACATATTATAACACAAACACAACTCGTCCATCTTAATACGTTGAATGCAAAACAACGCAGACGCAGAACATAAATATGAGTCCACAGAACAATTGACAACTTATAACCTTAACTATAATACAATTTTCGTGTTAAGAATTGACGCATGGATGAATACTATTGTTCAAATGTGTGAAAGCTACTATTATCTAAGTGAAAAGAATATTTGTCGTTTCTTAAAAAATTAACGGTCATAAATTGACGAAAATAGTACGTTGCGCTGACGTCATCTGCTGTCATCCTATGAACGTCAGTCATCTGACGTTAAAAAGACGTCATTCAGCGGTCAAATAACGTCACTCAAATTGACCGAAAACTGACCCTAATAAGACGTCATTTTAAGTCACTTGCTACTGGGGATTAAGTCATGTGGGAAAATTGAATTCAATTAAAGTAATCTGATTCAAGTCGTATGACTCACTTTAAACAAAAATTATACATGATAAAAATGAAACCTTATATATTAAATAATAAAAGACGTCATATTTAAGTCAGACAATTTGCTATTTTCAAAAGTTAAACTGGCAGTCCAACTTTTCAAAATGGGGAAACGCCTCGAAACAATTGTCAAGTATTTATTTATTATAAATTTTGTGAAACCTAGACAAGTGTTTTTATTTTATATATCAAATAATACACATGGCGTATGTTTCGAAGTACAACTTTCTCTTCATATTCTAAATTAATGATCAAATCATTGTATGTAAATAATTATGTAAATGCGTCATCTGTTGACATTTCCTTGTACTTTACTTTACAGAACGTTTGTCTCTGTCTTTTTCTTCAATTTAGTTATATATATATATATATATATATATATATATATATATATATGTATAAAACTTGGTTCTCGGAATGAGCCGCGTTCTAGATTTATATAATCTCGACGTTTCGGCTTCCATTGTGAAGCCATCTTCAGGAGTTGGAATAAATTAGTAGGGAAAAGGGTTATTCGGTTACGTGGCCTCAATCTGCCTACTCCACGAACTGAATGAAGGAAAATGAGAAAAGGTTACCTGGTTACGTGGCCTCAATCTGCCTACTCCACGAACCAAATGAGGGAAACTAGGAACGATAAGAAATGATTCGGTTGCGTGGCCTCAATCTGCCTACTCCACGAGCCAAATCGTTTCTAATAGTTAACTCCGAAGTCTCAACCTGCCTACTCTTCGGAGTCAACTTAGAGTCAAGTTGACTCCGAAGAGTAGGCAGGTTGAGACTTCGGAGTTAACTATTAGAAACGATTTGGCTCGTGGAGTAGGCAGATTGAGGCCACGCAACCGAATCATTTCTTATCGTTCCTAGTTTCCCTCATTTGGTTCGTGGAGTAGGCAGATTGAGGCCACGTAACCAGGTAACCTTTTCTCATTTTCCTTCATTCAGTTCGTGGAGTAGGCAGATTGAGGCCACGTAACCGAATAACCCTTTTCCCTACTAATTTATTCCAACTCCTGAAGATGGCTTCACAATGGAAGCCGAAACGTCGAGATTATATAAATCTAGAACGCGGCTCATTCCGAGAACCAAGTTTTATACATACTTCTGACCGCGGAAACCTTTCTGAACATATATATATATATATATATATATATATATATATATATATATATATATATATATATATATATATATATATATATTAATTTTTTTAAATTGATTTATTGCCTGCTTAAGATAGTTTATTTTCAATATTTTCAGCAATAACAGGCTTACTTCAATGTTAAAAACTTTATTTTCGTTGACGTTTCGTTGTATATCACAACTTTGTCAAAACTATTAGTCGGAGAGCCAGCTGTATAAAAGTCCTATGGATCAGATACATGAATAATTTTTTGAATATAGACAGAGAAATAATAGAACTAAAGGTCGACACCCCCAACAATGTCTGATTTTGTCCGCATGCAAAATTATGACCTCACTTCCGGTTGTGATTTCAGACATTATCATAACTTATAAGATACATGCAAAAAATTAAAAAATGAAGTGAAAATGAAGTCTTTTATAAGCAGAATTGAGTTTACAAAGGCCGACAAGCTCAATTCATTCGCAACTGTGTGTCGACCACGATCAAAGGTACTGTTTTCATACTTACACCTTTCATTTACCCGGATGCCACCGTCGACCTAGTTTGAAGATCAGAGCGCCTACACAGGTTTTTATCGTCAAAATTAACACATATTGCTAGATACATGGTAATTCTTTTTTTTTATTATCAACAACTATCAAGTTAATGAAAAAAAAATAGTCGACACTTTTATTTTACCCAGAAAAAGTTGTCGACTGATTTTGAGTGATTAAATAACCTTTGCGCGTACACTCAACGTTCCTAAATGTCTGATTATTTTTATATATTCATCCAATACATAGATAATTCTTTTCTTAAACTAATTCTACAAGCATAAAATCAATTTAAAAAAAATAGTCGACACTTCTATTCGACACAGAAAAAGTTATCGTCTGATTTTAAGTGATTAAATAACCTTTGCTCGTATACTCAACGTCCCTAAATCTCTGATTATTTTTATATATTCATCAATACATAGATAATAAACATTTACAAGCATAAAACAATTAAAAAAAAAGTCGATATTTCTATGCGACACAGAAAAAGTTGTCGACTGATTTTAAGTGATTAAATAACCTTTGCTCGTATACTCAACGTCCCTAAATCTCTGATTATTTTTATATATTCATCCAATACATTTTAAACAATTAAAAAAAATAGTCGATATTTCTATGCGACACAGAAAAAGTTGTCGACTGATTTTAAGTGATTAAATAACCTTTGCTCGTATACTCAACGTCTCTAAATCTCTGATTATTTCTAAATATTAATCCAATATATGGATAATCATTTTATCCATATATTGGTTGATTACTGGTTAAATTACTT
Organism: Henosepilachna vigintioctopunctata; assembly: GCA_030704895.1. NCBI lineage: Eukaryota > Metazoa > Arthropoda > Insecta > Coleoptera > Coccinellidae > Henosepilachna > Henosepilachna vigintioctopunctata. Next base: position 157,952 of record JARQZJ010000020.1, read on the forward strand.
CTAAAACCATAAAATCAATTTAAAAAAATATTCGACACTTTTATTCAACACAAAAAAAGTTTGTCGACTGATTTTAAGTGATTAAATAACCTTTGCTCGTATACTCAACGTCCCTAAATCTCTGATAATTTTTATATATTCATACAATACATAGATAATTCTTTTCTTAAACTAATTCTATAAGCATAAAATCGATTTAAAAAAAAGTCGACAGTTCTATTCAACACAGAAAAAGTTATCGTCTGATTTTAAGTGATTAAATAAACCACTCAAGCCACTCGCAAATAATTCAAATTGTAATTGAATATCGAAATAAAATAATTAAAGCAGAAATTAAAACAGCAATAATACGTTACGGCGAAAAGTATTTGCTTGTGTACACTAAAATAACTTTCATTAAATATAATATTTAGTGAACAATAAATATATTGATAAAAAGTTAGGTCATAACTGAAGTTAAAAGACTCAAAAAGGTCTAAAAAAACAGAAACAAAAAATATTGAAGTTTTATAAAAAAAAATATCATAAGTATTTGTTACAATCGATCTTATATAAAATATAAACAAGTCGTGAAAGTAAATTGACATAATGTAACCATTTCATAAATGGAATGAACATTGTCAAGACCTATAAATAAAACAAAATATATAGCATCATCTTTGGCGTCTCACATTAAATAATACACCTTTGGTTCTATAATTTTCAAATAATTTGTCAAACCATGTTTTACAGTTGTATTACATAATGGTCAAAAAAATCAGTTAAATACCATAGAGAAGGTATTACAATATCAAGTCTATAAAAGTATGATTAAATAAATATAAAATATTTCAGAGAAATACTATTACAGCTTGTTCAATATTTTGTCGACAAATTGGACAATTATGATCATACTCTTTAAGAATATCATTGCACTCTTTACATAAACAAAGATGCCCACATGGTACTATGACAATACATCTAGATCTTTCTTCACAAATTATACATAATTGACTAATTTGGCTTTTCTCAAAATTATCAGATTTCTTAAGAAATAGTTTATTCACAAGCTGCATCCAGGCAGTTTTAGTTTTGAATTTAAAAGTTATAAAACGTTCAACTATAATTTGATACAATAATCTGGATGTTTTTCTGGATAACCTACAAAATAATATATAAAATCTTTTAATGATATATGTGATTATAATGAAAATTAATAATCTAGTTACAGTACCTACAGGTATTTCAATTTCTGAATATGATGTGATGACTGTACTGCATAGTGAATCCATATTGCTGCGAACATTTTTCAATATATTGAAACTATATATCACAGAATAATAGACGGACAATGGCAATATTGTTAGGAGGTACCATATTCCACTAGCACACAATTCCACAAAATTAATAAACGATATTATCAAATCTCGCACAAAAATGTAGATACTTGAGAAAAAATTCAAAGTTTCCAGCTTAGAAACACTGATTCCATCTGCAAGTAGAGACCAAACTTTGCTCACTATCCAAAGAGACACATTAACAGTGTCCTCAAATAAAGTTGAAATTATATTTATGAAATTTACAATTTCACGAAGAAAATCCTGAAGAAACAGATGGAAGTCCCCAATTATTATGCCTAGAACGCAGAATATTTTCTCTGCAACTTCATATAAAGTTTTCACAACCAAACAAGATGTCGAAACTATGAATTGTCCTACGTTGTAGTTGGCGATAAAGAAATAGGTGATTGCATGCTTTAGAGAAATGAAAATGTCTAAAATCATACTAAATGAGGTTTGTTAAATCTCTCAAAATCATTTGAACTATAATAAGCTTCAGACGGCCTCTTGATTTGTCCTTTTGTTTTTATGGTAAACCGTTTTTAAATATAGGTTATTTCAACTGACACTGGCATAAAAGTTTTAAAACTTGTCCATAGAATCTAGATAATAACTTGGAATATAGACGAGTATTACTAATGACAATCTCTATTTTATATTTAAAATTTTTTTTTTGAGATTCAATTTATGGTATTCAGTCAAAATTTAAACAATTGTTTAAAATGTTGAGCTTTTCAATCAATTATTTAATCTTGTTTTAATTATTTAATCACTTGTACTTGCTACTTGGTGATGTGACTATTTGAAATCCAGAGAACAAGGCCAAATGGTATAGATAATGCGAATTATTCTGTGAAAAGTTTTAACGTAACGTAAGACATTATAGATAAGAAAATTCTGAATCTTAATTTTCTATTTGAAATTGAATATTCAATAATTAAGCCTCAGAAGGAATGTTACACATTTTATTAGCAATTTTCGATGTTTGGTGCATATCGACTTGTCCACTGAATATATCCATAAATGAATTTGGTATGTCATTGAAATTTTTTTGAATTATGAAATGTCAGTTGACTTTGGCGGGCCTGTGTTACGAGCAAACAAATGTCCCTAATGGCCGCGAGTGTAGTACTTAGGTTTTGATGGAAATTTTGTTTATGAAGGACTCTGTCTTAGGTGATTTCAATATTATCAAAATTATTTGCACTATTGTATTTCAATCAGAAAATATTAATAAGCGTACGGTTACTTTAAAATATATCAAATGTTAAATTATATGTAAACTTGAAGCCAACAAAGATAAAGATGCCGCATTCCATGACAGGAAGATTGTTTGCAGTTATAACTTCAGAATTTAAATTGATTTGATACGTTTTCGTGGATTACATCATTTTGAATTTTTATTTATAGTGGAGGCGCCTTCAGAAATATCTGGTATTCAACATGACTTCTGCAGCAGTTTCCTCAAATTACTCAAATAAAATTAAGAAAACCACTGTTGAATTGGAACAAAATCCTGAGCCTGATTCTACAACAACACTAGAGAAGGATGTGAATGATTTTTGTGTCGGCCAAGAAGTTTTGGTTAAACGTATTGATGAAAAAGAGAAAATTGAGAAATTTTTCTTTGGGACGATTATAGAAGTGAATATTTTACAAGAAAAGTGTTTAGTGAAATTTGGTGATAATACTAATCATTGGGCTGAATTCAAAGACCTAACGAAACTATGTACACCAGAACAAGAAGATCTATTGTGTGTTGTTTGTAAGAAGTCTGCCCCAAAAAGTAAGAGAGAAATAATTAGTTGTGAAAAATGTGGCAGGGGTTACCATAAAAAATGTCATCAGCCAGAAATACCATTTGTATGCCAAAAGAATGGTGAGTTTGTCATTTGGTTAAATATGAGTTAACTATATATCCATATCACATAACATGACAAACTTGAACACTTGAATTTGATTTAGACTTTTATAAGTTTTTATAAGACTTTAAATTACCAACTTCAGACTATAAATCAATTTGAAGTGTTTGAATTATCCTATGTTTCAATTAAAAATGCCAAGTAAAATGTAAACACAACAAGTAAATGCCAACACTATTTAGTATATGTCTGTTGATTTGGTACTAGATTAGTAGACTTAATATTGTTTTTCTTGAAAATTCACTACCCCTTTATTCCATACAGATGCAAATTGGATGTGCAGCAGATGCTTGCGCAATGAACCCAAAAAGTTAAGAAAAAATGAAACATATTCTCGTAGAGATTCCTTACGTAGCATATCTTCAGCTAGCAGTGAAGGTCAAAATGTTGCTTCATCTTATACATCAGTGAAGATACTGCCATATGAGGTATTTATATAGAAACCTGCTAACTGGTTTAGTTCTTTTGAAAGAAATAATACCTTCCTCATATAAAATGATTTCTTTTATAATATGTTAATTCAAGAGTATGTTAAAACTGTTGCATTTAATATATTGTGTTTTTCTTTTCAGTTGAGTTCACTCAATTGGGATACATATCATAGAGTTAATGTAGAACAAATATATTGCTATTGCGGAAGAAATGGCGAGTGGTATAGACAGATGTTGCAGTGTGGTAGATGTAGGCAATGGTTTCATGAAAATTGTATACAATGTTTGCAGTATCCTCTTTATTGTGGAGATAGGTAATCTTCTTTGTAATATTTGATACACAAATTGTTTGTATATATTCTATATATACATACACAAAAAATATTACAAATGCAGTAAGTTTTAAAAATTGTTAGTTTTTGAAATAAGGCTCCTCAACTCAACTTGCATTTGATATTTCAATCAATAACATCAAATTAATGTCCAACATTCTTGTTCATTCAGCCAATGTGGGAAGGAACAGTGAAACTTGTAAATCATATTTATAAATTCACTGATCTTTTTATCTGTCTCTTATGGACTTTTTATAAATTGTATTTTCATACAAATATCTTAAAATTAGCATTGAAAAATTATTATAATTTGAACAACAAAATATATTTCACTTTACATTTTATTTGGAGGTAGGAGAAAAACGTAGAGACTGGTTTATGAAGGTCCATTTAGATTGCACATACAATTTTCAAAAATTTGATCATTTTATCTAAATTTTTATTGTAGGTTTTATGTATTTGTTTGTTCGATATGCAACCATGGTAAGGAATTCTTAAGGAGACTAGAAATGAAATGGGACGATTTAGTACATTTAATGCTTTTCAATCTGACAGTGCATCATAGTAAAAAATATTATGATTTAGATAATGTTCTAATTTCATATATCAATGATAATTGGCATGCATTGCAATTACCTGCGAAGGTGAGTTGTAAATATAATTGAGATTGTGTTTGAATATTTAAACGAAGTTCAGTTTGAGTATAGTCATAGATTTATCTGAGTTATCAGGCATTGTTCTTATTTCTCAGTATGCTCTTATGTTTGATGAATGCACTTATTCAGGTTTTATTCAATATCTTTTCTTCTGCCCTTTTTTAAGTAGGAATCATGAAATTTTTCAAAATAGTAATTAATGGCAAAATAAACCTTCTCATTGGTCTTTTTCACGACTAATAAATTTTTTTAATCTAGAAAAAATGGATAACCCAATTTTTGTGAATTAAGTGGATGATTTGGAAATTTAACTTTTAACTTATTTATTTTAACTGCATTCAACACTGAAGAACTCGACAAAACTTTTTTTTTCAGTAAGGTGATTATTTTTTAATTTTCAGATCTTTGCTGTTAGCAAACCAGAGAGAAGGGGTCACATACTCTCTGTTCTCACCAACAATAGAAATCGATTCAAATGTGGCCGAGAGATTAAAAAACGAACGACGATATGGGGGTTGAGAGTTCGTTTACCACCACCAGCGCCCTGCCTTTCGTTACCTTTGACAGGCCTTATAGTTGAAAACGATCTGAGAGTACTTTGGCAAGGCAATAGAAGACTCCAAATGATGCCACTTACCTTTGGCGAGGGCATCCCAAATAAAAAGATAGTCCCTAACGATGTGCACATGAGGAATATTATGACGGGACTAGCGTATCAAAGAAACGGTGCTCTTTCAGAAAGCGATTCTCCCTGCCCTAGTCCGGACATAACAGAAGAATTGAGTCCCGACAATACATTAAAATTAGGTGAGTTTATCCGTAATTAACACGAATTATTCACTGCTATAAAGCAGCAATGTAAATTATAGAATATAATAACATTCATCGAGAAAATGATAGAAGTTTGTAACATTGGTAATTCATAGCCGTAAAATACATAGTTTATAAGGAGCTAAATATATCATGTACAAAGCATGTTGGATTGAAGAAACAAAATGAAAAACACTCCATAGATTTAATCCCTTATATTAACAATGTAAGTTTGTAAGTGTAAATTATACATATAGATAAATAACCTCAGGTGGTCGCAAAATTAAAGGAGGCAATACTATTGTATTATATACAATTTTTCTAGTTTCCATAGAAAGGTACCTCTCACAGCGATATACTATTCCTATTTTCTTGCAGATATTTTTTTGCAGACATAATTTATGTGTTCATTAAATTTGAGGTTTCTTTCTATTATTACCCCTAAGTATTTTATTTTTTCTACTTATTCAATACATTCACTATTTATTTTTATTGAAACATATTCATCATTTGGGTTTATGAGTTTGTCCTTTCTAATTATCATTCCTTTTGTTTTTGGCACATTTAATTTTAATTTATTCACTTGAAGCCACCTACTGACCCTGGCCAAATCCTCGTTTAGTTTTTCTTTAACCTCTTGTTTATTATTTCCACTTATATATATTACAGTATCGTCAGCAAAAATATGTTGCCTGCAATATTTTTAACACATTTTTTATATCATTTATATAAAGAATAAAGAGAAGTGGTCCTAAAATGCTTGAAAGTACATCTTCACATCTTCCAGTTCGGTTCTTATCACACAAATAAGTTTACAGCCATGCAATCTATGGCATTATAATTTCACATTAGAATAAAGTCGATATACGAGGTAGTTCAGAAATAAAGAATGCAATGTTTAATTTTTTGAAGGGGATATTCTGGTTGTATATTAATGTATCCTTTTGAATTCTAGATTAACGTTGCTATGTCAAATCATTACACATATAAGTCCGTTTTGATTATTTCATAGCCAAACGCCATTAATTATGCAATGCGAGATAGTAATGAATATCATAGATATTAAGCCTCAAAATTTTGACTCAATATTATTGGGCGCTATTTTTGTTTAGCGCCAACTTGTTTGTTGATATTCAAGGATTTTTTCTTGACTTGTAGAAGTACATTAGGTTTTGTTTCATTATCTGTAGCAGTTTTTGGCCTTCCAGATTTATGATAATGTCAACATTTCCGTCTCTTTATATCTTTTGAAAGTTTCAAAAACTTAGGATCTATTGAAAAAAGGCCCTTCAAGTATTACATAATAGCTATAGGGGGTGGGGGGTCTTTCATATACTTATATATAAATGTCATCTATATGTCATATATAGAATGTCATCAAAATGACATTTTGGCATGCTTCCAAATAATAGAAATGTAATATTTCCTTGTTAAATAATTGTAATAAATCCACTGAGTGATACTTGAAACGCCCCTAAGCATAAAAAATTAATCTAATATGCGTATTATTCAAAAGTTTTTGTATTTCTTGTTCCCAAAAGGTCGTAAAGTAAGAATTTGTATTCGTTCGGTGTCGCATATATTGTTCATTTTAATGAATAACAATAGCTGGTTTTCATGGTTCTCCAATTCTTATTTGCTAAGTATAGCTATCTTTGATATCATAATTTAAGATGGCGGACGTGTACGTTTGTAGTTATTGTGATCGTGATGTTGAATATAAGCATCAGTTAAATTTGTTAATTTCTGTACACATAATTTCTTGGACACATAAGGGTTGCACCGGGCTGGGAAAATCCAAGTATGATAAAATTAGTGCCAATATTCGAAAAAACAAGTTGCATAAATGAGAATGTAGGCAATGCAAAAAAAAAGGTTACACATCTACATCCAGAATTGGATTGGATTGGCAGAATTTGTACTTTGAATATGTAGTTTGTAAAACTGAATTTTCCAGTTTTCAATTTTTGTTTTTGTGCTATTTATAATTGTAGGTATAATATACAGCTGTTGGCCTCATTTCAAAGCAGTAAATATTCATCGACTATTTCTTTTATTGCCCATACCTTGAGATTCTTGAACTTGGATAGAGGTACTCGTAGAACTTCTGTTTATTTCAAAAATAAAGGATAACTCTTCATTGCAAATATTTCTTCACAAGTTAATCCTCATTAAATAAACTGCATATTGTCCACTAACTGACTACGAGCGAACTAGGTTCCTCGAATCTTAGTTCCTAGTTCCTTGTAGGTCCGATCGGACTCTGATCCGCTCCCGGAGCTGGACTTGTCCCATGCGATCCATGTCTCTTCACTATCCCATCGAATGTTAATTTCAAATAATTATACACTGCTATTAATTAATAAATGACACGGAGGTTTCGCTTATCTCTTGGTGAAACATTATGTTAAAAACAATAAATTGAAACTAACACACTTGTTTTAAGTTCCACTAAATATATTAAGAACTCTATATATGTTTCGGGTGGTTAACCCATTATCAAAAGTATACAATGTTACTGTAACAGTATACTTTTGAGTATACTTTGTAGATATGATATAGCTGATACGAACTTTGTAGTTCGTATCAGCTATTACCTTATTCGATTGGACAACTATTCTAGCACCGCAGGCTGAAGTACAATATAATAACTTCCACAATACACTAATGAAAATTTTTGAAGAGTCTTTTCCTGAAAGAAAAGTTAAAGTTATTGAAAGGAAAAAATATAAATATACGAAATCCATTAAACAACTAAAAAATAAAGTTGATGCAGCGGGAACTATATATCGAACCAAAAAAGATGACAACAGCAAGAAACTATATGAAGCACTGAAAAACAAATTGAGAGAGTGTATAGCAGAATCGGTAAAGTCAGGAAATAACAAAAAGTTGAAAAGTGCGGTAAATAAGCTACAAGGAATATGGCAGCTTATTAAACAAGAAACCAGCAAAAAATCTCCAAAAGCGACAGGAGCTACTATAACCGCAGATGAAATGAACGACTACCTAACATCCATAGGAAACAGGATCCAGGATGCAGCTCAACGTTCCCCTCATGAATCAATCGATTTGTTGAAGCACACCAATATACATGTAACAAACTCTATGTATTTGTACCAAGTAACCGAGGACGAAGTTATTGGGATATCCAAAAAACTGAAAACCAAATATTCGAGGGACATTCATGGAATGACGGTGGCTCTGTTGAAGCAAATTGTTCCGCATGTATCACATGTCCTCTGTTAAATTCTTAACGATTGTATCGACCAGGGCATATTCCCGAACGTACTGAAGCTGGCAGTGGTTACTCCAATTCATAAAAAAGGAGACCCAGAGCAATGTTCCAATTACAGACCAATTTCGATCCTGCCTACAGTCTCAAAAGTGTTCGAAATGGTCTTGACACACAGACTGGTTAAATTTTTGGAAATACATAATTGCTTTCACGAGTCGCAGCATGGATTTAGGCGAGGTAGGTCTACGGTGACTGCGATGCTAGCCGTCCTTGAAAGTATAATCGAAGCGTACAATAACAATGAAGACCTGGAACAAATCTGTATTGACCTGAGTAAGGCGTTTGATAGTGTAAACCATGAAATCCTGCTAAAAAAACTTTACCAATATGGAATTCGAGGGATTGCACATAATTTATTTACTTCCTACCTAACAGATAGATTCCAGCGTACCAAATGGAACAATACACTCAGTGGCTTTAGCAGGATAACTGTAGGAGTACCGCAGGGTTCTGTTCTCGGTCCGGTGCTATTTATACTTTACACAAATGACCTACCCTACAACATTTCGTCAGACAGGATGGTGAGCTATGCGGACGACACATGCATCCTCAACAGTTCTAGTCGACAGGCTGTAATACTAGATAAGTCCACAAAATCAGAGAAAGACGCATCAAACTGGTTTTTAGCAAACGGTCTTCTTATGAACAACCAGAAAACCCAAAGACTTCTCTTTACAAACAGAGAAAACAAAGATCAATCTCTGACATACCTTGGCATTGAATTTCACTCCTCTTTAAGCTGGCGAAACCATATCGATACGCTAAGCAATAAATTGTCAACCGCAGTATTTTTAATCAGGAGGATGAGGCAGGTAGCGGGAGTGGAATCAGCAAAGCTCACTTACTATTCTACTTTCCATAGCCAAGCCACATACGGTATAATCCTTTGGGGTCAGAGCGCCGAGGCGGAGAGAATCCTTGTGCTACAAAAGCGGGCGATAAGGACAATCTATTGTATGACAAATGCCGAGAGCTGCAGAGAAGTTTTCAAACGTGAAAAGATACTTACCATCACATCAATGTTCATACTTACCTGCTTGAATCATGTACATCGCCAGCAGCATAAATTCACCAGGAACCAAGATTTCCATCAATATAATACAAGAGAGAGAAAGAAAATTTCCATCCCATATTCTAGGATTGTAAAGGCACAGCAACCAATAAAGCATACAGCCATAAAACTTTATAACAAACTACCGGACCACATTAAATCAATGCCGCCACCAGCATTCTCTAAGAACGTAAAGAAAATCCTGATTGAGAATACGCTGTATAAACTGGGTGAATTCCTCCAGTGAAGATGCCTTGGCATTCAATCTTTTTAACATGACAAGCCATGTAAACTTGATGGTGTTTTAACATGCTTCGGATGGGTTGTTTTGTGATATATCGACTAAATTTTGTTAGTTTGTTTCTGTTTATTGCCTAGTTGATGTTGATTTTATTATGTTAATTGTGTCTATTTGTTATCACTGATTTTAAATATTATTGAAATTTAATTTTAATTTTATCAATTGACTTGTATAACGTACATTGATCCGATTGCATGTAATAATAATAATAATAATAATAATATACTCTTGCTAATGGGTTAACCACCCGAAACGTGCGTAGAGTTTTTAATATATTTATAACTTAAACCAAGTTTGTTAATTTTAATTTATTGTTTCTGGTGCTAATTATTCAATAGTTTTGAAGAAGTTTCAATAAGAAGCAACGAAACGTCAACAAAAATAGATAATATTGAATTTAAATCAATCAAAAGAATATCATAGCAGAGCTGGCTATGTGAAACATGAACAATGCGATGTTTCTAGGGATAAATGTTATATAATATTGAAATCGATGCCTAAATTTATTGGAAGCATAACGACAGTTAATTGTTTCGTACTACAAGGGACTCATCAGTTACGCTACGTCCAACAAATGAAAGGCAACGATTTAAATCCTCACATACCCTCTTATCGATCGTAATACAGAAATATACAGTAAGTCATATGCATATATAATGCATAGATCAATGTATATCTCAAATCTTCTACCATGTGACTAACGATGTGTTGCGTTAGATACTGGTACTCAGAGCATGATATCGGTAGATTTGTTTCAATAATAATAATAACTTTATTTGTACTTAGGATGCAATTATCATGTACATGTCATATGCATATAGTAAAAAACAAATATACAGATACATATCACTCACATTAAAAGAAGAGTAGTATTAAAATGCACCTATGTTGAATAGAACTCCTGAGGTGTATAAAATGTTCTTCAAGATAAAAATAATTTTAATTAATTTTTGAACTTTTTCAAAGTACTCAAGTTAATAACATATGCTGGAAATTTATTGTATATGGCCACAGATACATACTTGCGACTCTTCTCATGTAAGGCACTTTTGTGCTTAAGAAAAAGTAACTTGTTTCCATTTCTAGTGCTATATGATACCCCCAGTTTCATAAAATAGTCGAAATTTCGCATTCTGTACATAGCTGGTTTAAGGGTGAATATAAATGGTATGGTTAGTATTCTATTTTCTATAAAATATTTCGTACACGATTCAGTGGGTTGTAGATGAAACAATAGCCTAATTATCCTTTTTTGCGCAATTTAAATTCCCCATATTAGAGTATTAAAGGAGAGGTGTGTATGTATGATTGAATAGAATACACCTATAAGATCATCTTGCGCAATACTTGTCCTTAATTGGAGGAGAGCATATGTTTTTTGCAAACATGGTCAGCATGAAACCCCATCTTAACTCCGAGTCATAAAAACATCCCAAATATTGGATCTCCTGGTTATTGATTTTCATCAACATACTACTAGGGGGCCATCCATAAAGTACGTCACACGAATTTCATGATTTTTTTGGAGACCACAGGATATCCATCAATGGGCTGCAAATATTACTCAGCACTGTGCCTGCACTCTCAAAGTTTCGTTTTTCTAGGTCCAGGTCTATAGTTTTATTACTGGAATCGAGATTTGAACCGAAATTATCGTGTTTTAATACAAAACCAGTAAGTTCACGACTAAGAGGCGCCATTCGTCGTTCTACTCTATCAAAAGCACTTCTTCCTGGGGCATTTGTAGCAATGTAAACAGCATCCAAATCAAAATCTTTAAAATGTTGTATAGCTGAAATTATAACGCGTTCGTATCGTGGATTTTCGTCGGGACCACCATCGCAAGTAAAAATAGATACGGGTTTTACAAAACCTTCTCGAGTTTTCATAAAGTTTTCGGAGGCAGAGATTTCAGAAAGTTGTGTATATCTGGCATGAGTCTCTGCATTAGAGGACGAATTCCTTCCACTGCGAATTGCTACGTATGTAGGCCCGGAATGTGTCACAGCTTCAGGTTTTCCTTCGCCATCTTTCTTCACCATAATACCTGCATAAACAGAGGGAATAAGTTTATGTTTTTCCTCGACCACGAAATCATGATCCGGTAATTTTACACGATAATCAAGGTGCATTAATATTGGTGCTTGAGTGTTTGCTGCTGTAATACTTAATGACACGCGTGCTTTGTCATTCTCTGTATCGACTCATCTTTGCAGAAGTCTCAAGTATAACCCAGATAGTATATCTCAGTTTACAAAGTTCGGCTTGTAAGTCGTCCAATGTTTTACAGCACCTTATAGTTTCAGTGCGACGTCGATTATCAGCTACGCCACCAAAAACGTCCTTTATGATTTCAAGTAAACCGGATTGATATCGTCACTTTTCAAAATTTTCCATATGATATTAACTTCTTCCTGTATATGCTTTTTTTTATCAGCGTAAGTTTCACTGTAAGTTTCGTATAGTCTACGGTAAAGATTACCTAAATCTATCTTTTTGTTAATTTTGAACTTGTTTTAATAAAATATCTTTATATCCACAAAATAGCACAACTAAAAAAACGATGTACACTCAGCGAAAGTTGATTGTCGAATGAAATACAAACAATAAAATCACGCCAGGTACGGTGCGTTTGGCGGCATTAGTCGAAGGGTCGTAGGCGATCGGCGCGTGTCACTAGAACGGGTATGAACTCGTCAACAAAACAATTTAAACCATATTGTCATAATGAAAGAGTTGGAAATATTTTATAGTTTAATTAATATTTCAAAGTACGGGATTCAATATTTCTAGGTATACTAGATTTTGAAATGTGATGTCACAAAACTTAGGACCCCTCCCACCCATTGTCACACTTTGTCGACATCCCCCCCCCCATTTACGTGTGACGTACTTTATGGATGACCCCTAGGTAGCCTAGTATTATGAAACTGTAGCTGAATGGTTTACCCTCATTAAGAATTAATCGATAGCGCTGACACCAAGCTCTTATGTTGTCACATACTTTCTTAATTTTTTCTTCAACTTCTACAGTTGAACATCTGCGTACATAAAAGCAGCACCGTCGTGAATATATTTAGGCTTCAAAAATAAAACAAACAAGACCAAGTATTGATAATTGAAACGTTTCTTTGAACGATTTTGCGGTTTCAACGCTCAAATATCTTATTCCAAATAACGATTTTTCACTTCAATACACTGCTGCTAAATATAAATAACTCAAGAACTATTTCAGACATTAAAAATCTGAAAAATTTGTGACTAATGAGATTATGATCAGCACATTGCTACCAATCGGAATGCTGTCCCTATCAACAAGTAATACAAAAAGTATTATATGGAATAAGAAACACTTGGCTCAGGTTGAAAATGGGGTAACACCTGGACACAATTGTGAAGCATTGTGTGAAACTACAAGTGTTTTTTTTTCAATATATTAAACAATGTTTCACCAAGAGATTAATTCCACAACTTCAAAGACTAGCATTCTAAACAGACTTACATATGTCACAATCTTCATAATTATTATTACAGGTAATTACATAGGCGCAGGCTGTGTTAAAAAAAGTGTTCCTTTTCCTAAGATGAGCCTTCAAAAGAAGAAGAGGCTACTGGCGATGAGCACTCACAGAGCAAGGGATTTACGAAAACCAAGAAGAAGGCAATCGACTAGCGATTTTGCTAGTACGGAACAAAACGACAAGGGCCGAGGCGCGTATTTGACAAGACTCAGTCTTGATAGTAAAAGTGCTAGTAATAAGAGTAACGATTCACTGCCACCAACTCCGCCTACCTCGGTTTCGGCACCGCCGACTCCTCCCGCTTCAGGATCCACATCCCTAGTGTCGGATCTGAGTAATGACTGCTTGGAAAGTTCCAGTGCAAAAGATGTCAAGTTTGGTAATTATTTCTTGTTAAATTGTGTGGAAATTAGGCGATTTATTTAACTTGACATAATTTTTTTTACTTCATTTATTTGATGCGCATGACTTATCTGGAACCTGTGCAGAACACCACTGCGAACGCCTATTATTATCTTGAACCCTATAAAATATCCAGCAAATGTCAATTTTGATATCGAAATTGGAAAAAATCATCTATCACAAAATAAAAACCGACTGTTACAAGAAAGGATTTCCCATTTCAAAATAAATTGAAAATGAATTGCAAGCAACAGCATATCTACTATAGCAGATTATTCCATAATTTTATTTTCAATTTGTCTGTCATTGGTTTTTATTCAGTATTCATGTCATTATATTCTTCAGTTACATGTTTTATTATTATTTAGAAAACTAGATATTTGTTTATTTGGGTATTGATTTTTATTGTGTGTTATTTATCATTCAAAAACTTGTATCTGTTAAAAAAATGGAGTATACAATAAATTAAAGATCAAAGTAATATTTATACAAACATGTTTTTTCAGTTGGAAAGTTATGAAATTTATTCTCTGTTATATATTTTAATGTAAATATTTTCGACGTGTCTCCTTGGTGATGGTTGAAGTTCAACTATTTGCTTTCTATGTATTAAATAATAGTAATAATAATAATTTGTATTCATCCCATTGATTAAAATGCAGTGTTACAAATTTAAATTGAAACAAGAACACTTTTAACACGAGATTCGTCCTAAATATAATATAATATGGTAATCCAGAATAGCATTACACAAAAATACAATTTACAAATTCAATAAATTCACAGTATTATACAGTCTGACAGTTTATACAGTTCCAACTGTATCAAGATCAGCTTATATAAATTGAAATTTCTAGTTGACTTAATATTTCTTGGTAGTTTATCAAAGATGGTTATTGCAGAATAGTAGGAGCCCTTCTCATATGCTGTAAGTCTATGTTTTGGTACTTCATAATTGAGACCATGGTTGCATGTTGTTGGGAAATTGAACCGACAAGTGTTTTTAAAGATCAACATTAAGATTTCAAAAATACATACTCCTGTAACTGTTACAATGTTACTCTTTCTGACGAGTCCCCTACATTAATCAGTGTTATTCAAACCCAACTTAATTCTGAGAGTTCGTTTTTGTATTATGAAAAGGTCCCCCACTAACAGGCTACCACCCCAAAAAATAATACCAAACTTTAAAAGCTAATGAAAAACGCTTATAGAAAACATTACATTGCACGGTCTCTCATTTAATTGCTCAATTTGTTTGCCCCATCCCAGATTATTGTCCAGATGTAAACCCAGAAGTTTGGCGGAAACAACAGTTTCAACAATTTTATCATTTACAAGGAATTCCTTTGGTGTACTCATATTAGATTATTATTATTGTTTTGAAAAATACACTATTAGTGTTTTCTCTATTCAGAACTAGTTTATTTTTTAATAACCAATTTTTCAATTCATCTAATGTTTCCTTATGACTATTTAACAAATTCTCAATACTTTTCGACCTTATGATCAAGTTTGTGTCATCAGCAAAGTTTACTAATGACCCTGAGTGAACTGTTGATACAATGTCATTTTTGTAGAAGGCAAATAAAATCGGCCCTAATACACTTCCTTGAGGTAGGCCCATATTAATCTCCACCAGTTCCGATACCTCATCTGAATCATTTCCATTTAATACAACTTTTTGAGTACGATTTTTTAAAAAATATTGCATCCAATACAGCGCAAAACTTCTAATGCCGTACCGATCGATTTTTTGAATTAAAATATTGTAATCTATTGTTTCATGTGCTTTTGATTGGTCCAAAAATGTACGTACTATGTATTCCATGTTTTCAAAACCCAGTGTACTTTCTGAGTAAAGGAGTGAAGTGCAGTATAAATTGATTTATTCTTCAAGTAGCCATGTTGACAATTACTAAACAGATGATTCTTCATAAAAATGTCTACTATTTCACTTGACATTGCTGACTCAAAAATTTTTGAAATAATGGCAATATGCTAATGCGTCCATAATTTTCGATTGAAGAAGGGTCACCCCTCTTACAGATTGGTTTCACTATTGCTGTTTTCAGTGATTCCGGAAATATGGCGTGCATGAGCGAGTTATTCACAATAAAGGCCAATCGCGACTATCTCTAAAAAACAAAATTTTATTATTGTTACTGGAATTTCGTCGACTCCGCTACTGATCTTGTTTTTTAGGCGTCTTATTATATCAACAATTCCCAGTTGTGTAACTGGAATTGCATACATAGTTTTTGAATTAACCTTTATGTTATTTCCGCTGAAATCAACTTGTTTCTGACTTCAAACTAAACTAGATGCTTGCGCTCATAAAGTATTTATTCAGTGTGTTTGCAATTTCTTCTGTATCTCCTGGAAGTTGATGTTTACGATTTCCTCCCTGACCTCTAGTATCTCTGACAATACTCCAGACCGTTCTAACTTTTGTTATCTGAATTTTTTATTTTGTTATAAAATTTTTTTCTAAATCAATTAAGAGCTGATTGTATTCCCTCTTAACCGAGTTAAACATAAAATAAACATAAACATCCCTGTGATTTTTGAGGGTATACAAAATATCTAATCTCTCTTTACACTGTTTTATTTCTTCTGAACTGTAATTTATTTTATGTACTTTTCTTTTTTCATATTCTAAAGGAAACCATACATTAAATATTCGTTTAAAAATATTCATAAAATTATTGAATTGTATACTTACACTTTTTCTGCAATATATTTCCGAGCCTCCGTGTTCATTTTCTTTCCAATAGTATGACGACATTAGATTAAAACCTGTAATCCCATAGTTTCCCAGCTAGTCTTCGGATTTCCAGTGATTCATAGGCAGATACATTCTTTTTGATCATTTACCAATTTGTTTAATTTGTCTATACAGTCTCCATCGATTGAAAATTATAATGTATTAATGATGAATTTGACATTTTGGTATTTAGCATATTTACTTCAATTTTTTCTTGGATTTTTGCTAGATTGTATAAAAAATTGCTGATGCTAGTTCCTTCAGGCCATAGCTCAGGTGCTTTAATTTTCTCTAATAGATTTGAGGGAACTGTTATTATGTATATGTCTATCCTTTAGACTCATATATATCCGTATACTTAAAATAACCTATTTTTATTTCGAATTGTTAAATTGAATTTCGAATGCATAATTTGCATTATGCATTCTACTAATATATACAGAAACCATTCTTTTGTACACTTTTTAAATCAGTATTTTTGTTATTCCCTATAATTTCAGGATTGCGTTTTTTTGTAGTTTACAGTTGTGAACATACTTCTGACCTTTTCTCATGATCTTGGGTTGTGCTAATGTTCTTCTCTTTTTCATTACGAGTACTCAGCTGTTAGTGGCTTGATCTATTGTTTTAGTATTGTTTGTTATACTTTGTGCATATGTTTGTGTAACGGATATATTGAGTCTAAATTTGTTTTTTTGTCTAGGTTTATTATATCTTCCATTAGTTTTTTTTGATTTACGATGATATTTTGATTTGATACTTCTGGATTTCCATTAATTGTGTTACATTTTTTTTGCATCTTCTCTGAATGCTACTTGTTTGAATGAGTTGTGTTTTTGCGTCTTTAGGTTTGCTACTATTTTGTTATCAAAGTTTTCAGTGATTGTATTTTTATCTCCAATTTCTTTTCAAAGCAGATCTGTATATTTTCTAGCACTCTGTTTACTTGTTCAGTTGTAACTATTTCTGTTTGTCATTTTTCAAATATAAGTTTCATTCTTTCATTTCATGCTTATCTTTGGATTTTTCCATTCAGATAGGTTATTTGTTGATTCAATGTTGTGATGACAGTTTTAAGGTTTTCTTTATCTTCCTTGAGTTTATTCCACCCATTTTATAGGTTTCTATTTTCTATTTCTGTTTTCTCAATAGTTTTTTTTAGTTGATCA
Source organism: Henosepilachna vigintioctopunctata (assembly GCA_030704895.1). Lineage (NCBI taxonomy): Eukaryota > Metazoa > Arthropoda > Insecta > Coleoptera > Coccinellidae > Henosepilachna > Henosepilachna vigintioctopunctata. The sequence goes on from JARQZJ010000020.1 coordinate 175,931, forward strand.
TTTTCTTTCAACATTTTTTTTCTGAGCTCTTTTGCACCAACTTTACTTCATTCTCGATTTTACAATTCTCACTTCTGTTGATATCATCTTGAAGATTCATCAGTTTTTCTTTTAATAATTTTACATAGGTTTTCATATTCTCAGTGACAGAATTTTACCACTGATTCATTGCAACTTTTTTGTTGTGTTGGTTCAAGATTTTCTTTGAGAGTATTAATCTCTTGCTTAAGTTTTCTTAAGAATTAAGTTCTATTAAGAATTCGATATTGCCTGCTTCTTTTCTGCATTCTGAACAATAGAGGAAAATCTTTCTGTTCAATAGTGGAAAACATTTCTCCTCCGATGCCGTGAAATCTCCACATTCCTTGCACTGCGTGTTTCCACAGCAGTCGCAGTTAAATAAAACATATTTATCACCTTCCAATGAACAGCTACTTCACTTCATTGTTGGTTTTTTATTGAAAGTTTATCTTGTATGATAGACCGTTCAATACATTTTTTTGTTATTTCCTATCACATGTTGTTTATCGTTTTCATACATTCAAGAATTTGACTGAAACCTAAATTTAAATCAAACTTGTCAGGACTTTTATTGAAAACTCACAAAATCTGAAAGGTTTAGTTTTTAACGCACGTTCTTATGAAACTGCTGATATAACTTTCATAAGCTTTTCTAAAACTTTCCGCCTTTAAATCGCATATAATACGGAGCACTCCTTAAACACGTCTCCACATACAAACATATACATATACAAACATATGTGTGTTGAAAAAAATAAAATAAATAATTCACTCTTTATATTCACAGTTTCTTTATGAAAAGTTCCTTAGTTTGATAAATTACTTCATAGTCAAATTTGGAGTGTTCCATAGAATTACATGTCAACAACATATTTTCGTAACTTTTTGTTCTTCAAAGTATAGTTTTAGAATGTTTAGTGTTAACGTTAATTTTAGGTAAACCTTGCCCCGATTCAAGCAGTATTGAACTGAATGCTCCATGTGATACATCTGGAGATGAGACATCATCAAAGAGCACCCTAGATTTAATAATACCTCCACCCAAAGATTTCGAGGGTAAAAACAATCCGTTCATTGCTCTGCTTCGCGGCCACAACGATGAACAAAAGAAAAGAAGGAGCAAGGACTCGATAACCTTACCCTTACCCCTTACAGCTGTGATACCTGGAAAGCCCAAAGTAAGACCTACAAAAAGACAACTTAGCGAGAAAGATATTGTAATAGGCCCAAATGGAGAGGTGAGTTTATAGTATGTAATTCAAATTTAAATTCAACACTACTACTACTATAAGTATTTATTTAATAGTGTTGGCGTTTACTTGATGTAAATCCATTATAATTGAATATAAACTTGAATTCAAATACTTGAACTTATGATTAACACTTTATTGACTACATAGCATGACGCGTTTCGTCGTTACAAACGACTTCTTCATTATTCTGTAAGCATCTGAAGAAGTCGTTTGTAACGACGAAACGCGTCATGCTATGTAGTCAATAAAGTGTAAATCATAAGTTCAAGTGTTTGAATTTAAGTTTATATTCAATAAGTATTTATACTAGATTATTTACTACGAATTTATAAAGTAAAAACATTACAATATATATTAATCAAATTTCATCGAAATCCATTGCATTTATTCCATTGTACATGTCCATGGTATTATTGAATTTATAATAATGTTTTCGTTATGGTGGTCTGAAACTGATATCTTATTATATGACAGAGAACACAATTGTTTACTTATTTTCTTACAAATCATATTCTCAGATTCAAAATATTTTTGAGTTTTTATTTTTCAAAAGATTCAAAAGAGTTTTCAACGGTAAAAAATTATGTATTTATTTTATTTTCGAGTTGTTTTTGTAATGGATGATGAAACTGTACTCGATTAAGATGAAGAAATTGGAAATGGAGATGAAAAAAAAGATGTAGCAGTGACGGATTAAGAAATTATGGCAAAAGGTGGTGCTCACTGAACTACGCAACCACCAAGTGAACATCAAGATGGAAGGCATAATATTATTGAATATAAACTTAAATTCAAACACTTGAACTTATGATTTACACTTTATTGACTACATAGCATGACGCGTTTCGTCGTTCAAACGACTTCTTCAGATGCTTACAGAATAATAACAACATTTTGAATAACACAGGTATAAATATCAGGGAGTTTTGGGATTCTATGGTTTTGGTTTTACCTAAGATATTCCATTCTGAGAAATAATTTCTATTACCTGAAAAGGATTAACAAGGGTGAATTGTTTAATTCTATCTGTTCATTGAGCAAATTTTCAGAATTTTTAAGCCGATTTATTTCCACTATTTCCCAATAATCTACTTGACTACTTCTCTCTATATTGTGTAAAATTTTTAAATTCGTATCAAAAGTATGGTTTTCTGTTAATAAATGGTTAGCATAATTCGAATTACTTTTATTATGGGCGAAGCTATATTTATGTTCCTGTATTCTAGTACCGAAATTTCTACTAGTTTTACCTATATATATACCGGGACATGTTCCACAATTTTTTATTTGACAGTTTTTATTGTTCTAAATCTGTCTCGATAAATTATTGTTCGTTTTAAATAAAATATCAAAATTATGTTTACTTAAAAAGGTTTTGACTTTTTGACTGACGTTTCCAAAGTATGTTAAACTGTTATATTTACGATTTCTATCCGACTGATAAGGAAATACTAATCGTAGAGCTTTCCGATAGAGTTTTTTGTCAAAAATTTTTGTCACTAGTTCGCTTTCATAATTATTATTAACCGCAATCTGTTCAATGATATTCAGTTCTTTATTGAAATTTTCTTCTGATAAAGGTATATTGGTTAATCTGTGTATCATACTTTGAAACGCTGCCATTTTATGTTGATATGGGTGGCATGAGGAGTTATGGATTATGGTATCCGTGTGGGAAGGCTTATGAAATATGGAAAAATCAAATTTATTATTTAATCTTGTGATTGTCAAGTCTAAAAAATTAAAGGAGTTATCAGATTCTATTTCTGTTGTAAATTTTATATTGGGATGAACCGCATTAATGAAATTCTCAAAATTTTTTAATGAACGATCGGTACCAGTAAAATAAGTGATTATATCATCTACATATCTATACCAGAATACAAAGTGTTTGAAATTCGGGTTGTTTTGAATACTATTTTCCAACTTATCCATAAATATCTCAGCTAAAAGAGGACTTAACGGATTTCCCAATAAGACCACTCTTACTATTATGCGGAGAGGTGCACAATAGGATTAGTGGCTAACTGTCTGCTCTCAAGATATTCAAATTATTTTTCATTCCATAAATGGCAGATATCATTATACAACATGCAAAAAAAAGCAATTTAAACATATGATGAAAAATAGTTTGGAAAAGTCTTCAGCTACAAGAATTTCATGCATTCCAAGCTATTTTAATAATCTCTCGCCAACAACTGAAATACCTAGAATACAATGGATATGTGAGAGTCGCATTCATATCCATTATATCTTGCAGCAATGACTTTTGGACAATACTCAATAGTAATAGTAATAGCAAAACTCTATAAGCCAACAGTATACCTAACCATTGACGAGCAACTTTATATCTTGGTCAACCTGAATTCACTCAGTATATTCCATCAAAGCAGTATATAATCTGATTATGGTGGATATGTGAGGTTTGAAAATTCGTATCTACTTACTGGACAGCCTTACACTGTGAAATCGAGTGAGAGTCGCGAAAAAACGTTGGTGGCAGAGTTATCAAAGACTTAATGGCAACATACAAAGGATCTGGTAGAATTATATCAAAGGATAATTATTTCACTATTCATCCATTGGCTAAATCTTTACTATCCCAGAATTTACTATCCCACTTTGAAAGAAAATTAGCAATATATTCCACCATCAATGGCAACATTTAAAACGCGAGAAGAATTATCCACTGTGTTTGGTTTTCAAGGAAAGGTAACCTTGTGCAGTTCTGTGCCAAAAAAGGAAAGCTTCTAATTATGCTATCATCAATGATGCATCATGAAGCAAAATTTCGTGAAATTGCAAAGAAACAATTTCACAAAACTAGAATAATATGTTTGTTGAGAACTCTTTTAGATAAGCACAAAAAAAAATTAGAAGCGTAATTTGACTGGTGCATAAAGGCCTGAAATAGAGGAGTGCCTGAGGGGTGGGGTCTAAGAGGCACCCCAAGTCTGATCCTTGATAGGGGATCTGGGCAATAATAATTTCATATATTAGACATATGTCAAAATACCATCTTCCAACCTGAAGGGTGTAAAGGTTAAACATGACATGAGCATAGTCCGTTTTTAAAAGAGCTGGCAGCTTGGCTTTAAAAGACAAGTAGTGTAAAAATTTTTTCTGAATCTTCTCAAAAAAGCTACATCACACTGAAATAGTGTGATATATCAAATTCAAAATTTAATTTCACAAGAGATCAATATAACAGCTTAAAGAGTATTAGGCGAGAAATATGAGAAACTACGAATAACAAACCCAAGCATAGAGTAAGATTTGTTAGAGGTGTGCCTAGAGAACTACTTTCAACCAGTATCACCTAACCGATATTGACGGGCTAGAGGAGACATAACATGATGAAAAGTGATTTGCTGGTATTATCAATGTTCAAATGCAAATAGTTGGAATGATACCAGTCTGCCATGCTGCAGAGATCTTTTTGCAAATCATGCTGAAAAGCCACACCAATTTCTCACCAATTAATTTGAGGATGTATTTTTTTTCTAGAGCTATAGCCTATTTTACTTCCACACTCAAGTAGCGAATTTAAAGCAGCTATGGCCACACATTTCAAAGTTTAATATTACATTTCAGTTTTAAGATAGGACAGGAACCTTATGCTATTTTGGAGTTCAAAATGAAGAATGAAAATAGAATGTCCATTACGTGTTCAATGGTTTATATTGAACATATAAACGAGAATTATTGTGTTCTCGGAAAGTGTTGACTTATATATAAGGATTCTGCTCTGTGTCAAATAAGGCAAATTCAGTTTTCAACTCAAATTGCCGAAAGTTGGTCGTGTAAGAGAAATTACAATCACATTAAAAGTCTCCTGACTTTGTGAAAATAAATTACTGAAAATCAAATCATTCGTTTTTCACCATGATAAATTATCGCGTAGTAAGGTCAAAAACAATCAAATATTCATTTTACCATTGCTGATGTTTCCTTAAAAATTGTAACTTTAGAATTAGTTTTTGTGGGATTAGAAAAAATGAATGATTGTCATAAACAATTTGATCAGGTGAAAAGAAAACGACTCAGAAGAAGCAGATTGAATCATCCGAGCACGTATGTGGCGGGTCAGACAGCTAGCAAAACTGCCGCAGTGGTGCCAATCAAACCAGACAATAAAGATTGGAACGCGGTTGCGTCTTCGAGCGGTGGACAAAGTAGCGATAATTTTTTCGGCGGCCGGAGGCTTAGACAGAGACCTGAAAAACCTGCAGAAAAAGAAAAGTCTTCAAATCCATCCACGCCAAAGCCTAGTCCTGTGAAAACGGTAAGTAAAAACATCTTTTTTTAATGTCTCAATTCCTAGAAAAGAAAATAATACTTATATCAATCAGTATTCTCAAAGCGGAGTTTCTTTATGCTAGTTAGGAATTAATTCATTTGAAAGGATCTAATTCGTGAAACTTTGGGTGGAGACTTTATTCATAGACTCCAAGTGGTAGCTATTTAGTAGTGAGGAGTTGTTAACTCATCCTTTCCCTCTGATAGAAATAGGTATATAACCTATTGGTGCATATTGTGTGCAAGTATATACATCATGTTCAACTTAACCTATCCAAGAGTAAGAATGGGAGAAACAATAAATTCTACTGTTTTAGTCATCTATTACAAAATTATTTTCAATTATGTAATAGCGATAAGCAATTAATTGTGACAAGACTTTTATGTACACTCATTTATTTTTTTAATGTTGTTTTCATGCAATCATCGAATTGACAGGGTACTAACAAAACAAGAGAAATTAAAATGATTCTAACAATAGAGTAATAATTAATACAAAAATAGAATAAACATTATTATTATACCAAGGTATGAAATTACTGGTAAGTTATGAATTAAGTGATGTTTTTTTAGAAGAAAGCTCAAAAATGTCTTTGATCTTACTCACAATTCAAAAAAGAATATGATACCTTATTCAAATCCAGAAAATGTGAACATAAGAAATGGGAGTATTTTCAGCCAAAATGTAAAAGTAAAAACTTCTTAAAATTAGTCAACACAATGTAAGGAAAGAGCAACCGTAATAATACATGCACTTAATAGAGTAAGATCCCAGGGCCACCAGACGTCACGTATTTTCTGATGAAGGAAATGTGGACAATTGAGTGGCGTTAGTATGTACTAAGAACGCATGCCTACCTGCTAGCTTGCCTAGACGGCCAATTTTCAGGTATCAGGTAATCAAGGTACATAAAAACAATACTTACCTTACGTAAATTCTGAAAGCTGATTTTTACGTATATTGTCGGCAATATCCTGGAAAATAAGTCGCCAATACTCCCAGACACGTTCCGTCGGCCGTTTTGCTTTACAGACGCTTTAAAGCTGCCGAAATAAATACTTAACCTCACGTATTTTCTGATGCATCATTTTTATTTATGTCCACCAGACCACTATTTTGAAACCTTTTCCAAAACGACAGACCGATCCAATGGGCCAATCATCCCCTAAACTCAATTTAAATGCCCCTGTGGGTAGGAGCGCGAGGGCAATATCCACGCGCATGAGACTGAGTGAGACATGTATTAGGATTTATTGACTTCTCTCTATCACTCTCTGACAGCTTACTCATATCAATTAATCATTTATATTGAAAAAAAATCAGCTAAAAATTAAAAAATCAGGTAAATAATTAAAAATTAACTCTTAAAAAAATGTTCAATTGACTACAATAATTCTAGAATTTTATGCTGCAAGCTGTTTTGTTGAATTCGTAAAAACTTAAATTTTTTTAACTTTCCACTAAGAAAATTAGAAGTTTTCAAAAATCGGGAAGTTATTGGTTTCACCCCGTTTTTTGAAAATCGAATTTTCATCAGATCTCGACGCTTATTATTATTTATTATTATTATTATTTGGAAATAATCATAGTAGAAAATACAAAGTAGAAAAATATTAATCTCTGAACATTTCTGAATAGTGCCTATAATCTTCATTATCATCGTCATTGAAATTAGACAATTTATCATCCAACCAATCTTGATATGGAATATCTAAATCGTCGTTGTCATCATCAGCATTATCCTCATTTCTTTCCCCTGTAAAAAACAATTCAAACAATGCTGCACTCAACTGACACATCGATGTTCGATATTCGATAAATAGCTCAGCACTTATTAATCAGCATATTAATCTCATCATATTCTAAAATCAGCATTTTTAGTTCATTTATTTTAACATCAATAATCAATTGATATGAGTAAGCTGTGAGAGAGTGAGAGACACAAGTCAATAGGTATATCCTAATATAAATGTCTCACTCAGTCTCATGTGCGTGGATATTGCCCTCGCGCTCCTTCCCACAGAGGCATTTAAATTGAGTTTAGGGGATGATTGGCCCATTGGATAGGTCTGTCGTTTTGGAAAAGGTTTCAAAATAGTTGTCTGGTGGACATATATAAAAATGATGCATCAGAAAATACGTGAGGTAAAGTATTTATTTCGGCAGCTTTAAAGCGTCTGTAAAGCAAAACGGCCGACGGAACGTGTCTGGGAATCAGCTTTCAGAATTTACGTGAGGTAAGTATTGTTTTTATGTACCTTGATTACCTGATACCTGAAAATTGACCGTCTAGGCAAGCTAGCAGGTAGGCATGCGTTCTTAGTACATACTAACGCTACTCAATCGTCCACATTTCATTCATCAGAAAATACGTGACGTCTGGTGGCCCTGGGATCTTGGACTATAATATCTGTTACACCATAATAGTTCAAGACCAACTAACATTCACATCTACAAAGATTCATTTAAACATAAAATTAAAACAAACATATTTATGTTTGTAAATGAGTGAAACAAAACATGTAAGTGAAGTTTGTTAAAAACAAGAAATTAATGCACAGGACCAAATTTCAATTATTCATGTTTTGATCCTATTATAAATATTTTGAGCCAAATTATTGACAACTCACTAAGAAAGGAGAAATAGGGTTGGTTCAAAATTATATGTATTAACAATGGTTTTTCTGAAAATCGATTAAAATATTATATTACATAGTATATAATATTATGAATTCAGAAAGATTGTTTTATTTCTAAACATTAACAATAGCTGATTCTGGATATTCTCCAATCAGTCAGTGGAAGCACTATTGCACTTTCAGTCAAATAAAATATTTTCAAATTATCAGCGTGTCTATCAGAATTCATATTAAATTATCGTTTCAGGAACCAGACATTAGCATGGACGAATTAAAGAGTTCGGTGAATATATATTTTGGCGCCGCTAACAGAATTGCGGCCGGAGAAAGGTTCACGGTCAAAGCTAAACGATACGCTCCTAACGGTAAAGTTGATTACTTGATCGAATGGGAGGGTCCAAGCACAAGTGGTCTAACCTGATTGACTGCAATGTATGGCTTTGCAGTGATAATGATGTTAGTGAACTGTTATGCGTTTGGTGGTGCACAGGAAGGTTTGATGACATTCATAAAGTTTCATTGAGAAAATCGTTTTTGTTCAAACCAAAGAAAGAGATTTTTGCAACGTTCATTTACCTCCAGTATCAGTTACTTGATTTTATCACCAAGTATCGGTTGCCATACACACACGTTGGACACAATATGCGTTTATATTCAGTATTAGTATTTAAATGTTATTGAATTATAAAGTTTACTGTTTCCCTTTATATAGGAACATTTGAAAAATTTTTAAAAGCAGGCCATCGATTTTATGAGCGAGCTCAAATTTGGTACATGTATATGAAACAAAATATGTAATATTTTTTTCAGTCTACATTGAAATATGTAATACGTCTACATATCGAATTAATTATGAAAGATATGAATAATATCTTGAAATATTTATTTTTGTGTTGTATAAATAATAAAATAAAAAGATTCAAATATTTTATTATGAATGTGATCAGACTCAAATTATAACGAAACTTTTATCACTATGATTATGATGAGATTTGTACCAATTTTGCTGTTGATCGCAGTCGGCGATATTCTGCATATATGATTTAATGACTGTAGAAAAAATTTTCACCATTTACCATATATAAAAAGTGGATTCAAAATTATTATGGTGTTGACGTTGCTGTACTTTTTTATGAAATATTAATTTTAACCAAAATATCATTTTCTCAAGTTTTAACAAAAACAATTGTGGATTTGAAATTAGATAATGTTTTAAAGGTTAACGTTGATGTATGTGTGTAATGATGAAGATGGTATTGCTCATATTGGTAGTCTTGGTTGTCTTGCATTGTAAATCCAAAGCACAGTGCATTGATAGCCTGAATAATGAAGAAATGTCTCATGTATAAAACATAGTATACAACATATAAATATATTCAGAGTTCACAAAATTAATGAAGAAACATGTAATATTTCCTTAGGTTTTTCAAATAAGAAAATATAAATTAAAAGTCTACTGCCAAAAGATATAGGTTGATACAATATGGTGAGCTTTATTTAGATGTTAATAAAATAATTAATAAACCTCGGTTTTAGTTGAAAATATTGGAAAGAATATTCGTAGGAATATTGGAAACAATATTATTTGGGATGAAATCCCAAATTCCATCAAACGTATTTTGTAACAAAAGGTTCCTGAATAATTGTTAGAACAAGAACGTTGTTGTGAACAACGTTCGTGTTCTGAACGATTATTTCTTCAGAAATAACACTTCACTTCGTTTGTCACGTTGTTGTGAACAACGTTCGTGTTCTGAACGATTATTTCTTCAGAAATAACACTTCACTTCGTTTGTCACGTTGTTGTGAACAACGTTCGTGTTCTGAACGATTATTTCTTCAGAAATAACACTTCACTTCGTTTGTCACGTTGTTGTGAACAACGTTAGTGTTCTGAACGATTATTTCTTCAGAAATAACACTTCACTTCGTTTGTCACGTTGTTGTGAACAACGTTCGTGTTCTGAACGATTATTTCTTCAGAAATAACACTTCACTTCGTTTGTCATTTTAATTGAAGATAATTTCCAGAATTTACAAATTGGAGTGCTCTTAGAATAAATTTGGGAAAAATGCATGCTAGAAAATGCAAATGTTGCTACTAATCTTTTAGAGCTAAAATTTTACTATGCTATGAGACATTTCTTCGTTTGAATCTATATATGGTTGATCTTGAAGGTTTTAAGGGAATTTATAAGTTTTTGATTATAATTCGTAAGTGCAAATTTTCGAATATGTTCCTACGATTGAGAAAATATATATTCAAATATGTATAAAATACCTATGTGATTGTTGTATCTACATTTCAGTTTTTAGAAAATTCTAGTCGTTAAACAAAAGGTCATTTTAATTATTCCATAACAAAATATTTGCCTAAATCATCTCATATGCATATTTAATCAGAATGTCAGTGCTAATTTTTCTTGTTGTGGCTCATGAAATGATACCAGAATAGACCAACAATGTATATTTTTCCACAAAAGTAATGCCAATTTTATATAGCTTAAAACTGCCAATTTTCAACGTATCACTGCCGATTTTGTATTATAGGTGCACAGTTAATTGAGTGAATGAATGATAACTTAATTGCTGGTTCAATTTGAACAGCACACCAAAGTTGTTTTTCTCTGTTGGCAAGTTAATGATCATAATAAAAATGTGTAAAATCATCTTTGGTTTGGAAAAGCTATTTTAATTTTTCCCCATTGTTTGTCAAAGTTGCAAATCCTTAATTATTAGTTTAGATAATGATGTTAATCCCGTCAGTTTTTATCATATTAAGTTTTCTGCTTTACTGTAATTTTAATACAATATATACAATTTATTAATATATATATATATATTAATAATTATATCCATAAGATGAAGGTCTTTCAATATCTGTTCATTTCAGTAGATAATCGTAATTGACAACTATTTTTATTATCGTTGGATATTTTATCAATTGTTCATTACTAAGAAAATATCCAAAAATTTTGTTTTGTCTTCGTATACGATAACGGCTGACTTATTTATTTCTGTGGAATTTTTATTTATTTATTTCACTTAAAAACCTTTAATTCTGACTCAGACTGAATTTAATTAGATCTACTAATATATTGAACCCCTGCTCTATTGTAGATTTAACATATTTTAATTTATTCCACATACTGGTAAAAATATTATACCAAATAACGCATTATCATTGAAATATTTTTATATAATATTTAGAAAATATCTAATTCTCGAAAAGGAATATTATTTTCTAATTGTAAATACTATCAAAGTAAGTATTGGAGGCAATTATCTGATTATAAACATTTTTATTTTCTATTTCTGTGCTTTTAAAAGCATAAAAAAATTGCATGTTTTCCAGAAAAAATAACCTGCTGCTTATATTTGTTCAGCAACAGAAAAATGTAAAGTAATGTTTTAGTTCAATTTTTTCATAAATATTTTATTTCTAACACTTTGGATATTACATGATATAAAATTGCTTGATAACTTCATTTTATTTCAGTTTGTTTCTGACTGACATAATTAGAATCATTTCTGAGATTTGTTGAACAGCTGTGAAAATTATAGTCAGAATTATTTAAGTAAATTTCATAAATTTCGATTGTTTTCATCAAATAAATTATCAATTTTATGGTTGAAAGTTTTGTCTAATTGGGACATAAAATGATTTAAGATATGGTTATCTAAAACCTGAATTTTTTAATTTAGTGAAACCCAAATTATTAATGATGTAATTTATTCTCTTTCGTAGCTTAATGAGACTGAATATTGGGTGTAGATACTTACATCATTCTTCTAGTTGAAATTTTATTTAATGTATGTAAAAATTATCTCACCTGTAGATTTTTGTAAATAAATATTCATTCTTTAGTTTATTCCATATTAAAGATGAAATATTGTAATGAAATCTTTGAAAATTATATTTCCAAAATGCATTTGAATTTCAGTCAATGTGTATTTTTTATTAATTGTTAATTTGAATAAAGAACCTCTGAAACTGAAATTTTGTGTTTATATTATATACTGAAATATGATATATATATATATATATATATATATATATATATATATATATATATATATATATATATATATATAAAATAATAATAATAATCTTTATTGATATACACTTTATAGTACAAATTCTAAATTTTAACAGAAATTGTATATAATTAAAAAGAATTAGTTAACATGCTTCTTCTAGTTGTATCAACTAGATATTATTCATATACACTTTATAGTACAAATTCTAAATTTTAACAGAAATTGTATATAATTAAAAAGAATTAGTTAACATGCTTCTTCTAGTTGTATCAACTAGATATGAACAAAGACAATAAAAATTTTTGTCAACCCTCACAAAGGTATAACACCGTGGTGAAAGATTTTTTTTTTTTAATACAGTAAATATTGTTTTGTATATTATTATTTATACAGTAAATATTATTTTGTACATCTCAATCTCTACAATTATCTGATACATTCAACTATATACCTAATCTTCCATTTATCAAAGTATTACAGTAGACCATCTCCACCTGAGATATCCATTTCTTTAAGGCTTTCTTAATTTTCGCGTTATTGGCCATCTCTTTCAAGTACATAGGTAATTTGTTGAAAATTCTAGGCGCTAAATAGATTGACGAACGTTGACCTATTGATTTTTTAAACTTAGGAACCTCCAGAGAAAGGTGATTATATCTGGTATTCAAACCATGCTCAATTCGTTTCGAATCACTTATCTTGATTCCCTACTGAACTCAGAGGATTGATTCCTAGATTCAAATATCTGGCCTGTATAATTGGGAGTACTCACTTGAAAATGATATATCAAACCCTTGCTGAGTAACAAATGCGATATGGAATTATTGCTTAGGGATGCGCATATTCAACTACTTTGAACAAACTAATAATACAACAGAAGTGGTTAGTCAAAGGAATGTACAAAAAGAACATGCTTTGCCCAACGAATCAATTGTTTGAGTTAGCTGAACTGTGGGACCAGTTGAAATAGCTTCACGTTAATGAAACATATGTTCAATATATAATCTCGTCAGTGTGTGTATAAACGCTGACCTCGTTTATGCACACACTGACGAGATTATAATTGACTTCGTTTATGCACGCACTGACGAGATTATATATTGACTTAGTTTATGCAAACACTGACGAGATTATATATTGACTCAGTTTATGCACACAATGACGAGATTATATATTGACTTAGTTTATGCAAACACTGACGAGATTATATATTGACTTAGTTTATGCACACACTGGCGAGATTATATAATGACTTAGTTTATGCACACACTGACGAGATTACGTATTGACTTCATTTATGAACACACTGACGTGATTACATATTGACTTCGTTTAATAAATCAATTTCAAGATATATATATATATATATATATATATATATATATATATATATATATATATATATATATATAAGGAAATGAAATTTGTTTGTGCTTATGGCACTGAATGAAATATTTAAGAAAATGAACACTAGAACATTCATTCGAAATTAATCAAGAGAATGTTATAGTAGAGCTAGATATGTGAACGTGTACGATGTGATGTCTCCATTATCCTTCAAGGGATAAATGTTAGAGAAATATTGAAATCGATGCCACACCTGATGGAAGTGCGAGACATATATGTTTCGTTCTGCAAGGAACTCGTCAGTCGCACCACGTCCATCGAAGTGAGGCAACGATTTCAACTTCCAAGCATCTTCTTGTGACTTCAAGCGGAAGATCGCAGAATAATGAATACTCTACAATTCCATCTATAGAAATCAGTAGAAAACACCTCTCTCAGATTACAGACACACCAAGCATCGAAATTTCACATATCTTCTATACCCGTAGGTATCTACTAAATTGCAATGTCTATTTGACAAATATCATCATAAATATACTTCGATGGACGTGGTGCGACTGACGAGTTCCTTGCAGAACGAAACATATATGTCTCGCACTTCCATCAGGTGTGGCATCGATTTCAATATTTCTCTAACATGTATCCCTTGAAGGATAATGGAGACATCACATCGTACACGTTCACATATCTAGCTCTACTATAACATTCTCTTGATTAATTTCGAATGAATGTTCTAGTGTTCATTTCCTTAAATATTTCATTCAGTGCCATAAGCACAAACAAATTTCATTTCCTCAAAAATATCGCCGAATAGGCCCCTGAAATACGGGAATAACCGCGAGCATACTACTAACGCAACCTATTGACATTTAAAAACATCGTTCGATGATATTTGTCAAATAGACATTGCAATTTAGTAGATACCTACGGGTATAGAAGATATGTGAAATTTCGATGCTTGGTGTGTCTGTAATCTGAGAGAGGTGTTTTCTACTGATTTCTATAGATGGAATTGTAGAGTATTCATTACTTTGCGATCTTCCGCTTGAAGTCACAAGAAGATGTTTGGAGGTTGAAATCGTTGCCTCACTTCGATGGACGTGGTGCGACTGACGAGTTCCTTGCAGAACGAAACATATATGTCTCGCACTTCCATCAGGTGTGGCATCGATTTCAATATTTCTCTAACATTTATCCCTTGAAGGATAATGGAGACATCAAATCGTACACGTTCATATATCTAGCTCTACTATAACATTCTCTTGATTAATTTCGAATGAATGTTCTAGTGTTCATTTTCTTATATATATATATATATATATATATATATATATATATATATATATATATATATATATATATATATATATGTATATATATATATATATATATATATATATATATATATATATATATATATATATCAGCTTGATGTCGTGATAAAAACCCATCATTAAGATTGATCGTTATTATTTTAACCGTACAATTTATGAAAATTAAATGTTTGGATATCAGGATTGCGGTTTGTGTGAAATACTTTATTTTCCTATACACTCAATATTTCGTCACTATTTCGTGACTTCTTCAGGAGTAATACTAAAAACAAATGAAGGTACATGAGTCATCACAATTTGTAAAAATAAAATCATTAAAACTTACAGATCTAAAAGTTTAAATTTCAAAAAACACATACACGGTTCATACTTTGTCGGCAGGCCAGAGAGCAGTGACTGACACGAGCAATATATCATTAGCGGTGGTCCGGTTTTTTAATTCTTTATATTTAATAGATTGCAGTATATGTTACTTAATTGACCAGTGTCAGATTTATAGTTAACGCAGTTCTCATCTTTTCTTATGTGACACATTTCAAGGAAAAGCCTGGTCTTGTAATTGTAGTGTTGGTCAAGAATATTCACGTTAGAGAAATCAAACATATGTCCTGTATTTTTCAGATGTTGAACAACCGCACATGAGTTCTTCATGAGACGGCAGTCGCTTTTGTGTTGGGTTAATCGTTGTTTTAGCCATTGGTTGGTTTGGCCTATATACGTGCCTTCACATCCCAAGCATGACAACCTGTATACGACGTTATTGTTGAGTAGAGTTGGTGTCCGGTCCTTCAGTTTTGAGAAGATTGTTTTTATAGTTACTGTGCTATATGGTGCCATTCTGATCTCAGGAATGTCTCTGAATAGGGTGGTAATGCGATGTGTCAAGTGGTCTATGAGAGGTATCTTCTTGTAATTTGTGATTCGTCCATCAACTACCTCGGTGGAACCATCATAAAAATTTGTGTTGTAAATCAGTTTTTTTAAGATATGCTTTGGATTTCCATTGTTGATAAACGTGTTAAATAGCTGTTTTAAATTATTTTGAAGAAACCTCTCATCACATATATGTGTTAACCTATTTTTCATCGCTATCACGGTATTATATTTCTGCCTCTTTGGATGGTTCGACCAATAATTGAGAAATCGTCCTGATGCTGTGGGTTTCTGGTACCAATCCAGAATTATACTACCATCATCCAGTCTAATCACTCTCGTATCCAAGAAAGTTACGCTTTGTTCTGTTTCCAGTTCAATAGTAAACTGAAGGTTGATATCAAACGAATTAAAGATCTCCAAAGTGGTCTGTTCTCTACCAGCTGGAATAGCACAGATGATGTCATCTACGTATTTAAAAATGAACGGTAATTCATATGGCAGTTTAAGGGTGACCTCTTTCAGGAGATGATCAAGAACAATTGTGGCAAGAACATTACTGATAGGTGAACCCATCGGTGTACCAAATATTTGGTTATAATGCTGGTTATTGAAAACAAAGAAAGTATTGTTGAATATGAAGTCAATCAGCTCGAAAAAACTGTCTTTTGAGAGTGTTGTGTGATCTTTTATATTATTCGATTTTGATTTCAAAATGTTCACAACTAGATCCAGTGGTATATTGGTGAAGAGAGAAATCACATCCAAAGAGACCAGTACATAATTTGGAGGTAATCTGAATTCTCGGATTGTGTTGACAAAGGAGAATGTATCCTTGATGTTATAGTCAGTATCCCCATCATGAGCATTGTCCAGGATATCTGATAGAAACTTGGCAATGTTGTTTGTTATAGAGTTTACAGAGCTTATGATGGGCCTCAGTGGGATGTAATGTTTATGGATTTTTGGCAGGCAGTATAGTTTGGAACTTGACGAGTTGTATATGGTAAATTTCTTATAAAGTTCTTCGGTAATCTCATTGTTTTTCTTTAATTCTTTGATAATTGCATTATATTTTCTCTGTGTTGGTGCAGTAGGGTAATTTTTTAGTTTTTTGTATGTTTTAGTATCTCGCAACAGCTCTTCAGTCTTCTCATAATATTCATTTCTGTTCATTACCACTGTACAATTTCCCTTGTCCGCTTGTAAGACAAGAAGTTCAGGATGCGTTTTTAGGAAAGATTTGGTTTGTTCGAATACTTCATCCATACTGGAACGGTGTTCGCTCTTAGAGTTGTTTAAAAAATTGGTAACTATATTGGTCGCCCTTGCTCTCAATGAATCTCTTCTTTCCTCAGGTGCCTCAGATATGACTGATTCTATATCTGCCAGCAAACTGTCAATCTTTATGTTGTTCTGTTTACATTTCAGAGCAAATTTAGGTCCTAACGATAAAAAATCGGAAATAGTGGTGGGAATGGTCGTGCTAGAAATATTTCTGAACCAACGTGTGTTATCACTGAACAATTGGTCATTAGGTGGATTCATTCCCTTAAGATTATCAAATTTCTTAATGTTATCTCTTTTGATTGAACTGTGATGCTTCTTGAATGACACGTTTAATCGCTTATTATATTCATGCATTATGTCGTGGGGAAGACGCTGGCTAAGTTGTGATTTTATATCATTGATCATGATTTCGGATTTTTTTAAGTTGTTACAGGTTATCTTTATTTCCAACGACAAAATTTGCTTTTTTAAACGTGATATTAGGTTCTCCGTTCTGTTGGACATATTTGTGTCACAGCCAGCAAATAATAAGCCGTGTATGTTTCTCGTGGAATCAAGAATGTGTCTGGAGTGATTCCAGATGTCCTACATCGAAGCAAGAAAATTCTTCTGTTGCTGTTTCTTGCATGCCTCAAGTTGAGAGTGGATAATCGCTTCATTAGTCTCATAATGTGTTCGCCATATGTCAGCTTGATGTCGTGATAAAAACCCATCATTAAGATTGATCGTTATTATTTCAACCGTACAATTTATGAAAATTAAATGTTTGGATATCAGGATTGCGGTTTGTGTGAAATACTTTATTTTCCTATACACTCAATATTTCGTCACTATTTCGTGACTTCTTCAGGAGTAATACTAAAAACAAATGAAGGTACATGAGTCATCACAATTTGTAAAAATAAAATCATTAAAACTTACAGATCTAAAAGTTTAAATATCAAAAAACACATACACGGTTCATACTTTGTCGGCAGGCCAGAGAGCAGTGACTGACACGAGCAATATATCATTAGCGGTGGTCCGGTTTTTTAATTCTTTATATTTAATAGATTGCAGTATATGTTACTTAATTGACCAGTGTCAGATTTATAGTTAACGCAGTTCTCATCTTTTCTTATGTGACACATTTCAAGGAAAAGCCTGGTCTTGAAATTGTAGTGTTGGTCAAGAATATTCACGTTAGAGAAATCAAACATATGTCCTGTATTTTTCAGATGTTGAACAACCGCACATGAGTTCTTCATGAGACGGCAGTCGCTTTTGTGTTGGGTTAATCGTTGTTTTAGCCATTGGTTGGTTTGGCCTATATACGTGCCTTCACATCCCAAGCATGACAACCTGTATACGACGTTATTGTTGAGTAGAGTTGGTGTCCGGTCCTTCAGTTTTGAGAAGATTGTTTTTATAGTTACTGTGCTATATGGTGCCATTCTGATCTCAGGTATGTCTCTCAATAGGGTGGTAATGCGATGTGTCAAGTGGTCTATGAGAGGTATCTTCTTGTAATTTGTGATTCGTCCATCAACTACCTCGGTGGAACCATCATAAAAATTTGTGTTGTAAATCAGTTTTTTTAAGATATGCTTTGGATTTCCATTGTTGATAAACGTGTTAAATAGCTGTTTTAAATTATTTTGAAGAAACCTCTCATCACATATATGTGTTAACCTATTTTTCATCGCTATCACGGTATTATATTTCTGCCTCTTTGGATGGTTCGACCAATAATTGAGAAATCGTCCTGATGCTGTGGGTTTCTGGTACCAATCCAGAATTATACTACCATCATCCAGTCTAATCACTCTCGTATCCAAGAAAGTTACGCTTTGTTCTGTTTCCAGTTCAATAGTAAACTGAAGGTTGATATCAAACGAATTAAAGATCTCCAAAGTGGTCTGTTCTCTACCAGCTGGAATAGCACAGATGATGTCATCTACGTATTTAAAAATGAACGGTAATTCATATGGCAGTTTAAGGGTGACCTCTTTCAGGAGATGATCAAGAACAATTGTGGCAAGAACATTACTGATAGGTGAACCCATCGGTGTACCAAATATTTGGTTATAATGCTGGTTATTGAAAACAAAGAAAGTATTGTTGAATATGAAGTCAATCAGCTCGAAAAAACTGTCTTTTGAGAGTGTTGTGTGATCTTTTATATTATTCAGGATATCATTATCAGGATATCAGGATATTCATTATATCAGGACGATTTCTCAATTATTGGTCGAACCATCCAAAGAGGCAGAAATATAATACCGTGATAGCGATGAAAAATAGGTTAACACATATATGTGATGAGAGGTTTCTTCAAAATAATTTAAAACAGCTATTTAACACGTTTATCAACAATGGATATCCAAAGCATATCTTAAAAAAACTGATTTACAACACAAATTTTTATGATGGTTCCACCGAGGTAGTTGATGGACGAATCACAAATTACAAGAAGATACCTCTCATAGACCACTTGACACATCGCATTACCACCCTATTGAGAGACATACCTGAGATCAGAATGGCACCATATAGCACAGTAACTATAAAAACAATCTTCTCAAAACTGAAGGACCGGACACCAACTCTTCTCAACAATAACGTCGTATACAGGTTGTCATGCTTGGGATGTGAAGGCACGTATATAGGCCAAACCAACCAATGGCTAAAACAACGATTAACCCAACACAAAAGCGACTGCCGTCTCATGAAGAACTCATGTGCGGTTGTTCAACATCTGAAAAATACAGGACATATGTTTGATTTCTCTAACGTGAAAATTCTTGACCAACACTACAATTACAAGACCAGGCTTTTCCTTGAAATGTGTCACATAAGAAAAGATGAGAACTGCGTTAACTATAAATCTGACACTGGTCAATTAAGTAACATATACTGCAATCTATTAAATATAAAGAATTAAAAAACCGGACCACCGCTAATGATATATTGCTCGTGTCAGTCACTGCTCTCTGGCCTGCCGACAAAGTATGAACCGTGTATGTGTTTTTTGATATTTAAACTTTTAGATCTGTAAGTTTTAATGATTTTATTTTTACAAATTGTGATGACTCATGTACCTTCATTTGTTTTTAGTATTACTCCTGAAGAAGTCACGAAATAGTGACGAAATATTGAGTGTATAGGAAAATAAAGTATTTCACACAAACCGCAATCCTGATATCCAAACATTTAATTTTCATAAATTGTACGGTTGAAATAATAACGATCAATCTTAATGATGGGTTTTTATCACGACATCAAGCTGACATATGGCGAACACATTATGAGACTAATGAAGCGATTATCCACTCTCAACTTGAGGCATGCAAGAAACAGCAACAGAAGAATTTTCTTGCTTCGATGTAGGACATCTGGAATCACTCCAGACACATTCTTGATTCCACGAGAAACATACACGGCTTATTATTTGCTGGCTGTGACACAAATATGTCCAACAGAACGGAGAACCTAATATCACGTTTAAAAAAGCAAATTTTGTCGTTGGAAATAAAGATAACCTGTAACAACTTAAAAAATCCGAAATCATGATCAATGATATAAAATCACAACTTAGCCAGCGTCTTCCCCACGACATAATGCATGAATATAATAAGCGATTAAACGTGTCATTCAAGAAGCATCACAGTTCAATCAAAAGAGATAACATTAAGAAATTTGATAATCTTAAGGGAATGAATCCACCTAATGACCAATTGTTCAGTGATAACACACGTTGGTTCAGAAATATTTCTAGCACGACCATTCCCACCACTATTTCCGATTTTTTATCGTTAGGACCTAAATTTGCTCTGAAATGTAAACAGAACAACATAAAGATTGACAGTTTGCTGGCAGATATAGAATCAGTCATATCTGAGGCACCTGAGGAAAGAAGAGATTCATTGAGAGCAAGGGCGACCAATATAGTTACCAATTTTTTAAACAACTCTAAGAGCGAACACCGTTCCAGTATGGATGAAGTATTCGAACAAACCAAATCTTTCCTAAAAACGCATCCTGAACTTCTTGTCTTACAAGCGGACAAGGGAAATTGTACAGTGGTAATGAACAGAAATGAATATTATGAGAAGACTGAAGAGCTGTTGCGAGATACTAAAACATACAAAAAACTAAAAAATTACCCTACTGCACCAACACAGAGAAAATATAATGCAATTATCAAAGAATTAAAGAAAAACAATGAGATTACCGAAGAACTTTATAAGAAATTTACCATATACAACTCGTCAAGTTCCAAACTATACTGCCTGCCAAAAATCCATAAACATTACATCCCACTGAGGCCCATCATAAGCTCTGTAAACTCTATAACAAACAACATTGCCAAGTTTCTATCAGATATCCTGGACAATGCTCATGATGGGGATACTGACTATAACATCAAGGATACATTCTCCTTTGTCAACACAATCCGAGAATTCAGATTACCTCCAAATTATGTACTGGTCTCTTTGGATGTGATTTCTCTCTTCACCAATATACCACTGGATCTAGTTGTGAACATTTTGAAATCAAAATCGAATAATATAAAAGATCACACAACACTCTCAAAAGACAGTTTTTTCGAGCTGATTGACTTCATATTCAACAATACTTTCTTTGTTTTCAATAACCAGCATTATAACCAAATATTTGGTACACCGATGGGTTCACCTATCAGTAATGTTCTTGCCACAGTTGTTCTTGATCATCTCCTGAAAGAGGTCACCCTTAAACTGCCATATGAATTACCGTTCATTTTTAAATACGTAGATGACATCATCTGTGCTATTCCAGCTGGTAGAGAACAGACCACTTTGGAGATCTTTAATTCGTTTGATATCAACCTTCAGTTTACTATTGAACTGGAAACAGAACAAAGCGTAACTTTCTTGGATACGAGAGTGATTAGACTGGATGATGGTAGTATAATTCTGGATTGGTACCAGAAACCCACAGCATCAGGACGATTTCTCAATTATTGGTCGAACCATCCAAAGAGGCAGAAATATAATACCGTGATAGCGATGAAAAATAGGTTAACACATATATGTGATGAGAGGTTTCTTCAAAATAATTTAAAACAGCTATTTAACACGTTTATCAACAATGGAAATCCAAAGCATATCTTAAAAAAACTGATTTACAACACAAATTTTTATGATGGTTCCACCGAGGTAGTTGATGGACGAATCACAAATTACAAGAAGATACCTCTCATAGACCACTTGACACATCGCATTACCACCCTATTCAGAGACATACCTGAGATCAGAATGGCACCATATAGCACAGTAACTATAAAAACAATCTTCTCAAAACTGAAGGACCGGACACCAACTCTACTCAACAATAACGTCGTATACAGGTTGTCATGCTTGGGATGTGAAGGCACGTATATAGGCCAAACCAACCAATGGCTAAAACAACGATTAACCCAACACAAAAGCGACTGCCGTCTCATGAAGAACTCATGTGCGGTTGTTCAACATCTGAAAAATACAGGACATATGTTTGATTTCTCTAACGTGAATATTCTTGACCAACACTACAATTACAAGACCAGGCTTTTCCTTGAAATGTGTCACATAAGAAAAGATGAGAACTGCGTTAACTATAAATCTGACACTGGTCAATTAAGTAACATATACTGCAATCTATTAAATATAAAGAATTAAAAAACCGGACCACCGCTAATGATATATTGCTCGTGTCAGTCACTGCTCTCTGGCCTGCCGACAAAGTATGAACCGTGTATGTGTTTTTTGATATTTAAACTTTTAGATCTGTAAGTTTTAATGATTTTATTTTTACAAATTGTGATGACTCATGTACCTTCATTTGTTTTTAGTATTACTCCTGAAGAAGTCACGAAATAGTGACGAAATATTGAGTGTATAGGAAAATAAAGTATTTCACACAAACCGCAATCCTGATATCCAAACATTTAATTTTCATAAATTGTACGGTTGAAATAATAACGATCAATCTTAATGATGGGTTTTTATCACGACATCAAGCTGATATATATATATATATATATATATATATATATATATATATATATATATATATATATATATATATATACATATATATATATATATATATATATATATATATATATATATATATATATATATATATATATATATATATATATATATATATAATATATATATATATATATATATATATATATATATATATATATATATATATATATATATATATATATATGTTCATACCGCTCCCAAAATCTACTCGTTACCAAATTTATATTTTTATGGCGGAAGTGAGGCAAGAGGGGAAGGCAGTTGGTAGTTACCAACTGTGTCGAAGTGTCAATGGCTAGTTTGTCTTTTAGGTTATCGCTCATCCAAACAAATGAAGGTTTTGTTTGAATATTATGGAATTTGTGAATTGTATGGTCGAAATATTGATAATGATATTGTATATTGTGAATATATTTCGTTATAAATATATGTCGAGGTGTTAAGATCCATTAAATCTGGATGTAATAACTACTAGATGAATAATAATCTGCTACTTCATGAAATGATTTTCTGAACTAAAGTAGTGATTAAAATATTTCATTGAATTTATTATATTTCAGGATACACAATTAAGAGCTTATATTGAATTGAATATGTTACTATTGAGTAAATATTTCAGAATTTTCTAGGTTAAAATTGCTTCGGCTTATGAATATTGTATTGTGCTACATTCTACCATGGAGTTAATTCATAGATGCAAGATACCTCATAATTGTCTATTATATAATTATCATACTTCGACTAGAAAAGAGAAACAATATATATTTTAAAAAATAAATTAAGTATCAAGACAGAGAGAATAGTGAGAAAAGATAAAATTCGTTGGAAAGGTTTGTATTTATATAGTTTGTTTTTATGTTACCAGAAATATTCATTGTAGTTTAAATTGGCTTACTACATAATTTCCATTTGATAAATTGACTACACACTATCCCAGATAATCAAATACTAAAGTACCTATATGAAAAATAAATTGAAGTGGTTTAAAATATATTATTGGGTCCAAGCAGTTTCACACATGATACAAAATACGATATTGCAAATTGATTACCATTATTATGTTGTTAACCTTTCAGAAAAGAGTAGTACTACTCATTATCTCATTTGTTTTGTGGTAATTCATTGTTCTAGGTCATATAGAAAGAATGCATTGTTTTAAAACAAATCTACAGTAGTTTCTACATCTAGCTATATAGCAACTGAATTGAATGTTCAGAGCTAAAGCGTCTATTTCTATGTTTGATATGGTCAATAAGTGTATTCGATAGAATAGTACTGATTATAATAGGTGTTTTGTAGAATTACTTGACAGAATATTGTGATGAAACATGCAATGTTCAACATTAAGTCAGGATCAATATACACACAACAGTTGTTTTCATTATTTTATTCATTTTGTGGTAACTAATTGTTCTAGGTCATATAGAAAGAATGCACTGAAGAAAACACATCTATATTTGTTTATACATCTAGGTATATAGCAGCTGAATTGAATGTTCAGAGCTAAAGCTGCTATTTGTATGTTTAATATCATCAATAAGTGTATTTGATAGAATACTACTTATTATTATAGGTGTTTTGTAGAAATACTTGCCAGAATAATGAATGGAACATGCAATGTTCAACATTAAGTCAGTACCAATATACTACACAATTGAGATTGAACTTTTACTTACCTCTTGGTGAAACATGATTGAATAAAAATTCAAATCAAACTGTTGGCTTTATGCATCATTAATTTGTGAAATATTAAGTCAAGAGTTTGATTTGAATTCTTACTACACAATTCATTAATCAAAAAATTGTGTTAGTTAGTTACGAGCTTCATTTTAATATAAATAATTTAATCTCAATTTAGTATAAACAATTTAACAATAAAATATCTAAAACACAATACTTCGATCATAAAGATAAAAAGATGTTAGAACAATTCTTGCTGAATTGAAAATTCAATACAGTAGTGAGAGATGATTCAAAACAGTTTTAACTGTAGTAAAATATTGTTATTGATACTAGTAGAATAGATACATGATAACTGAACAGAATGATAATTGTATATTATAAGGAAAAAGAACAAGAAAACTTCAATTCATTGATGTTGCATTATGTATTTTTTTAAAAATTATGGCAGACTTGAATAAGCAGATATGACCTGAGTAAAAGTTGAAAATGTTTTCCATAAAACATAAAATTCAGTGGAATATATACCAATGAGTGAAATATTTATGTTCTATTGATATATTTTATATATTTATTCGTTTGGAAAATGGAATACCAACAATAGCATTCACACATTGAAAAATAAAGAAATGATAATGCATATATAACTAATACTTCACACATGCATATATAATTAATCTCTAACTAAATCAATGATGAATACTTAAATAAGCATTTGTGACCTGAGTGAAAGTTGGAAATATTTAACATAATCCATCATAAAATTCAGTGATATGTAACCATTGGGTGAAATATTTATGTTCTATTGATGTATCTTATATATTTATTCGTTTAGAAAATGTAATACCGACAATTATGAAACCAACAATAGAATTTACATTGAAAATTAAAGAAATGATAGAGCATTTATAACTAACACATCTTACATTGCATATATAATTATGCTCTAACTAAATCAATGATCAATATATATTATATCCATATATATTATTTTCAATATTTAATACAATAAAAAATGATAAATTTTTCAATTATATTCAAAACTGAGTTAGATAACTGCAACCACCTTATGTTATTGCATGGAGATGATAAGTGTAGCTAAATTACTGAGTTAGTGTTGAAATTTATCATTATTTATGTCTTTTCTCTATACCCTTGTTCTGTATACCTTGTATTCTGTATATATTTTTTCATGAAAATGTTGAAAAAAAATTCAGCACAAATATCGTTCAGGTAAAACGAAATGACTGCATTTTAATATTTTAGATGAAAATATATACAATATGAAAAAAAAATTGTATAATTAACGTTTTTGAACAACAATTCCGAAAATTTTTATGTGTTCTCCTGGGACTAAACTAAAACAGCAAGTTCATATAATCATACCAACATCCCAAGAAGTTGTATAAATGATTTTCTAAAACTTACACCTGACAATAATTTTCTGCCAAGCCACTTAATGCTAGATAAGTATAAGCTAGATGAAATAAGTTGAATAGAGCTCAATTGAAGTTGAAAAAACTCAATCAGCACTTCATAATACATTTTTACTTATATTGAATAACTTACAGCAAACAAACAAACCAAATAAAGGAGTGAACTTGTTGGTGATTTTTAAATGAAATAAAACATGATAAGAAAACTTCATGTTCATTCGCAATTAATTCAGTATTTTTTGAAATGCAATTGATAACTGCAACAATTCGAAAACGAAAGCTTGACAATGAAACAATTGGGTTCACAAAATCAGCTTCAGTCAAAAATTTATATCTTAGGGAGGAAGAAGCTGCAAGAAAACCTCCTTGGGGTTTTGAACCATTGTTACAAGTCTTAAAATTTAGTGATTTTGGTTAGCTGACTGACCTTTTTTGTCTCAAATCAAAATGCTATATTTATTGCATGTTCAGAAATATCAAGGGCGAGGTGAAAAATTTCCTCTGTTGTTAGAGTCAATTCTGATTTTTATTCAAACTTCCACATTTCTCCTAATGAGATCATTTCTTTTTTTTTTTTACTATGTAGTGAGACAAAAAAGCTCAACTTGACTACCGCAGGATCGGAGGAAAATTCAATGTAGTAATGAACAAAACTTCTGAAAGATATTCAATCTTCACTATCGATTGTGAAGAAATATAGAACTTTATGATTTGAGAAAAATTGATTTAAGTAAATTTTAAAGTTTATAATCGTTAAAATCTGTCAATGAAAGTCCAACTAAAGTACATTCATCTTTGAAGATAAATATATTATATATAAATGTATAATATATGTGAAGTATTGATACTTCTAGAGAAAAGGAAGTTAGAATTCCTGGTGATATATATCAAGGGCGAGGTGAGGCGAGGGGCAAGGGCCAGAAATATCAAGGGCGAGGTGAAAAATTTCCTCTGTTGTTAGAGTCAATTCTGATTTTTATTCAAACTTCCACATTTCTCCTAATGAGATCATTTCTTTTTTTTTTACTATGTAGTGAGACAAAAAAGCTCAACTTGACTACCGCAGGATCGGAGGAAAATTCAATGTAGTAATGAACAAAACTTCTGAAAGATATTCAATCTTCACTATCGATTGTGAAGAAATATAGAACTTTATGATTTGAGAAAAATTGATTTAAGTAAATTTTAAAGTTTATAATCGTTAAAATCTGTCAATGAAAGTCCAACTAAAGTACATTCATCTTTGAAGATAAATATATTATATATAAATGTATAATATATGTGAAGTATTGATACTTCTAGAGAAAAGGAAGTTAGAATTCCTGGTGACTCATTTATACTTTGCTTACAAAATTACCCAGCATGAAGTATATAAATATGTATAAAAGAAATCAATCGTGAAGTGTTATTTTTTACACATTTCGAGCATATAATGCAATATATAATAACTACCTAATACTTTAGGAAATTTTCGAACCATTTTATAGAAAAAGTTCGAAAATGAACAGCTATGAAAAACCAAATTTGTTTTTAACCCTTAAAAACTAAAAATAGACGTTAGCCACCAAATTTGAACGGACAATGAAGCTCCAGGTGCCAATAAGATTGTGTTAAGATTTTTGATATGGAACATGTTCAGGTAATCAGGTTCTTGGTATCATCTGCAATCAGAAAAATATGTGTATGAAAAATAATCGATGAGAACAGTAATACCATAACAATTACAATCAGTATTATGATTTTATGTAGGTTATAATGCTATTCCTGTATTAAGTCCAACTAGTAGTAAATTTTCAAATTACATAATTTCTCCACAAAACTACTCGAGATTGCTTCAATAATTAAATTAGATTACTTCAGTTATTAAATTATCTGGCTGTCGTTCGAAAGTCAAACCTGATGAAGTTATAAAATCATCAAAATTTTCAGAAATTCCTTGCGCATTTCTTTCATCGAGCAAATTTATAGGAGCGAATATATTTCACCAATATTTTTGCAATAGTCTTTTTGCATCTGTTATTTTGGATCTCTATACCATGATCTATGTGTCCTACAATCTAACGACTTATTAATTTTTTTTTCACGAATATTCCAAATCCAGGGGCATATTTCTTTTGTTTTTCTTTTTCTTTTGTTTTTTTGTAACTTATTAACATCATTTCATTCATGATCTCTGTCAAGAATTCCCTTGTTATTATTTGCCATTTTATTGTTGATATATTGGCATCAAGAGAATGAAATTATGCAGATGTTTTCATCCGTCATTTTTTCTCAATTTTTTTATGAATTTTCTCGGTTTTCGCATCTGAACAAAATTCATCATGGTCCACAAGAACAGAAACACAAGCATTTATATTTCAACAGTAAAAACTAAATATTAGGAACGGTTCCAATTGAAAATATTTAATTTATTCGTCATGCCTATTGATTGTTGAGTGTTAGAGGCATAAAGCCGTATTGAATAATATAGGTTGAAAAAGTGATTTTATTGAGTAATAAGTTATAATTGAACTAAATTTTTCGAGTCGATGAAATGAAGAACAAAATCACTAAATAACGAAAAATACCTGATGAATTGATTACTTACCTGCTTCCAAATTTTCTTTCACCAAAGGTTCAGTACTTAATAAAGTTGTTAATCAATGTCTTTCCAATTTTTTCTGCAACCAATTGCAAAAAAGGAACAAAATTTTTTCCTCCATAATATTTCCATGATAATAATTGAAGGTGGAACTTGTGTCACCTAAAAATACATTGAATAACAAAAATAGTATACCATAGACTTAGTTATTTAATTAGTGAATAATTGAATTAAAAGTAATAGATAGCAAAGATCATTCATTTTACGTATCAATCAGACATGAGGAACATTCTTGATGGAAAATTATCAATGTCGTTACTTGAACATAAATTACTAGGGTGTACTTTCAGAAGGGATATAAATCGGAAAGGCACTTAACTAAAACGAATACAACGAAAAGTACTAATTTGTTGAAGTTATTCATTTTTTCCGGTCACCTGAGACATTATTTCTCAGCATTGCTGGAGAATATACTTTTTTGGCTTGTCAAATAACATGAAATAATGACCCTTAATGGAATAAATGCGATTTCAATTGTAAGCTCTGTTAGGATATTCATTACACGTTCAAATGTAGGGCTGAATAGATTCGAAAAAAATGATTGAGAAATAAGCAATAAGAATAATATTTTATGAAATGAATTCAAACATTTCCCATATAGTCATGAAATAAATGGAGCTCGTATAACAAACATTCGTATTGCTATTAATTATTGGAAGGCACATAATAACCTAATAGTGAGAAAAATCTAAAAGTTCAACTGTTTGAAAAATAGAAGGGTTAATAAAAACGGAAATAAAAGTTGGTAAATGAAATATTATCCAGAAGAAACTGATTTATAAACAATAGTTTGGGTTATATGATTTATCATTTTTTGACCAATTTTTTCAACGCTAAAATTCTGAATTGTATGTTTAATACAATTACAAACATTGAATTTACAATTACAAACATTAACAAAAATGTAAATGTTTCATAAATATCCGAAAATTCATCAATGAAAGAAAATATTTGATATAATTAATGTCGTGCAAGTACTTACCCGTTTTTTTCTGTAGAATTTCACGATAAATTTTCATCGGTTCATAACTCAACTTTCACAAAACTGCTAAACAATGGTATGTTATATTTGACTGAAAGAGAATAAATTTCACAAACATTCACGAAAAATACAATTAAATTATTTCACAAGACTTTCGTGTAACACACTTAAAGTTAGACTGGCTCGGTAAAATATACCTACCTACACATATTTGTACGAGGTCACTTATCTCCAGATGTTCTCAAGTGCCCTACGAGTGAAAATACTAATATGGATCTCGGACCGCATGGTTGTTGACATTATACGTAATAAATAATGTCAACAACTATCGATTACCTACTAATGTAATCAATACAACAATTAGTTCAATTCGTTGGATATTTTCTGAATTCAAATTTTTCGTGAAAGAATAATTTAAAAAATCTCGAGAAATCTTTGCGTCTTAATAGATCGTAAGGGGTCGTACGAGACAAGGTCTGTTTCGGCAAATATAAAGCAATGGGAAATCAAGATGAAAAATAAGAGAAATCTGTAATTTATTCCAAATTAGCTAGTATTTTGATGCCTAAACCATTTCGCACTCATAGTGTGAATAAGTCAAAATTTCATTTAAACAGACTTGTACAAATTATTTGATTGAAATGCAAATCTCATATCAAAGTAATGAAGCAGAATCCCTTCAATTTTTTCGGGTATTTCTGAAATGGAAGTTTTGAAGAGGAATAATTCGAGAAAATATGGTGAATTTATTTCTTTATTTCCGGTCAATATTTAATTTTTGAAAGAGCTTAATAAAAATACTTTTAATTTTTAATTATTGATCTAACAAACAGTAGGGGATTCAAACGATAGTTTTACTTGATCTACATTGTCAAGAAATGAAAATGTGTAATAAAATATTAAATTTATACACAATAAAAGAGCCTTGCTTCAATCGAATAATCAAATATCGGTTAACTGCTCATTATATTGTGAATTCATGCAACCAATCCCTTATAAAACAAAACTTTCGATTTGCTTCAGCATTACGAAGTACAGTTCATACTCGTCAAACTCATGGGGAAACGAACTAGGTATATGAGTGCATCGTTCGAACGTAAAATGTTTCATAAAATATAGAATATAATATCGATTATTTTCCATATAAGTACCTACCAATGAAATCCTGTCGAAAAAATTCTATGAAGATATAATTTTATTCGATATTCATTGTTGTGTTAATTAATACATTTTGAATGAAAGTGATAAATTGCCATGTGTCCGTACTCTAGAAATACATTTTTTTCAAGTATATTTCCACTGAATTTGAATGGAATACAAAGTTCGTTCGAAAAAAAGGTGAATTTTGAATTTTTTCTAAAAGTATTCAATTATTTATAAATATCCATTTTATTTTCTTCAAAGTAACCCCCTTTAGGTATAGTGCTCTTATGGCAGCGCTTCTTCTAATCCTTGAAGCTCTGAAATGCGCTATTCCGATTTTATGTCATCAATTGTGGCTTTCCTTTCATTGATTGCTTCAGTCATTGGGAAAAGGAAAAAAGCAAATCTGGTCAATACGGTGGTTGTTTTTGTCCAAAAAATCACTAACAAGCATTGATATGTGAGCTGGTGCATTATCATTCTGATTCCTATCGTTTGAGCCGTACTGCTTTACGCAAACGTTGAACAACTTCTTTGTAGTAATCCGTATTAACCGCATGAGATATTAGGAAGAACTCATGGTGCATCACGCCGTTGTAATCGAAGAAAACAGTGAGCAAAACCTTCACATTGGATTGAACTTGGCGTGCCTTTTTCGATCTAGGCTCTTCTGACCGATTCAATTGGGATTATTGGGCCTTTGTTCCTTCGGCCTAACCATGTATTCACGTTATGTCACCAGATATGCCCTTTTTGAGCAAATCTGATGCAATACGAAAGCGACCTTGCTTTTGCTCAACATTTTGCAATTTCTTAACAAACTTCGCTACCTCACGTTCCATGTCCAAAACATCCGAGAAAAGTGCATGGCACGAGCCGATTGATATGCCAACCTTCTGTGCAACATCCCTACTAGGGATTTGACGGTTTTCCAGAATCATTTTCGTGATTGGTTCGTTGTTTTCTTCGTTTTTTGAGGTGGTTGCAACTCCAGGATATTCTTCATCATCAACTCCTTCTCGAATATGCTTGTACCACTTATAAACAATTTTTTGTGACGAAGTAGGTTCTCCGTATGCCACAATCAAAATTTTAAATGCGTTGGAGCACTTTATTTCATTTTAACTTAAAATTTAATACAGATTATTTGAGCTATTTTTTTGAAAAGTAAAAAATCGAAATAACATATGAAGATCGTGACTAACCTTTTCAGTTGTCGGAAACAAACTTCTCATCTAAAAGTGCTGATAATTGCAACATTTTTGAAATACCACCTTAACAAAAAAAATTTTGATAATCGAATGTGTACAGCCTGCAAAAATTCGAAATTCACCTTTTCTTTTGAACAGTCCTATTATGCAGTTGGAAAAAAGTCTTACGGCAGTTTTGATATCTCAGTATTATGTTTTGAAAAATTGCAATTTGTATATCTAGAAAAAAATAAGGATTGTCTTTCAAAGAATTTAAGTCTATGGAGTTACTGTGAAAAGTCCACTGTGAAAAAGATGTAGCAGATGAAGATACGATAAAGTCCTATTTTGATAAAGCAGTTGAAAGCAGCAAACTTAGTTTTTTTTTGTGTTCTGCGATAAACATTTGCAGTTAATGTATTAATGAGAATAATTGAATATTAGTCGTTTCAAATTCGAATTCTAATACTTTCGAATGATATCATGTAAGGAATCGATCTAGTGAGCAGATATTTCTTCCTAAAAAATTTAGATTAGAATTTTTCTGTTCGATAACAACAATGAAATAATTTACAATTAGCTGAACTTTCAAATCACATTTAGAGAAATTGCAGTTTTTCATCTAATATGTAATTGAATTAAGGGTAATCATTTATTATATTCACTCAAATGCTATATTTTTTTGTTGGTTATGTTGTTTTTCATTACTTGAACCACAGATAATTCAGAACGTTTATATTAGTCATTATATGACTATAAAGGATATGTTTACCGGCAGATGTTTATATAGTTTATACAGCATATTTATTATAATAGGAATAGGTACAGTGTAATATGCCATTTCACAACTAAAAATTTAAAGAACTTAAAATCATAAACCTAACTTTTTCGAATTTCAAGACAACGACCCCTATTCAACCTTGTAGCTTCTGGCGGAAAACAAATCATATGAATATAAAGCAAACGGGCATCTGAAAAATACGAGAACCTAGTTCACTTCTTTTTATACATCAATTATTTTTTGATAGAACAAATCATATTTCGATCTTGTATTGTAATACTTTGAAATACCAACTGAAAAATCAAATCGAAAAATCAATTTTCTGTAAATCGATTATTGAGACTCGAATTTTTACGTTTATCGATTCAATATTTGGATTTGAATCTAAGTGAAAATCGATAACGAATAAATCGCCCTTCCCAAACTTGAAACACATTCACGCCTATATTGGTTTTCGTATCTGAGTTCAGATTTGTTTTTCATAACGTCATATACGTCATCATAACGTTTCTGAGGTAATGAACTGAAGAACTAGAGCAGTGATTCTTAACCACTTTGCTGCGGTACAGTTAAATGACGCGAGATTCTTCAAGTGTACCTCCAAATTAACCTGATAGTCCCACGATGCAATTTCTAGATTTTCAAGTTGAGCACCTTAGAATTTATAGACCTTAAAATCGTACAGAAGACAAAATGTCGATGAACATCAACAATTCGTCCCAAAACAAATTCGTTACATTTGAATTTTTAGAAAAAATAAAATGAGTATCACCCAGAATTCAGTTACCTTCTAATTATCTTTCATATTTTTCGAGCTTCCTGACGTTTGTTCTCTGTTATTAGCTTCCCGTCTCTGCGCGTATAAAGAATGAATATTTTTGTTTACGGTTCACTAGCGTGACCCTGATTAAGTTATGTAAACAAATATCCTAAAACAACGATAAAGTGCTATAATGATCCCAAGACCTTGACAGCAGTCAACAGATTTGTTGCATATATAATTTTCAACTCAGATTTCAGTTTGATGAATTCCCAACAATCATAAAAATTAACAGTTTCGTTCGCAATAGTTAATATTCATTCGGAACCCTTATATTTGCGATTTTCAATTGGAAACGAGCATCTGAAACTATAGACATTCTCACATTTTAAACGAAAAAGAATCGGATTAATACATGAGTGGAAATAAACATTCAAATAAAACTTCACAAAAGTACACCTAAAAAATTATAGAAAAACTATTTTATGGAATAGGAGCATAATTAAAGTTTTGAATACTCGAAAATTATATTATTTCCCTGCTCTGTTGCAACTTTTTTTGCCCGCAATCTCAAGTCAGATTTTTCGAACTGAAAATTCTCGAAAAATATGGGGCTGTTATAACTTAGTTCACCGACACCTAATGAACAAGGCAAAAAACCCGGACATTTAGGCGAAATATGTTTTTTTCACGACATATCTGAAAAATATTTTTTGCAAACAAAATGAAAACATCGTTATAAATTTTCAATTTTCATTCATTCATACAGTGTGCCATTGAAATCGACTTCATTTTATGTAACACCAACAAATAATAGACATTTTTAAAGAAGCACTCCTTCTGTTGTATTATGGTAACAAAAATAACTAAAGCGCTTTTTTCAGGTGCCAATCAAATTATTATATGATACTTCTAATGACTAATACTTGATAATTTTGAAAAAAAAACTACTACACAAATGATATTCTCATACATCTAGTAAGATAGCCAAATCCCTATAATATTGTTTCAATTGTAAATATAAATTATTTCAAGTAAGTTCTAAAACTGTGAATTTTAGGGAGATCAAGTTTTTTCAAACTATTTTGATTTATGTTAGTCTTCCCAATTTTCAATGAAATATCTTTCTGTTTTAACAAGAATTTGGAAAAGATCGAAATTTTTTCAAAGAGATCAAATAAAAGATTTGATCATAGACCTAAAATGAGCCGTTAAGCGAGTTTCTTTATTCCGTCCATTGATACGTGACTAGTGAAAACACTTTCTGTCGACGCATTGTGTGCAGATATACACAAAATAATACTATACGATTTTAAGCATTTCTGACTATAATGAGTGTTTCGAAAAAAAATAAGTCATAGATGAATTGCGCTATGAAATCTTATCACCGTCAATAAGGTCCATGCTATGAGCGTTTGTATATTCGTCAATCAGCTTCGTGTCATCGATTTCGATGTTAATTTCCTTGAGAAAAGGGACTGTTCTTTTCGACATCAGACCATGGGGTACTTGCAATGATGTTTAGTAACATCATTCAGTTAAATTGGTCAAAGTGTTCAATTGGTTTTCCAAACTTTTCTATGTGGGAATTCATTGCTATGTAAAAAATGTAAAATACTTTGAAATGGTTTTTGGTGTTTTCATCCTGTTCGTTCGAAATATTTTGTGCCTTTAGAAACAAAAAATTTTCTTTCATTCTGTCTTCTAACGTTTTATTCACATACGCAAATACGATTCTGTTTTCGATTTTTCACTTTTTTCCAACTTTTCGATATTCGAGATTAGAGAAGGTACATCACTGAATACATTGGAAATATATAAGCCTCTGACAGTGGGTCTTCAAAAAATTATTTGATCGGAATGGGTAGTCTATCCAAGCTTTTAAAATAAATTTCCAAGGCCTCGAACATTTTCTAAAACCTTCCGATTGCAGAAAAATTTGTCGCTCAACTAAAAAAAAATTGGATTTCCCTGACAAAAAAAAATTGTACGGTTTACACACGGTCACTTATTAAAAGCCGCTGCTGGACAGCCCCTGGACTCCCTTCGAAGAAGACAAATCTGGGAAATCCCGGACGGATAGCAACCGTAATAATTAAAGATGACCGAACAGTAGAGGATTCGATAATATTAGAATTTCAATTAGCCACCCATTTTCAATCATCACTATTCATTTATGATTCAAATCTTCAAAGATATATTAGAATTATGTAATAATATAAAAAATACTCGAGAATCTTTGCACATCTCTATTAATATGAGTGAGTTGAAATACATATTGAAGTGAACAATACATATTGAAGTGAGTTGAATTACAGTTCAGTATAATTTCGAATTAATTGAATATAATAATTCTCGGTCACTTCCGAAAAATCTTTTTGTCAGGGCAAAATTTCAGAAGTATTTAAAAATCCTTGTCTCTTATAACCTGATAGGACAGGAATGATAAGAAATAAAGGCCTGTTATTGCCAATATAAAACAGTGTCAAAACAATAGGACTCATCTATAATGTATTCTGAATTCCAAAATTTCGATATTTGAGATATTTTGCACATTGGAATAAATATCTTCAATCAGAATTCAAATTTTAAACAGAGTGTTACAAATTGTTCCATTTTTGGAAACGCATCTATCCTCAATCAAAATAGTCGCCGACTTCATGATAAACATCGGTTTACCAAATAGATGTTAAATGCTAGAATATTCATGTTCTTACATGTTACTCCTGTATTGAGAACTGCATCTCATGCAACATTTTACAAATTGAACTTGCTTACTTATGAACTTTAAATTGATAAAATGAATGAATCAACAATTGTTGACTCATAGAAACAATATCTTCATCCAATTATTTGTGTTAAGTCAAAAAAATTGCGAGAAAACGTAGAAATAGAAGCAGAAATAATGAAAAGGAAAAAATTTTACGTTCCTTGACCTGAATTCTATTGAAGTTATATTACATTCCTCAAAATATAGTGATTTAGTTCATTTTATCACTTTTCAAAATGGGAATTACCTACAGTATTACAGATACTTGAATATATACGGCAAGTTGAAGAATTTGTTTAATGCTAATCTTTTGCATGTGAAGAATTTCAGTTGAAAAACCTATGAAAAACTTCAACTGTTTAGAAATTTGAATAGAAGATGAAGAAAACCTTTTGTTGTAAGATTAAATTTTGACCTTCATTCTAACTAATATTATTCTCTTATTATAATAATGTCTTTTTTTATTATGTAATGAAAGACAAAAATCTCGCATGCAACTAGATTGGAGGACAATGCACAATTGTCCTCCAACAATTTTGTTTATTTAAAATTCTGGAATATAATTTGGTTTTTACTATGGATTGGAAGAAGTGAACTTGGGCTAGAACAGGTACAAAGTATAACTACAGTGATTCATTAAAAGTAATCAATATTTCAAATGATATGTGGAAATTCCTAAAGAAAAATTTTCCTGAATTGTATGCTTTTGATATACACTTTCTATAGATTTATATTATACATTATTTATAATATAAAAATAATTGATATTTTCAAAACATGAATGATGTTATATATACATTATTTCTGAAGTCCTATAAAATCATAATCTTTTGAATCGGACACCTATCTCATTTGAGTAACGTACATTCCTTTTCTATTCTTCAAAACGAAAAAAAATGAAATTTTTTTGACTCATTTATGAAGATCTAGGTGACTTTGAATTATTTCTGCGCATTTTTGATTTGCAACATGTTGTTACATCTAGTCGTACACGTAGGGTATTTCGAAATGAGCATATTTGTGATATAAGTAATAAATAATACTACATATGTACTATTGACTATCTTATACCGTTTTCAGTTATTCAGATTTTTTTAGTGTATTTCTGCTTAAAATATACGTAGGTATGCAATTCATATTCGTAAAAAATATTAGAAAAGCTTTCTTCACAATTTGAATTATTTTTGCTTCATTAATGTTTTCAACGATTTTCTGCACCTAGGTATTCCGACTCTTCTATGAATAAGGAATGTTGTTTACGATTCACTCACGTATCCCTGATTAATTTATATAAACAGATACTCTCATAAGCGGTACAGTGCTACGATAATCAAACCGCTGATATCAGTCAATAGTTTTTTGCAATTTTTACGCTCAAATTCAAGTATTTCGAAAATATTGTGGTTTAAAACGTGTTTCACATTCGAACCCTCTATATAATCTAAAATAATCCCCACGATTTTTTCAAACATTTCTGAATTATTTTAATTGATCGAACAATTTATAACTTGATCAGAGGTAATAAGCTAGATGTGTCTTCATTGAATATACTATAACCTTTATGAAGCTATGAAATCATACCTAAATAACTATAAGAGACATCTATAATTTATTCTCAATTAGTAAACATTTTCATTTTCGAAATGTTTCATGATTATATGTAATAGTAATTTGCAGTCAAATATTCATTCTACAGCATTGCATTCAACAGTATTGTACAACTTATTCATGTTGTAATTAATAGGTATATCAAACAATGAATATGAATATATTGAATTTAAATGACATTTTTACTTGATCTTTATTGAAAAATTATAAGTAAAGTAAAATATTAACTTGAGACATAATATAACACTTTCATCTTCAGCTGAAATAATCAAATAGCTGTAGATTGCTCATCTCATTATGCATTCATTCAATTACCTATAAAACGAACTATCGATATGCTCCTCAATCAAATAGCTGTAGATTGCTCATCTCATTATGCATTCATTCAATTACCTATAAAACGAACTATCGATATGCTCCTCTTTGTCGAAAAACTCTCATAAAAGTCACGATTAGGTACCTATGTTGTACACAATCCTCTCGATAATTCATTATTATATTATAAGATACAGTAGATATAGTTGCGATAAATAAATGAAAAAACTGATCAAAGAAGCTACTTCGTAATCGAGTAGAATCCCCTCAATTATTTGGTAATTTCTGACATTAATGTTAACTGTTCATGACGATGAACAGTTAAATGTCTCTTATTGTTGAACGATATTTTCAACATCTTCATACGTTTTTGTGTTACCTTATAAAAACGAGAGACTTTATTTAGTCTTTGTTAATAAAATGCCTTGTGAAATCAGATGTTAACAAGAGACATCTAGAACATCTCGAAACACGTGTTCTGAATTAGCCAAAATTTTGATAATCAAAATGGCTATTTTATAATCACGGAAAAAAAATTTCAGTCAAAATTCATTTTCAAAACCTCTTAACGTTATATAATTGACGTCCATATGATGACCGTTAATTTCTTATTCTTTTTCCGCAGTTATAAATTATAATATGTCTTTTAACATCTGTTAAGAATTCGAGATCTACCTGGTCGACAGTTCGACATGTCCCTGAACCTTCCAAGAAATTAACCTAATATTGAATCCATAAAACGATTGAAATGACGACGCAAGGGCGTATATAAAAGGGGGCCTAGGGGACCGAACCCTCCTCCTCGAAATCAGACAGTGTAATACAAAATTAACTCATTTGCGAAAATGATGAGTCCAGCATAATGTTGAATTTTGACGAATAAACATATGTGAATTAGTGTGAGGGAACTTGTGTTTTTGCAAGAAGAAAAAGGCCATAGCGATATTGGATCTCCCGCAAATTGTCATAGGACTTTTTATCCTATCATTTATATCCTCTTGATAATTACCAGGAAGTTATTGATGAATTCTGAAATACACTGAGAATCTTGAACTTTGTTCTGTACTATGTGAATATTGTTAACCTCACTAAGTCTTTATAACATATAATATTTTTGAACGGTTTTTTTCCTTCACTTATATGTACTTTGTTTCGCCTTTTTAAAACGAAATTGAAATTTAATTGTAATTTGTTCACTGAAATCGACCTCAAAAGCTAACGTAAAACATAACTACTTTATTACCCAAATTACATATTATTACCTTGTTCTTGCCCCCATCTCCAAAAATATTATGTATATCCGCCACTGGTGGGACTGGATATACTGTGCGTAGTGATATTAACCAGATGCCAACGAAACTCCTCTTCAAAAGGTGGTAAATCTTTATGAAGAATAATATGAATCGATGAAATGAAATTAACTGTGTGAACTTTAATTTTAAATGAAACTTCTATGAAGTACAAATCTTATAATCACTGAGTTTATTGCAAAAACAACTAATTTGACTTGTACTATTACAGTTTTATCAAGTCTTTATCTCTTGATTTTGCCGTTATGGTTGAAAGTAGTTGTTTTAAAAATGGATTCAGTGTTTTTAACAATTATAACTGAAGTTTCAATTATTTATGCAGAATAGTCGAATTCAACCCTTCACGAAGAAAAATGTTATGAAATCTATGTTAATAAATTATGGCATACCAAAATTAATTATAGTCATGTACATAAGTTCAAATTTTTCTGATGAATGTACACGGTATTATCCCGTGTCGAAATGAATAACACATCTCGCAACTCATAGTATAGTTTTGATACAAAAATATCATCAAACTGAATACCTACTTTTTTCTTCTCAAATTGGCAATTTATTAACTTATTTATTATTTATTTTTTAGAGCTTTTTGGATGATCTATTACACCTTTAAAATTCTTCAAAGAGTAAATATAATCGTATATCAATAACAACAATCGAGGCCTTCGCACTGAATACTCCACTTTCATCACTTGAAATTGATGCGAATGTTATTTGCTTATTGAAACATAGTGTTTGGCAACTTTCAGAATTTTTTCAGTTTTTCAAGAGAAAGTGTTTTCTATTTTGATTATATGACTCAGATTAAAAGAAATAATTCAAAAATAATTTTCTGTTGAAACTGAAGAAAACTAAATAAATAGAAAAATAATAAATCTTGTTGGTATTCATTCAGCATAAATCTTGAATATACTGAAATCTTGAATCAAATATTTTACTTAACAAATGAATCATTTTAATAAATAAAACATTCAATAATAGTATTCCATTTGAAATAATGATATATTAAATATAATACTTCTGATTAGGCGATTAGTCCGCTATAGGCAGATTGAATTTTATTTATCAACACAAATAGCGGTTCCAGTCATTTCGCCGTTAGATTTTTTTGCATCTCGAATATTGATAGACTGTAGAATTTTTTAGAATAATTTTTCAAAGTCATTAATATAATTCATTTCTTACTACCACTTCAACGAACCAAGAAAGTAATAATGAACATAACGACTAATACACGTATTAACTAGAAATATGTATGCAGACATGTCTATCAGCGGAAATTTGATGAAATGTATGTTCATCCAATGTATCAAACGAAGTAAAACAAATATTGAGTTCATGTATACCTATATGAAAAATAAACTATTAAAAATAGTTTCAAACACTGAAACTGCATCTGAAAATAATTCCGTATAATCTCAATCAGAAATACATTTTACAATCAGTAAAGTAATAAAAATTCTATCAAAGAGTTGTCTGTTGTGCCCTCTATAGAATAATTTCTGAACAAGTAAGAATGAGCAGAGAAATCTACACCCTAACATCTTACATCCTAAGTCAACAGCCTAGGCTACACACATGACGCTTTGAAGTAATAGATGTTAACTGACTATTTTTCGTTATATATTGTTCAATTTAACATATGCACTTTATATTTATGATATAAGTATAACTGATCCAGATATATTCAAAACTTTGTGACATTATATTACCTATATTCTTTATATGCAAGTATTCTTCCTTATATTTCATTAAAAAAAGAACTTCTTTCATTAATTGAATATTTCTGTCATTCCTGTAATTGACGAGAATTTATATAAAAAGCCGAGTTTTTTTATTAAGATCACTTTTATCATCTCTGTTTTAATTAACATCATTTCCAAAATAAAAATTCAAATAATAACAAATTATTATTACACTATAACATCCGTTACTAAAACGTATTCGAATGATCTTGTTGAATTATTTATGAATATGGGGAATGCCTTATATTAATGGTTCCTATACATTGAATATAAAATTCCGAAATATACTTATCAGGTTGAATCACTCAAAATGCTGTTTGGAAAAAAATACATATTATGAAACATTTGCTTAAATTCATATTTTCCATTCGTTCCGTCGAAATCATATTTCTGACATCTTCTAATTTCATATATATGTAGATTAAATAGCCGAACGATATAATAATAACTAAGCGAATGTCAAATTAAATTCTCGTATATTACCAACATTCTTCTCTAAATAAACTAGGATCGATAAATATAAGCCATCCGAGTAGATTTTGTACGGACGAGTAGATTTGGGCCCAGCCGAGTAGATAGTGTCGGATGTACGTAAAATTTCGAGTAGATTTTGGGAGCGGTATGAACATATATATATATATATATATATATATATATATATATATATATATATATATATATATATATATATATATATATATATATATATGGGTCATATCTCGTGTGGGGTTGTTAGTACCCCCATCGGGAGCCTCCTCGGGGATAGGGGAATGTCTCCTAGATTTAGGAGACACTGATACACAGAGCGGACCAAAAACTAACAAAACAAATCCATTGGCGTCTGTTCAGTATCTGACGGTCAAA
This sequence comes from Henosepilachna vigintioctopunctata, assembly GCA_030704895.1. Taxonomy (NCBI): domain Eukaryota; kingdom Metazoa; phylum Arthropoda; class Insecta; order Coleoptera; family Coccinellidae; genus Henosepilachna; species Henosepilachna vigintioctopunctata. The sequence continues at coordinate 218,313 of JARQZJ010000020.1, forward strand.
GGTCAGCGTATGTTTCTCTAGTTGAGGCGGCTGTATTTAAATCTTCTCGAACTCAAAATTCGAGCCGTACACTAGGGTGGAGCACGAATGTATGGCGAAATTTTTTTTTAATATTTTTGATTTCTAAATGGGGGGGATTTATGCCTTATGTAAAAACATGAACGTATGCCGATTTTGGTAATTATTGAAAATTTCTTTTTACCTCCGAATCGCCTCTAAAATTTCGAAATTCTTGAAAAACCTGACTTCTTTGTTCAAATCTATATTTAGTGGAAATTACGGAAAAATTGATATGAAATAATACACAAAGCAATAATCAGACAAGTAAGTATGTAATAATTGCAAAAAGAAGTAAATGTAACATATAAAAGAAATGCTAGGAACACCTTTTAATTTGGTTAAAAATGACATTTTGTATCAAATATTCGCATTTGGGCTCTTTGGACTCTAATTTTGCCTTCACGGCACCTAGTCGCGATTTTTTCGTACACTGAGATATAGCAGCTTCTGTTGTGATCTTCACGGCTCGCTCTTCAGGCTGGGTATGGCACGGAAGACGCAAAAATGATAGCTGGCCCTCGCCACCAGACTGAACAATACAGGAAATTTCTTCTGTCGACAAGTTTTTAAAAATTGGAGGTTCAGTTATCTCGTTTTGCCAATTTATCATCTCGATATAATTCGATGCATCAAAATTAATTTTTGGTAAGGCAAAAAGCCTTGGAGCTTGTACCGCACTACTACGAGCCTTCAAAATACGCCGGGCAGCCAATTCACGTATATGTTTCCTTTCGTCGGTTATCATAGCCAATAATACATTCTCAGCATGCGCGAAATAATTACTTTTCTGTAATTTCGGTTCGCTTTCTTAATAATTTTTAAAGTTTTATCTTTTCTGCCATCAAAATATAACGCAGAAATATCACTGAGGTTTACCTGTTTCTGTAACTCCTGTCTAGTCTTGTTTCTTTCTCTTCGTAGCTTACTTCTATCTATAACTTCAACTTCAGAACCAATATCATGTAATACTGATGACACAATCGCAGCAGCAGCCCTGTCAGACACTCCGTATCTATCACACGTTTTCGATACCGTAGGCAAGTCAATGGACGACACTTTTTTCTTTTTCTTTAGAGGAAAAACGGATTCAATTTTCTCAGCGCAGGCATCGTTTTTCAGTGGCTCATCCGTTTCGGAAGAAAGAGAAGAGGTGCTGATATCTAAATTAACAGAGGACGTACTTGCAATCGCCGGGCTAACAGAGCGATATTGTTGTTTTAGCTTCCTTTCCTGATTTATTAGATTTCTTTCACTTAGAGTTACATCAACTCAGCCAATTATCATTTTACGAGCCGTTCTTTGGTCAATTAAAAAAGCTTGTTCACGTTTCTTTCCTCTTGGACACGTGCATCAGTTAAAATCGTTGATTTACAAGCTGATATATCATAAAGTAACTCCTTATTTTTCATAAAATTTTCTAAAGTTTGCTGGGAATTCTTTTTCATCGACTTAAGAAGATTTTTCCGCTTCTCGTGGCAAGTTTTTAATATTTGTATAATTCTGGTTCTAGTCACTGTTGGTAAAGATGCCGCTTGCCATATGCTCTCGATTTCAGGCACAATTTTATCGGAAATTTTTGAAAATTTGGGCTCCTGTTTGCTCGTTTTCATGCTTTGCCTCGTCCATTCGTAATGTTTCACAACATCTTCGTAGGTAGGTAGAACTTTTTTTTTAACTCACAACATTCACCAAATAGTGGGCATTTAGAAGCACTACGAGTTTTTTCCATATTTAACAAAAACAATGTTTTAATTGCGCGCGAGCGACAGTTCACCTAGAAAGACAATAGTGCACTTCCCCGCGCGGTCCACGCGCGAATTGTCCGGTTTGCACCCCCCCCGCACTCCTTGTTCGTACTTACAGTACCTGGTTTTTATTTTTGATTGTTAAAATACAGTATATTTCCAATTAATTAATATAGTAATACAGAAAGAAAGATCAAGATGTTATAGAAAAAATAAATCACTAACTCCTGCATAAATTCTGAATTTAGTAAAAGTTCAATAACCTTTCGGAGGTAGTTACATTCATTTTTATCAAATAATATTTAACAGGTATATGTTTGACCTTAAAAGGCATAAACTTTTTACTCTTTGAAGTTGGAAATGCGAAAAAAAATTTTTCGCTCCACCCTACCGTACACCCTGTGGTCTCAATTGAGACCACCACAAAGCTCTGTTCAGCTTGAACGCATGATGGAAAAGAAGATCCAAGTATCACTACCCCACCTGATCATCGGATTCTGGGGGGTCAGGAACACCATGCGGAGAAGATTCAGAGCTTCTCAAAAACCTTCCATAATCTCAAAATCAAACAAAAACATCACATTGGTACAATTAACGTTATTACACTCGCTGAAACAGGTAAACTAAAGCAGCTCACCAACACCATGAGAAAGTTCAATCTGAAAATCACCGCTCACCAAGAAACACGATTCATGGACGAGAATCATTTCGTTACCGACAGTTTCAGAATCTACAAGGGAAAACCGTGAAAGTAAAGGACAAATTACCGCTTTTAGGTACCGGATTCTCGATACTCAATTCCATACTCAACTCGGTTATTAATTGCACATCGCCCAACGAGAGAGTGTCGTTGCTTTCTATTAAATCAGCTAATAAAGCTTACACTCCAATCAACGTGCACGCTCCCATTAATCACCACAACAAAACCGTTCCGGAAAGCGTACAAGATTTTTGGGAAACATTGGAAGAAACAACCGATAAAATACCAAAACACCACGTGAAAATATTGCTAGGAGATTTTAACGCACAGCTAGGCAAAGAAAGGAAATTCAGGAATACTACGGGTTCCCATACCAAACACAAACGTACCAACAAGAACGGTGAAAGGTTAATCTCGTTCTCTAGAAACTTCGAACTCAAAATCATGAGTTTTCAATTTCAAAAACCTGCACATAAGCTAACTACTTGGAGATCGCCCAGTCTCAAGCAGGGTGAATATCAAATTGATCATGTCGCAATTTCCAAGAACAACGTAAAGGAAATTTCAAATGTCAGAACTCGCAAAGTCGTCTTTGATTCGGATCACTATCTCCTTCAAATAAAAACAAAATTTCAACCCAATAGGAATAAAAAATTTACACCCAAAAAAGTTAGGTCGGATACCGAATATCTGAAACTTCACAAGGAAAGAATCATTGCACAAATCAATCAGGAATAATCGACGCATTGGGAAACCCTTACAAAGAATATTCAGAAAGCCATTACACTAGGGTAACCTCCTCGCACCAGGAAACACCGCTGGTGGAACATATTTTGCCACCAAGTAGTGGACAAGAGAATAACTGCTTTGAAAAAATTTAACGGCAATGAAAATGAGGAAAACTGGGAGAACTTCCTTATAACTCAAAAACAGGCCTCCAAAGTAATGAGAAGAGAAAAACTGAGATATGATAATAATAGGTAAATGAGAGGTAATAATAAAAACTTGTCTAAAAATCACTGACTGAACAATTCTTTATTCCACTAGTTTCGCCTTTTACAGCATTCTTGATAATGCTGCAAAAGGCGAAACTAGTCGAATAAAGAATTGTTCAGTCAGTGATTTTTAGACAAGTTTTTATTATTACCTCTCATTTAAATATGAACTATCACAGAGTAGATTCATCGTCCATTGAATTTAATAATAATAGGTGTCACGAATTACAGAAGGATTTCACCAATAATAATACTAGATATTTTTACAAAACTTTCAGAGAAAACCTGCGAGGATACCAAGCGCCCAGTCTTTGTTTCAAAAAATCCGATGGCTTGTTGGAAACTAACACAAGAAACAATTGCAAAATGTTAGCCGAATACTTCAGCGCCCTTCTCAACTGCAATCCACCCCAAGAAAAACTTAAGTTCGACTTTTCGGGTTTTACGCATCCAGACTCGCAAGTCCCTGATATGGAAGAGATTACGGCTATTATCAAGCAACTCAAAAACAACAAAGCAGCAGGAGAAGATGGAATTATTGCGGAACTCTGGAAATTTAACGATACTACTTTGACGCGAAAACTTCATCATTTAATATCAGAAATCTGGAGAACGGAACAGATACCACAGGATTGGAAATGGGAGCTGATACATCCATTGCACAAAAAGGGGGACAAAATGGATATAAATAATTACAGGGGATTTCCTTACTCTTACTCCCGGTTTCGTACAAAATACTTTCCAAAGCACTCCTAAACAGAGTAGAACAACAAGCAGATCCACTAATTGGGGAATACCAAGCTGGATTCAGAAAATTCCGATCATGTGCAGAACTGATTTGGACTTTGAAGATGATATTACAGATGAGGAAATGTAGAAATACAGTGATCACATTCATTGACTTCAAGAAAGCATATGATTCGATAGACCGCGAAACCCTTATTGATATCATGAAAGAATTTGGAATCGATCGAAAGACCCGAAAAATTATAGAACAGACACTTACAGGTACAACTTCCAAGGTGAAATTTATGGGCAAAGTATCAGATCCCTTCGAAATCGAAACCGGCGTGCGACAGGGGACGGACTTTCGCCAATCCTTTTCAATATTGTTTTAGAAAAGATCATTAGGGAATGGGAACTTCACGTAAAGGGCATACAAGTGGGTATCAAAAAAAAAAAAATAGAATAATTGTCAAATGTCTCGCCTTTGCAGACGATATTGCTATCATCACAGACAATTGAACTGAAGCCATTCTCGCCGTAGAAAAACTACATGAAATTACACAGAAGACCAGGTTACAAATTTCTTATGATGAAACCAAATACATGGAGAGAAACCAAAAAAAATAAATTCTCTCTTATCACAAAACATGATGAAATTCTGCAAGTCGGCCATTTTAAATATCTCGGGGAAGTTATACAGTCCTCAGGTTTAAACCGAAAAGCTAATGAACAGAGAATTTGGAGGTCCATTGTGGAGGTTAGTTTGTAGAACCTTTAGAGAATCAAGCTCCAAAGGGCCTACAAACTAACATGGGCTCACTATAACAGGAAAAGCATTTCGAGAGGCGCCAAATTGAGGCATTATAACACAACGATTCTTCCAGAAGTAATCTACGCATCTGAAACAATGGTTATTGACGGTCATTCAAGAATCAGAGAAATAGAAAAACAAGAACGAAAAATTCTCAGAAAGATTTACGGGCCAATCAATAGAAACGGCATTTGGATGAAAAGATCTCAGAGTGAACTGTATCAAAAGACAAATACGATAACGGAAGAAATCAGAAAACGACGAGAAAAGTTCTATGGACATGTCTACAGAATGAAACAGTCCAGAATACCGAAGAAACGACTCGATATAATTATGAATAGTAAATGCAGAACAGAGTGGCTAAAAGAGGTCTAAAAGGATCTACAACAAATCAATATAAAAAATCTCGAAGATCTCACTGAATGTCGCTATAAAATCGCACATGTGAAGTTTGAGCAAGAATCAAATCGTCAACCTGGAGTGAAATGGACAGATGAACGAAAGAAAGAGCATTCAGAGAGGATGAAGCGTTTTTGGGAGTCAAAAAAGGTGAAGCAAGTCACGATTTTTATTCTGTAAGCATCTGAAGAAGTCGTTTGTAACGACGAAACGCGTCATGCTATGTAGTCAATAAAGTGTAAATCATAAGTTCAAGTGTTTGAATTTAAGTTATATTCAAATATATATATATATATATATATATATATATATATATATATATATAGTTAAGAGTTTACGGTATTTACCTGAGATTTTCGTTGTTTGTTCATTTGTAACAGCCGTTTACATATGTTTCAAGCTAATTGGCTCTCATCAGAACGGCGTAGTTCAAGTTATTAGATGTTACACACTTGAAAGTTGATTAAAAAGGAAAAACACAGAACAAAACAACACAAAATTCCACGTGAGGAATCTACATCATTTTTGGTTAATTCCTCACGTGGAATTTTGTGTTGTTTTGTTCTGTAATTTTCCTTTTTAATCAACTTTCAAGTGTGTAACATCTAATAACTTGAACTACGCCGTTCTGATGAGAGCCAATAAGCTTGAAACATATGTAAACGGCTGTTACAAATAAACAAACAACGTAAATCTCAGGTAAATACCGTTAACTCTCAACTTCATTTTCAGCCTGACAAACCTTGTTTTTAAATATATATATATATATATATATATATATATATATATATATATATATATATATATATATATATATATATATCATCAAGTTCAAGGTGTACAAACCTGGAAATGGACAAAACAAAAGAACACTTCTGCAAAAGAAGGTCTCTTGAAGCAATATCCTTAAAATTATCGCCGAGTAGGCCCCTTAAATAAGAAGAATCGCGAGCGTATTACTACCTCTTCCTATTGAAATTTGAAAACATTATAGCGTGTGTGCTTTATTATTTTATGCGTGGAAATATTAACCGACACTTGTATTGAGAATATATATTTATGATTATATACAAGGAACGAATATCAAAATTTTTGAAAATAACAGCATTTTTTTACACTTTAGATTTTTCATCAAACGTACCTGAATGTTCACAAATAAACAGTATACGAAGAATTAATCAGATTTTAGTAGATTCAGATATGCATGTTAATGTTTTTATCAATAAATATAAACTGTCTTCTAAATGATTTAAAATTAATTTTTCAACTGAAATTAACTGTATGGTCTAAACTGGAAAATTTGCTTGCTCGTTACGAATATGATATCAGAATCATTCAACCATCCAAATTACTGTACACACCTCAATAAAGGCTTGAAGGAATTGAGAGATGCATTAAACTTTTCTCACCTGAGAATGAAAATTAATGAATTTTATAGCATATTGTTAATTCTAATTGAAAAAGTGAACTTGTTAGTGTACATACTATAAAACAACTTTTGAATCGCTATAACTCAGACATAGTTCTTAAAAAAAAAGTGTATTATTAATTTCTATAGATAATTGTAGAGATTACGAAGATCGATCGGTCTCCCGTAATGAGCTGATGACAAGTCTATGTTCATGGCTTGTAAGTAGAGTTCAGCTGTGATTTATCCCGTGAAGGATAATGTAGGTACCACATCGTACACGTTCACATAGCTACTAGCTCTATTATAACATTTTTTCGATTAATTTGAATTTTTCGAATGAATGTTCTAGTACTCATGTCAAAGTATATATACTTAAAAATAAAGTATCCAGCAATTTAATATGGAATAAGGTTTACATGAACACTAATACATAAGGACAATGTAACATACGTCACAAAATTATTGTAAGGAGAGTAAATCTGAAAGTCGGGTTTTCCTTGTAATTTTATTGCTTAAATGGATTACGAGTACATCATTAATGCTTTCAACATTAGAAGAAAATGTTGAAGCGAGTATTAAGAATACAGCTGAACAAGAATTCTTAATAAGACCAAGTGTTTTTAATTGCATTATCATTATTTTCAAATGGAATTGTGCTGGTAGTTCGTTCTTGTTATACATGGCTGAAAGATTTGAAACAATTTACAGTGTATATGTAAACATGTATTCTGTATATATGCTACAGAATACATTTGCAGAACATGTAGTAATTCTGTGTTTTAAAGAAGGAATTGGCAATTTCAGGAAAAGGTTACCTGCGCATTCTGCAAATGCAAAGTTGCAATTAAGAAATGTTTTATATCCGATATATTCGTACTATATAGGATATGATAGAATATCCTAATGGTATTGATTTAAAGTCTTTTTGGTAATTGCATCTTTATATTTTTTCGGCGAGATCTTGCATCCACTACTATCTGTGCCTGACGTTTCAAATGCCCCCTTGAAGGAACTTCTTCTTCTTCGTCTGATCCCGGAGGAGGAGCTGGAGTACCTTGCTGAGAAATTGGAGTTTTAGAAATAAGTTTTATATAAGGTGTTGGCAACCACTTATCGTCCGAAATATTTTCATCCTGAAAGAATATTCGAAAATTATGGTATCTGTAACAATATGTCATATTACATATATATATATATATATATATATATATATATATATATATATATATATATATATATATATATATATATATATATATATATATATATATATATATATATATATATATATAATTACAGTTTTTATCGATTTGTAAGTGTTCTATATCTTGTTATAAAGAATTGACTTTCTCTTTATAATCGCTTCTGTTCAAAGCGACTTTTGTCAGCCAAAAGGGCTGAAATTCACAAGAGAAAAAGAGAAAAGTGTGCCCTTTCTAAATACATTACTAACTAGAACAGATAATAACAGCATCGTGCTGGAATGGTATCAAAAACCAACATCGTCAGGACGTTACCTGAATTATGTCTCAAACCACTCAATAAAACAGAAAACTATTGTAATATTGGAGTTGAAAACAGAGTGACTCATATTGCAGATAAAAGTTTATAGAAACAAAATTTTTGAAAAATTAGTACAATTGTTCTCTAACAACGGCTACCCTATTGAATTAATAAAAAAATTTTTATATTGTCATCAAAACAACAATACAACTAATGTCAATCCCAATCCAGTTAACACTAAATTCATGAATTTACCTTATATTGAAAGATTGTATAACATAATAAAAAACCTCATATTTTATCGAAACCCCATTTTTATCGAAAATCAAAGATCAGGTATGAATGGAAACAAATATATATATATATATATATATATATATATATATATATATATATAACAGGTGTTTTTTTAGAGGTATAGTACTTTAAGTTCGCATTACTGTTGAAGATGGCGACCGATTTAACAGCTGAGAAGTGATTTATTCTCACTTTGGTTTGGCAATTCATAATGAATAGACTAAAGCCTGAACAACGCTTGCAAATAGTGCAATTTTATTTCGAAAATGATGGTTATGTGCGGCATACGTTTCGCGCACTACGACCATTTTATCGTCGACAAAATCGTCCATCAGAGAAGTTAATTCGATTAACCATGGAACGTTTTCGCACCACGTTTACTCTTATTGATAACTCGCATCCCCAGAGACGCCATACGGTGCGTACAGAAGAAGCTTTTGCTACTGTAGAGCGTAGCATTGAGGAAGACCCGAATGAGTCCATCCGCCATCGAGCACAGGAATTGGATCTGTGCCAATCCACTTTAGGGAAGATTTTGAGTGATGATCTTGGTTTACGTGCTTACAAAATCCAACTCGTGCAAGAATTGAAGTCAAGAGATCATGAAGCAAGGCGTAGATGGGCCCAAAACGAGATTGCCGTTGTTCACGATTTTCTAAAGCATTTTGTTTAGCGATGAAGCGCACTTCTGGTTGAATGGCTGCGTCAACAAACAAAACTGCCGCATTTAGAATGAAGATAATCCTCAAGTGTATGTCAAAACACCGTTACATCCAGAAAAACTGAGTGTTTGGTGCGTTTTATGGGCTGGTGGAATCATTGGTCCGTACTTCTTCAAAAACGATGATGGCCAGAACTTACAGTCAATGGTGATCGGTATACAGCCATGATTACTAGCTTTTCCATTCTTGAATTGAACAACCATGATGTCCAGGAGCTGTGGTTTCAACAAGACGACGCAACATGTCACACAGCTCATGCCACATTCGATTTATTGAAAGACACGTTTAGTGACTGCCTTGATCATTTGGAAGACAATATTCGCCGTGTTATTGCCGATATACGGCACAAATGTTGGAAAAAGTCATCGAAAATTGGACGTCCAGATTGGACTACATCCGAGCCAGCCGTAGCGGTCATATGCCAGAAATCATATTTCAAATGTAATGCCACAAGATTATCTTTCGAATAAAAAAAATTCTTGTCAATCGAATGATCCATCGTTGTTTTATTGCAATTCAAAGTTCTATACCTCTAAAAAAACACTCTTTATATATATATATATATATATATATATATATATATATATATATATATATATATATATATATATATATATATATATATATATATATATATATATATATATATATATATATATATATAAGTAAAATCTCGATACTGATGTAGAATTTAGGTAACGGGAATAATCGGTCTGGTGAAGTGTTTGAAAACTCATTTATTCATTACAATTTTCAATATTTTGAAACTTTTTTTGTGTCTTCTTCAGGAGAAAAAAAACTGCAAATTAATGACAACAATGATCAAATTTAATACATAAAAAAATATAAAACTACTTACAATTAGAGTTTTTGCATTGATGATAACGAACTAATATTTTTTTAACAACAAACGTCTCTTATTTTGTTTCCATTCATACCTGATCTTTGATTTTCGATAAAAATGGGGTTTCGATAAAATATGAGGTTTTTTATTATGTTATACAATCTTTCAATATAAGGTAAATTCATGAATTTAGTGTTAACTGGATTGGGATTGACATTAGTTGTATTGTTGTTTTGATGACAATATAAAAATTTTTTTATTAATTCAATAGGGTAGCCGTTGTTAGAGAACAATTGTACTAATTTTTCAAAAATTTTGTTTCTATAAACTTTTATCTGCAATATGAGTCACTCTGTTTTCAACTCCAATATTACAATAGTTTTCTGTTTTATTGAGTGGTTTGAGACATAATTCAGGTAACGTCCTGACGATGTTGGTTTTTGATACCATTCCAGCACGATGCTGTTATTATCTGTTCTAGTTAGTAATGTATTTAGAAAGGGCACACTTTTCTCTTTTTCTCTTGTGAATTTCAGCCCTTTTGGCTGACAAAAGTCGCTTTGAACAGAAACGATTATAAAGAGAAAGTCAATTCTTTATAACAAGATATAGAACACTTACAAATCGATAAAAACTGTAATTATATATATATATATATATATATATATATATATATATATATATATATATATATATATATATATATATTACTCCCACTTATATTATATACCCACTTATTTGTAGATTCCTGATGAAGCTAATAAATTTAGCGAAAGCTAGAATGTTTTAAAGAAATAACGTGTATTGCTCTCATTCTGATTGTTTATCCCAATAAGAAACTTTAAATTGGAATTCATACAAGACAATCAATATCTTCAATATTTACTTATATAATATATATATATATATATATATATATATATATATATATATATATATATATATATAAAGAGTGTTTTTTTAGAGGTATAGAACTTTGAATTGCAATAAAACAACGATGGATCATTCGATTGACAAGAATTTTTTTATTCGAAAGATAATCTTGTGGCATTACATTTGAAATATGATTTCTGGCATATGACCGCTACGGCTGGCTCGGATGTAGTCCAATCTGGACGTCCAATTTTCGATGACTTTTTCCAACATTTGTGCCGTATATCGGCAATAACACGGCGAATATTGTCTTCCAAATGATCAAGGCAGTCACTAAACGTGTCTTTCAATAAATCGAATGTGGCATGAGCTGTGTGACATGTTGCGTCGTCTTGTTGAAACCACAGCTCCTGGACATCATGGTTGTTCAATTCAGGAATGGAAAAGCTAGTAATCATGGCTGTATACCGATCACCATTGACTGTAAGTTCTGGCCATCATCGTTTTTGAAGAAGTACGGACCAATGATTCCACCAGCCCATAAAACGCACCAAACACTCAGTTTTTCTGGATGTAACGGTGTTTTGACATACACTTGAGGATTATCTTCACTCTAAATGCGGCAGTTTTGTTTGTTGACGCAGCCATTCAACCAGAAGTGCGCTTCATCGCTAAACAAAATGCTTTAGAAAATCGTGAACAACGGCAATCTCGTTTTGGGCCCATCTACGCCTTGCTTCATGATCTCTTGACTTCAATTCTTGCACGAGTTGGATTTTGTAAGCACGTAAACCAAGATCATTACTCAAAATCTTCCCTAAAGTGGATTGGCACAGATCCAATTCCTGTGCTCGATGGCGGATGGACTCATTCGGGTCTTCCTCAATGCTACGCTCTACAGTAGCAAAAGCTTCTTCTGTACGCACCGTATGGCGTCTCTGGGGATGCGAGTTATCAATAAGAGTAAACGTGGTGCGAAAACGTTCCATGGTTAATCGAATTAACTTCTCTGATGGACGATTTTGTCGACGATAAAATGGTCGTAGTGCGCGAAACGTATGCCGCACATAACCATCATTTTCGGAATAAAATTGCACTATTTGCAAGCGTTGTTAAGGCTTTAGTCTATTCATTATGAATTGCCAAACCAAAGTGAGAATAAATCACTTCTCAGCTGTTAAATCGGTCGCCATCTTCAACAGAAATGCGAACTTAAAGTTCTATACCTCTAAAAAAACACCTGTTATATATATATATATATATATATATATATATATATATATATATATATATATATATATATATATATTTATTGGCGAATTTATTGAATATACTTAGAATAAAATATGAATATATTTTAAAGAAAACACCAAAAGCTTATGTATATGTGCTCGTATAAATGGATTTTTGATATTTTCTGTACAATTATTTCTAAATTTTTATGCACATTTTACCTTCGTACTAAGATGTTCCGCAGGGCCTCTGCAGCTGTGTATCAATTTTTCTGATTCCTTTTTGATATTTTCTAAAATAACTAAGGGCTCCTCGTAAATAATACCTGTTGGATTTATATGCATGTAAAGTTTCCGGAGACCTGCTAATATCGTAAGTATCATAGCATTTGACTGATTCGTGGATTCTTTATATATTTTAGTCCTTTGATGAAGTTCTTGTAATAGTTTGTTGTTTCTTTCAGCTTCTCCTGATGTTCTGTGAATTCCAATCATTATTATTTCGTTTTTCGTACGTGAAAGCTGATTGAGCTTAACAGTTTTCAAGTAAATGAACGAATGAATTCGGCGATACATGAAATTCGGTGATACCGAATTTTCGATTATTTCCAAACAAAGTCAAATGATAGAAATTGTCATATACTCAACAAATAACAGCAGTAAAAGTTTTTTCGAATTGATCTCATAGGAAAAGACTAACAATATTGACACAATTATTTTGTCAGCTCAATTTGACTTTTTTCATCAACAAAGCACTATGTAAGTCTATACTAAACATGCCAGAGTACAGTGATGAATTTTGAATTCAGAATTTAAAATTCTGAATTTTTGACTTATTATATTCGACTGCACTTTTATTTATATACTTTTATTGTTCCTCATTAAGAAAGGTTGATTATTATGAATTAAAACTACTATTCAAAATGATTCTTCAACTAGTTATCTTTATATTTATCACACGAAAAAATTTGCTTCAATACAGCAGTTGAGGATTAAGAATAAAATTCTAGGCACTTATTCTTAATATCATCTTGAACTATCAACATCGCTTCCGAAACTGGAATATGTAACTCGGTTTTTCAGGTTCATAATTTGTTCTTTATTCCTAGGCCAAGCAACAGGAAATTTGTTGTGACATTATTTATTTCAGCAAACTGACTGTGCCATTAAAAGAAATGTAGTTCATACTTTATTATTGTTATAATCTAGACAAGCAAATACTAATACAAAATTTTTATTGACTATTTATTATTACCGAAAAATCGTATTTTTTTCAGATTTTTATTTATAACATTAAAAATAATTATGCAAGCTCAATGACATCAATAGATGAATTGTAGGCGATTCAATATCGAACAAAATAAGCCGTGACTCGACGCGATGGAATAATTAGAAATGCAGAAAATTCGGATAAACTCGGAAATTTATTGTTTATAACTAATCAATTACTTCATTAATTTTTATCTTACCTGACTGCGATTTGGTGGAAAAGTAGCGATCTTGGCGCTCTTCTAGTTAAGAAAAAAAAGACACTGTAACATAATAATTTTTTGCGTAGGTAATTGTCGGTTTCAATAAATCAATACGTTTAATTGCAGAATGTCTGGATGCCACACGAATTGCCCAATTGGGTTCGTTAAAACGGATTTCGAAAATATAAGCAAAATACAACAAAATGTATATCTTGAATTTTCGAAAAAATATTGCAAAATACACGAAAAAAGATGTAAACATGACTCCGAACGGGTTTTCCTTCTTGACGCTATAACTCCAGAACGCACAAACCGATTTCCACGGTTTTGCGTTCGTTGGAAAGGTCTCGGACTCCGTGAGGTTTATAGCAAAGAAAATTCAGGAAAAATTTCAACAGAAAAGCGGCAAAATAATTTTTCATACAGCGCATACATACATCGCCATCTCTGATACACAGCATGTACTACGAACCAATATTTTAAGTAGATGGCACCGGTGCGCGATACATTGTTTGACAGCTACTCATTGTTAGCATCATCTGGAATTGCGGCGACTCTTCTAGATGGCGGTCGTACTGCACATTCTGCGCTTAAATTGCCACTCAATTTAAACACAATTGATACTCCAACATGCAATATTTCCCGATCCAGTGCAATGGGAAAACTATTCATGCAATGCAAGCTCATTATTTGGGATGAGTGCACAATGGCACATAAAAAATCACTTGAAGCACTTAACTTCACACTGAAGTGAACAATATCTTTGGCGGCTTGATGATATTGTTGGCAGGCGATTTCAGGCAGACGTTGTCAGTAATTCCCCGTGGAACGCCTGCAGATGAATTGAATGCTTGCCTGAAGGCATCACCTTTTTGGAATAACGTAAAAATATTATCGCTAACCACTAATATGAGAGTTCAACTTCAAAATGATCAAAGTGCTGCACAATTTTCCAAACAATTGTTAGTTGTTGGAAATGGAAAAGTCCCAGTTGATGCGACATCTGGATTAATTACTCTTACCAAAGACTTTTGCCGATTTGTAGACTCTTAATTAGCTCTCATTGAAAATGTTTTCCCAAACATTAGTGAGAATTATCAGAATTATGCTCGCTTAAGTCAACGAGCAATTCTTGCCGCAAAGAATAATGATGTACACGCACTGAATTTCATCATTCAATCAAAAATTGCTGGCGATTTGGTGACATACAAATCCGTTGATTCCATAACAAATCCCGATGATGTAGTAAATTATCCAACGGAGTTTTTGAACTCTCTGGAGTTATCAGGATTTCCACCACATAACTTGCAACTCAAAGTTGGTACAGTTATTATGATATTGCGTAATTTGAATCCACCGCGACTTTGCAACGGTACTCGACTTTCGGTAAAAAGACTTTGCCGAATTTGATTCAGGTAGCCACTATTAACGGAAAGTACACAGGTGAAAATTTATGTATTCGTCGAATACCAATGATTCCGACTGATCTTCCGTTTGACTTCAAACGATTGCAATTTCCAGTTCGCCTTGCGTACGCAATGACAATTAACAAGTCGCAAGGCCAATCGCTTAGTGCTTGCGGGATAAATTTAGAAAAGCATTGTTTTTCACATGGGCAGTTATACGTTGCGTGTTCACGAGTTGGGAAACCATCCGCTTTGTTTGTGTTAACGCCAGACCAAAAAACAAAAAATGTGGTTTACCAAAGAGCACTTCAATGAAACGGATAATTTGCGGACACGTATAACGCTTCGATTCAGTATTTACTTTGGATTCACTTTCATTTACTAAGACAAATTCAACTAACTAACACTTCATTTTTGTAATTGAAATGAATTCATTGCTGTTGTGAAATGAAATAAAATTTTTCCTTTTCAAATATAAAACAAAAAAAAATTTTTCTGCATCTTCCAATCACCAAACTAAATTCGAAATCCGTTTCCACAAACCAAATTGGACGATTCGTGTGGCATCCAGACATTTTTCAATTGAGCGCATTGATTTATTGGAACCGACAATACGCAAAAAATTATTATGCCACTAATGTCCATTTTTTCCACACTTGAAGAGTGCCAATATTGTTACTTCTCCATCAAATCGCAGCCAGGTAAGATGAAAATTGACGAAGTAATTAATTAGTTAAATAAACAATAAATTTCCAGTTTTCCAGTTTCCGAGTTTATCCATATTTTCTTTGGTTCTAATGATTCGATCTGGTCGAGTGACCGCTCATTTTGTTCGTTATTGAATCGCCTAAAATATATTGATGTCATTGAGTTAACATAATTATTTTCAATGTTAAAAACAAAAAACTAAAAAAAAATGCGATTTTTCGGTATAAGTCGTCAATAAAAAATGTATTATTGGTATTTGCTTCTCCAAATTATAACAAAAAAATGTATGAAGGTACCTTTCTTCTAATGGCACAGTCGGTTTGCTGAAATAATCAACTTAAAATCAAAAATCCCTTATTCGTTGTTCCCCGTTGCTTGGCCTATCTAGCCAGCGAACTTCCGTAGAAAAGTTTCAATACTCCATTCTGTTCTTTTTTGCATCGTGATGTAGTTACGAATTAATGAAGATTGGTCAATTATTTCCGAGTTTTTCCTCAATGTCAGTGCCATTGACTTTCAGTTCGTACCGGCAGGACCTAGTAGTTGTGTTGTTTGGTGGTACACAAGAATCGTTAATTATTGTGGGAAAAATCACAAGAGAAGTGCAAATAAACATACACGGAAAGAAAAAACGGACTTTTCGAAAGTGTATCGATCTTTCTCAGACTAATCCCTAAAATTTTTATTGAATATTCCGTAATCGGTAAATATAACGGAATTTCAACAATCGTCGATCCCAGGACATCTGGCAAACATCTAGAAAAAATCCGGAACCAAACCTACCCCATAGTGCCCCATAAAAATCTCAAAGGTGGCCATACACTACAAATATGACAAGATGACATAAAGAAATCTATGAACAACTGTAAAGTCTAGCATTCAACCCGGTGCTCTTGTCATTGTGCAAAGAATTGGCCCCCAACGGATATTGGGGTAAATCTGAGGATAATATTAGTGTTACCAGAAAATTTATGAAATGTTCCAACTGCAAGGTAAGCTTTCAACACACATGCGTGAGAATGAAAGATTTCCAAAGCGATTATGGAAAATGAAATTATTTTCTGGTTTTGTGCTAGGTACTTGGAAAATTGGAAAAGAAAGCAAGATAATGAAAAAACTAGAAGAACTGAAGACTTGATGCTTAACCAGACACCTCATCACTCCTACAGTATCAAATTTAATCAAAAGTGAAATTGCAACTGCGAATAAACTAACTGAGCGAAATTACGCAAACGCACTGAAGAAAAGGGATAGTTGTTGTGAAGCCGCGACTGAATCCGAAAGCAGCGAAACGAAAACACAGTTGGAGCAAAAACTGAGAAGGATACATTTAATCGTGTGCATTACAAGTATGAGTGAAGCAAATAAGGGTACTGTAGTTGTTAAAGTTAAAGACAACAAAGAAGCCACAGACCTGAAGAAAACAACTGAAAAAACTTTGGACAGCACTTTTTCTCTGCTGTTGTAGGATAGGTGGAGGATTATTCTAGAAACGAATTAATTGAATCTATGAACTTTCAGATCGGGGACGTTATTCCGGAAAATTCATCATCGCATAGCGCTACAACCCTGGGTGTGTCTTGGCTGACTGTACAACCTTTTTCCAGAAGACCCTGTCTTCCATCAACCTGTAATAAAAAGGGATGTTCATTTTTCGGAGGTCTGATCTTATGATGTCCATCCAACGCATTCTGGGTCGTCCGAGTGGTCTTTTGCCTGTTGGGGTCTCTTCCAAAAAAAAACGAAACTTTGACAGAAAACGAAAGCTAGATTATAAGTACTTATACGTTATCTGATTCAACCCTCCGATTCATCAATGCTAAGAATTTATTAATTTAATTCCATTTTATTCTTGTTCAAACTTTATATTTATGTTTCAGCTTTACGTATACTAATCATCAATCTTTTCCAGTTCACTCCATCCATCCATCAATCCATCCAGTTCACCGATAAAATCAGATGATAAAATCATTTGACTTTATTTCATCATAGCCCTGGGTTAAGAATTTGAACTTAAATTAATAGGCAATGGAAGCCCTCTAAAATAATAAATAAAGAGACCATATTCTCTTTTGAATAAGAATAGTCAGTCGGATGACATCGCTCATAGACTACGTATATACCCCTAGTTCTACAACGAAGGGTTCAGATTTGTGCAAAATTTAACATAGCAACATATCTCTTCGTACTCAGCGAAGGCTGTTAATAAATATATCAAATTGTACTACTTACTTTTCTATATCCTTGACTTGAGCATACTTTTGATATTCCAATTCAGCAGCCCTTCTTTCTATCTTTTTCTCTAATTTTTCCTTTTGAGTTTCAGCTTTTGCTCTCAATGCTTCTAACCTATTTAGCGTGTCTCTCTGTACACTGAACTTTTCCAATGTCTTTTCTGCTGTTGGTGCTCCTGTCAATAAAACAAAATGAAAATTAAATATTTTTCCTTTTGCCGGAATAAAGTATCTTATCACTATCAAAAAATTGATATTCATAACATTAAGCATTACTGCAGTTTGAAAAGAGTCCATTGTTTTATGAGCTTGATGAGACTGAGTAGAATCGTTGTTTTCCAGCTTCATTAAAATATCGTGAAAGTGAAGATCTATAATTATTCACAATTGATGTATGATAGGTCTCAAAATCTTTATCAAATTTTCTCAATCGAAATGCCAACACAGCAAACTACATGAGTTTGAAATTCGATCGTTCAAAGACAACTTGCAGACATTTAGAGAAGTACCATGGATGTTACTTTGCTCGAAATTCAATGTTTTCACTTCAGCACAAATGTTTTGAGAGGCTTTAAGCTTTTCTGAACTGGTTGATGAGTATAGTTGCCAAATTTAATATCACAATCGAATATTATAAGAAAGTTTCTAGCAGTACTCGTATTTTTGAGGCTGACTTCATTAATTTCGATCGATCAAAGCAACATTGATAGAGGGAATTCAGACTGCAAAACAGCAAACCCTGGCTGTACTTGAAGTTGACAGAACTAGTGCCGCAGTCATAAACGACAGAGATTCCTGCGCAAAATTTGTCCAAGTAACTGATAATGACTTATTGATAACTCAAACAAATTTTTATGAGTTTCAAAAATATTTTAAGTATAAGTTCACTACAATAATCTTTCGATATACAATACCTTCATCAGATGAATGAAAACAAGTAGAATATTTTTGAAATTCTTAAAAATGTGTTTGATTTGTTAATAAGTTGACATAGAATTTAAAAAACATATCTCCCATCTCAATAAACTAACTGATATGATTGAGAAACAGAAAAAATTCAAAAGTATTCAGCTGAAATTCAACTGAATGGACCTATAGGAAAAAGCTGAAAGTGTTTGGGTCGATAACTAAAAGTTTCCAGAGTAGAAGTAGTGGACCTCGTGGTATAATTTGAGTAAATCACTGCTTAGTAATACGAAGTGGAAATATAACTTATACCTTTGCGTCAACATCAGATAGAAGGCATAGTTCTTGCATGAAGAATAAATACATGCAACAGAGTGCCCGAATATTTGTGTGTAATAGACCTACTGAGAGAAGTCGCAAATCGGGTGGCGGGATTTACAGTTTTTCCGAGTGAAAAAGATGATGAATATATAGTATAATCTCACTCATCCAGCACTACCAAAATTCAGAGATTGCTTGATTATTGGAATGCTCAAATCACTGAATCATAATAATGAATAAAATAAAGCGTTTCATAAAAGAATACATATAATTTAGTACATTAACATGTATATAATTACATAGTTTTGAAATAATCCTTGATTGAGGTCTGCTTTCGAAGAATTATAATATCTTTGGCAGATATACCGTTTTCTTATGCGAATATTGAAGCAATGAAATGCTTCATCTGGTTCAATTCTTACAGTTATAGGCAGTAGTTGGTGGCTCCAATATTTCTACAAGGCTTTCTTCTTCTTGTACTGTTTAACATATTTCTTCAGTTGTCATCATTTATTATGTTCCTTCGATCCCTTCAAACTAAAAATTTTCTTCACTTGTCTAAAATCCTCTTTCTGATAGATTTTGCATCCAATCGGCAATAGTAGGGTGTCTTCAAGTATCCATACTTCTGTTTCTTCTGCGGCGACTAGTCACATCCTGCCACCGGATGCATCAACCGATAGACTAGTCACAGCAAGGAAAAAGAAGAGAAGACGACTGCGCATGCTCGGGACGCAACCTCAGAAGTCAACAAGATCTCGTCGACTTCGGCGCTAGTCGCCAAGCAGTTAACATGACTGTCATCAACAAACATTATTAGTGCATTTAAATGTATTTAGTAGTAAATAGTTATGTTATATAAAGTTGTTCACACTGAACAGAGTTTGGGTATACATCTCAACAAACCCCACCATTGGTGACCCATGACGTGATCGACGCAACGACCAACTATAGTACAGAGGTTAAGGACAATTAGTTAAATCTTCTTATATTGGTCATTTTTATAATGAAATACTCAGAAAAATAATTTTTTTTGTTAGAATTTGCATTTCACATCGACAATAATAATGTATTCAAGTTATTGTATCTTATTTTGTCTTTGCTTTATTTTTCTGCTTCTTTATTTAGTTCACTTCACATTGTTCAGAATATTTCTTATTTCACACATAAATAAGTAATATTTATTTATTTGAACATATTTCGTGTAGAAACAAAAAAAACTCTTTAATTAACTCTAGTTATTCTATATAAACTTTTATTGAAAATATGAATAACGAAAACGATGCCTGTCAATTGCACGTGTTCAATTAAAATTGCAACCAATTTGGCAAAACAGTACAAAACTTCGGTTTACTCAAGCGATATGTAAAACCAAATATACCAATGGGGTATCGGCGCCAGGTTTTCGAAACATTGCATATTTCTTATATAGAAATTAGGGCTACGAACAAATTTATTAAATTGATTTTCACTTGACTTTATATCAATGAAGACTGCAATGAATGGTCGAGTCAATGTTGAGTTGTAGAAAAGCAGTAAATTCACTCATTGACCAATTGAAAAGATTTGACCATGTCCACCTCGATATAGTAGTTCCTCTACCTTCTTCAGAAGATACAAGTTATTATTTGACAATGACAGATGAATTCATACAATGGCCAGCAGCTGTTCAAAGTACAGATATCACAGCATGTACAATTGCGACAAAATTCTACGAGAATTGGATATCACGTATTGGAGAACTTTCGCGATTCACAACGGATCAAGGACGGCAGTTCAAAAGTAATCTCTCACAGCAATTAGCTCATCTACAAGGGATTCAAAAGTAGGGACCACTCCTTAATATTCACAATCGAACGGACTCATCGAAGAATTCCACTGCCCACTGAAATCAGCCATAATTGCATCGGACATTGGACTACATTGCCAACCATATTAGATTTTCATAAAGTATACAGGCAGGTTAGTACGTTCCCCACATGTTATGCTAACTATGTGTGACACTGCGGGGGGAGGATGCGGCGACTAGTCACATCCTGCCACCGGATGCATCAACCGATAGACTAGTCACAGCAAGGAAAAAGAAAAAAAGACGACTGCGCATGCTCGGGACGCAACCTCAGGAGAAGTCAACAAGATCTCGTCGACTTCGGCGCTAGTCGCCAAGCAGTTAACATGACTGTCATCAACAAACATTATTAGTGCACTTAAATGTATTTAGTGGTAAATAGTTATGTTAAATAAAGATGTTCATACTGAACAGAGTTTGGGTATACATCCTAACAAACCTCAACACTTCTATTCTGACATTTCATTTTAGGACATAACTTTTTCCATGATCATTGGATTAGGTTAGATATAACAGACTTCTTAAATGACCGAGTGAGAATACTTAAGTTTTACGGCTCTGCGTTGTATCACCAACCTAATGATATAATATGGATCAGTGATTTATTTTTATACAAGGACTTTTCTTTTTGGATAACATTTTGATCCATCTTGGATGGTCCAGTGCATTGTCAAGTACGAATGAAGATTTTATGGACAAGTTGAATATTTTTATGAACGTCTTGACTCCTGGGAAAAAGTCAAGGGATATGACACCATTCGCTGAATACTCAACTTTTATATTGGTTCTTGTAGCAGACTGGCAGACAAATATTCTTGAAAGCTCTTGGGATTTTCAGGTTTACCAATAACTAACGAATCCAATTTGTGTGTTCCATCAGTATTGACCACGGAATGAATATGAAACCACCCAAACTGAAGTCGAAAAGTTGACTCGATTGGTTTATTCATTGGCCCCGGAAGGAATGATGGAACAGCCAAGTGTAAGATCTGGTAGAAGGTTAAGGAACAGTCCACTCATGCAATATCGACAACTGATAAGACCATCAAAAGAATATGATGCTTTGGTGAGAGCCCTGGAAATCAAAGCAGCCAAAATTACAAGTGAAGATCGATCCAGTCATAAAGTTCGACAGGTAAAAATTGAGGAAGACACATTAAACAATTCCCCTATGATGCACAAACTAGTTAAAATTATTGAAGCTTTGGGAAAGAATACAGCATCCTTTAAAGGAAAGTCTTATTCCTGTGTGAAAGGATTTGACAAGAAATTATAGTTCAGTATATGGGAATAATACAGGAATTCGGATCATAGAAAATAGAGAATTTATTCGAGATACTAGTACTAATAAAAACTTAATAATAATAATACTTTTAATTTGCCCCTATGCATTTGTAACAATGTTTAGCATCGTCGTGAAGCTTGTTCTTAACTAGTATAATAACCCTAAAAAATATATATTTGTTGTAGACCTGAAAACGATCCTGGGCGGTGTGTTAGAATTATGAACCAAATTCGGACTGTACACCATTTCTTATAGCAAGGAATAGTTAAATTGATCGAGGTATGTCTTAAGGACTAATTCACCTGGTTTCAGAGTAGGAGATTTAGTCTGGTTGTATAATCTGCAACGGAAGAAAAGATTGTCATCAAAATTAGGAAAGTGCATGCAAGGTTATAAGGAAAATCAATGATGTGGTATACAGGATCCAACGCACCCCTAGGACGAAGCTAAAAGTAGATCATCTCGATAGTCTTGCGAGGTACTAAGGAGGAAGATTATCGCCAGAAGTCGGGTTAGATTCTGATCGAGACGATCAACGCCAAGAGAGGGCAAGATTTGCCCTGAAGCCGCCTGGTTTATGGGCGTTTTCGAGAAATGAGGAAACTGTTTGAACCGTCGTCGTGGGCACGACTACATAGCTCTTCTCGTAGGTTCATTTCTGTGTTCATGGATCTGGCAATGGTCCTGTAACTCACTCTTCGGTCGAGTATCAACAACAACAACAACCACGTGTCGAATGGTTCGTTCTTTGCAAATAATCAGAAATATAATTTTAAATACTAGTGTCGTTGAGTATTTCCACTCATAGAATAATCTATCACAACCGTTATAAAGTGTTTATAGTTGTTTACTGTTAATAAATTATTTTAGGAATATTGGCCTTATCGAATTACGTGAAGTGCCCATAAATTCGTAACAATATGGTTATTTTTTAATTTTTGCTTTCAGAATTTCTTCCGTATAGGAATGTGCTTAGAGCGCCGTAGCATGACCTACATAAAGAGCGTTTTCCTTCTTTGTACAATCGCCAACTTGGAATGTTTTACACGTTTCTGAATCAGATTCCATCGTCGTCACGTGTTCTACTATCTTTTGCTTTTTTCTTATGATCGTGTATAGTATCACGCTCAATTCCATATTGTTTTTCGAATTTTCACATGTTTGCTGCACTATCTAACATTTTTAAATTGTCCATTTTATCTTTCAAATCTAGTATCTTGTGTTTCAGTTTTTTTTTGACATTTTCATCTACACACTATTTTCACTTCAAAAAAACAGGTAAATACGTACGCACGTGCACGTAGGTTTCGAGGTTAGACGGCTAGAAGAAGACGCGTCGACCGGAACGCCTAGATTGGAGAGGAGCGAGGGATAGGGATGATCGATGTAAAAAAAACATCGATGTCATAATCGAAAGCCCAACATCGATGTTCGATATTCATCGAATACCGAACATCGATGTCAAAATATCGATGTTCTTGCTTTCAACGTCGGCGATTATCGATTTTCGATGATCATCGAGCATCCCTATTGGTCATGCGTGAGGCTGTGAGTTGAAATCGATATTGATTCCGTTAACATCGATGTTCGATATTTATCGAATACCGAACATCGATGTTAAAACATCGATGTTTTTGCTTTCAACATCGATGATCATCGAACATCGATGATTATCGACCATCCCTAGCGAGGAAGGCGTGGTGCCGGATTAGTTGACGTACCGGTGAATTTAAGTGACCGATTAGTGAGATTGGACTCGTTAATTTTTTTTTATTTGACGAATTTATAGTACGTATTCGAGATATATGTCACGGTAATTGTACACTCTGGGAAATGTACACTTTTACCGTTAAAAGTGTACATTTCACAAAAATATATATCAATAATTGAAAAACAACTTTTTCTCCGTCATCTTTCAGTTTCAGAAAAATTTGGCTATTTGCCAAATTTGGCTTTTTGGTCTTACCCGTTGCAGCTTTCAATGTCTCGAAAGATTTTTCTAAATCATTTAAAGGACAAATTGTCGATTCTGATTTGTCATTGTCCAACTGATTGGTAATTTCTTCCGCTCCTTCTGGTTCAGGCCTTGCAGTTAACTTTCCGCTTTGATAAATTTTCTTTTCGAGGCTTTCCAGTTCAGCTTTTCTGGCTGTTACTAAACGTCTACCTTCATCTAGTTGTGTTTCTCTTTGTTTGGCGGAGCTTACCGCCTCTCGTTCTTCGAGGACTAGCACTCTTCTTGCACTGTTTTTCATTTTAACTGCTATTTGAAGTATCTGGAAGTGAAATACGTTTATTAATACAGCTTAGGTGATTTGGTTCTTCATATGCTTGACATTTGTGCTGCACAGTTTAACCGCGTCAACTTGATTCACAGAGCCAGCACAATGATCTTTTCGATAATTGATGTGCTGGCGTAAAAAAATTTGTTCAGATAGTCATATATAGTTGTTAAACCATGTAGTAAATGACTCAAATATTTTGTGATCAAAATGCTCATTTGCTCAGCTGTAAAAATAATTGGATGTGCAAGGTAAATTTAGAGTACGTTGATGCTTGTAATTTTTGAAATTATGTAGTTTTGAAAGTTTATTGTGTCACTGATTCATATTTCCGAAACAAGAACAGCGGACTTACCGGTTATTCTTGGGATAACATAATAAGAATGGCGGATTGGGTGTAATTTAGGGATGGTCGATGTTAGAAAAACATCGATGTCATAATCGAAAGACCAACATCGATGTTCGATATTTATCAAATACCGAACATCGATGTAAAAACAACAGTGTTCTTGCTTTCAACATCGATGATCATCGAGCATCGCTATTGGTCGTATATGAGGTCGTGAGTGAACATCGATGATCATCGAGTATCCCTAGTGTAATGTAATTTATATTTTGTGGATGAACGACAATTTTTTAAAGGAGATCATTTTAACATGATATCAAGTTACGCTCAAAATTGGATAGCTTAGCGATAAATGGAATATTTGTAATTTTTTGATGTATTCAATGGTTTTCATTGCCAATCCAAATAATAATGGATTTTAAATTATGATTATAGGTTGATAATTTAAGATAAATTATGATTATGATGTTTCTTATAATCAAAAAACATGTGAAAAAATACTTAGAAGAACTAATCACCTGCTGCAAATTATGTATTTCAGTTTTTTGTGCTTGTAAATCTTCTTCAATTTTTTTTATTTTGCTTTCAAATTTCGCTGCATCGTCTGATAGAGAATTTCTTATGGACTGATAACGGCTTTTAATATGCTCCGCTTCTCGCAATTGGACTTCGACTGCATGAATGCTATTTTGTATTTCACAAACAGTCTAAAATAAAAATAAGTGATACGCTTATTTTAAGATGAGAAATATACTTCATATTTTCATTACTTTTTTAACTGGAACGTCAACTTTTAGAATTGCATCCCTTTTTGCTTGTTCCGATAATAGTATTTGATATTTTTTTCCTAGTTTCGATAAATGATTTCTCCTCTGTGAAAAATTCAAGCTCTAATTTTCTCATTTTCAATAAGAAATGCCATTAATGCATATAAAACTGAAATTATACTTCAAATTTAGATTTTTTTACCTCTTTTATATGATACCGCAATAAATCTAACTGTTTGGATTTATCTATTAATTGTAAATCTAAAAGTTCATGTACTTCTCCACCTTCTTTATTCTCTATGGGTCCAATTAAAAATTCAATTTTTCGTTTTTGAATGTCAAGTTTGGCTGTCGAACTGGAATACTCATGAAGTGATGTGACTAAGTCGGTATTTTCTTTCTTTAGTTTGGATATTTCTTCGATGTTTGCTTTTCGTTCTGCCTCGCAATCTTCAAATAGAGCTTTTCTTTGTCCCTCTGAAATTATAAATAGTTTCACACTAGCGATGATCGATGTTGAAAAAACATCGATGTCATAATAGAAAGCCCAACATCGATGTTCTTGCTTTCAACAAGGATGATCACCGATTTTCGATGATCATCGAGCATCCCTATTGGTCGTGCGTGAGGATGTGAGTTAAAATCGATATTGATTCCGTTAACAACGATGTTCGATATTTATCGAATACCGAACATCGATGTTAAAACATCCATGTTTTTGCTTTCAACATGGATGATCATCGAACATCGATGATTATTGACCATCCCTATTTCACACATTCATTTAGGAGTTGACATGTTACATGATTCGCGCTTATGACATTGAACAGGGTGGTTGATTCTGTGACATGTGTTTGAATATTTGTATTTAAATATAGTTAGAATTTCCTGGTGAAGGTTTGGACCATTTATTTGTATATTTATCCTAAGTGACTGTAAGATTAATAATTTCACCTACTGTGGGGTAAGCTAACAATTTCATACATAATAAATAAGTCAAAATGAGTACGGAAAGTCCGGGACCTTCGATGTCCCGGCTAATGCTTCAGTTATCTCCTAAAGCAAAAAAAAACTACATATAATGTTATGAATGATAAGATCTCATTAGCAGATGTTGCAGAATTGCAGATTGAAATTTCAGAATTATACAAGCAAGCAAATATTGATCAAGATAGAGAATTGATCAATGAATTAAATATAATATCTCAAGTTTTGTCTAATAATAAATCTAATTCCAGTAGTACGGATTTTAAAAATAAATTTACTTATAATAATACTGTTCAGGGACCATATTTTGTGTACATTGAGGGAAAAAATGGAAATATAGGAAATATTTATTTGAAAATAATAAAGAAAATCTTAAAATTAAATCTATTAAAAGGAAAGGTAAAAATAGGGTGGGTGTTGAATTTGAGACTGCTAATGAAGCAAATTTATTTAGTAAAGAAGTTCAATTTGAAAATTGTGATATATATATTCCAGCAACTTATATTACTAGTATGGGGGTGATCTCAGACATAGATCCGAGTTTTACAGAAGAAGAGATTACTAAGTTCGCGGAAGCGAATTCGGAAATTATCAAAGTAAGACGACTGAAAAAACGGAAAATCGATAATGATAATAAAGTAATTTATGTTGATTCTAATTCATGCGTATTAACATTAAGGAATAAAATTATTTCTCCATATGTAACTCTGTACCACAATGTGTTAGAAGTAGTACAATATGTCAGTCCCGTAATTCAATGCTTCAATGGTTTGTTGTATGGACACACAGCGAAATTATGTAGGGGTAAAAAAAGATGTAACAATTGTGGTGATGAACATGAGGAGGAAAATTGTATTAGGGAAACACCTCAATGCTTTTATTGTAAAAAGGATCATAAAGCTACAAATAGATTGTGTAATGAATTTGCAAACCAAAAGTTAATTAAAGAAATGATGGCGGTACATAAGTATACATATTATGAAGCTAGTCTTTTAATAAAAAAGAAAAATACAAATAACTCTCAGGTAATAACCAATGATAATTATAATTTTCCGCAACTACCGAAAACAGATATAAAAATAATTAATAATAATCTCCCTCCAACAATTACCCAACAGACATACGCACAACAAACAGCTAAACATATACACACAACTTCAACCCCTAATTTACACTTGATTAACACAAATAAAACACAAAAACAGAAAACAGTTACTACGTTTGTCACTAAAAATCGGCCTCACAAAAGTAAACTGGGTTTCAATAAAAATAAAATAGAAGAATGCTTAGTAGATTTCGTTCCGGAATATAAAAAAAATAAATTATCGGACTGGCACAGAAGAACAATAGAATTTCAAGAAAGCAACCCAACTTTGGGTATAACCCAAATAAATAATACTATGGAAGAGGAGGAAACTCCCTTGCTAATAACTTCAGGTACACCTGTACAATCTCAAATTAATGATTTTAATCAAGAACATATGGATGAAATATATACAACAGCAATTATTCATAAAGTCCCCGAATAATAAATTAATTTTACACAATTATTTACAAATAAATTAAATTGTACAATAAATAATAATTATGTATTTAAATATATAAATTGATATACTTTTGATCTGAATAAAAATAAACAAGTTACAGTTCACTTAATTCAAAAAAAAGGTACAAATTCAATGCCCCAAATAATAATAATATCAATATAAGTTCAAACAATAAGTCAGTTAAAATTCTGCAATGGAATATCAGGTCAATATTTACAAATTATTTAGATTTGATGGGTAAGTTGCAAGATAATGATCCAGATATTGTAGGCCTAGATGAAACATTTCTAAAACCAAGTAAAAGAATACATATCTCTAACTATAATATTGTGAGAAATGACAGAGAAGATGGGCGGGGAGGGATTTTGCTATTAATAAAAAAACATATTAAATTTATTAACGTAAATATAGATTTACCTCATATTGCAAATAAATTTCAATATCAAATAATTAAGGTGAATAACCTCAATATAGTAAATTTGTACAATCCACCTGATGTCAAATTAGATATAAAGATGTTAAAAAAAATTGTAAGTCTAATCAAGGAACCTATGATTTTAATGGGGGATTTTAATTCTCAAAGTCATATGTGGGGGTCTTCATGGCGTAATTATAACGGACAAGTAATTGAAGAGTTTATTGATCAATGTAATCTCAATATCTTAAACACAGGCGCAATAACGAGATTTACTGGACCAGGTAGTGGTAAAAGCGTACCTGACTTAACTTTATGCTCTCCTAATTTGACAATAAATTGCAAATGGGAAGTGATTTTTGACCCAGCTCAAAGTGATCATTACCCTATTATTATAGAAGTAAATAATAAAGATTACATCTTCAACATAAATCTATATTTTACTACTAGAAAATATTTGACTGATAAAGCAAATTGGAATAAATATAACGAATCAATAGAGTCACTTAGTAGAGAAAAAGAAAATTTAACTCTGCAAGAATTTAATTCATTAATAATACAAAGTGCGGAAAATAACATAGAGATTAGGAAAAAAAAAAATAGTATATTCAGAGCAATTTGGTGGGATGACGAAATAACACATATGGTTCAGATGAGAAAAGTTGCCTTTGGGGAGTATAAAAGTAACCCCTCTTTGGAATCTTATGTAAGGGTTAAAGAAATCAGGGCCAGGACTAAATTATTAATGAAAGAAAAAAAAATTAAATCTTTCACAAAGTTTTGTGAGAATATTAACTTTTTACCTCTTAGCACAGCGTGGAAATCAATAAAAAAATTCAAAAACTGCAAAACAGCACCTAGCACAAACGATTTTCCTAATTCAGAAATTTTGAATGACCTAATGATTAATCTCACCCAGCCAATTAAAGACATCAATCAGATAGTTAAGATCAATTATAATCAATATCCTAGAGTTCAAAAAGCTAAACCTTTCAGTTGTTTAGAATTGGAATTCCTATTTAAATCATGTAAAGATTCGGCTCCAGGCTTAGATTCAATATCGTATATAATGTATAAAAATTTGAATTCCAGTAATAAAAATAAATTAATCGATATTTATAATGCGATATTATATGTAATCCAAATAACCTGAAAGGGATAAATCAAATTCTAATCCTTCCTTTTTCAAAACCAAACAGACCTTTAAATCATATCAATAATATTCGTCCGATAGCCCTAGCACCTTGTGGTATAAAAATATTAGAAACGCTCATAAAAAATAGAATAGAGGGTATTATTGAAAAAGCTCTACACCATAACAAGTTAATGTTTGGATTTAGGAGGATGAAATCTGTGAATGACAGTCTGACTTATCTAACATCATATATTTATTACGCTTTCTCACAAAATAAATACACAATAGTAGTTTTTCTAGACATTAACGGAGCTTACAATGACCTCAACCTAGAAATTCTGGTAAATGATTTGAGGAGTATAAACATTACTAGTGATATTATTTCTATTATAGAAAACCTTTTAAAATATAGAGAAATGTTCATTCATTCGACAGAAGAAAATAAAAATCTAGGACCCTTTAGGAGCACCAAAGAGCTCTTACAGGGATCTCCACTAAGTCCGATATTATTTAATTTATATATGAAAGATTTAATAAAATGTGCGTCAGATGGTGTAAAAATTGGGCAATAAGCGGATGATACCTATATAATGTGCACTAGCAGTGATCTAGGTTTTATATATGAAAAAATTTCTGAAACTTCTGAAATCTTTAATTTTAGAAACTAAAGTACATAATTGGCTGAAATCGAGAAATTTGAATCTATCTTCTGAAAAATCCTCTGCTGTATTATTCAGTAAAAAAATTAATCATATTAACTTACCTTATATAAGTGTAAATAATAAAAATATTCCATGGTCTAATCAGGTAAAATATTTAGGAGTTATCTTAGAACCTAATTTAAAATGGAAAGCGCAGATAGAACATACAACCGGCAAAGCTAAAAAAGGAATAGATTTAATTAGATGCTTATGTAAAACTTGGTGGGGCTCACAACATAAAAATTTACTTGTACTATATAAAACTCTAGTAAGGTCTCACCTAGATTATGGTGCTCTAGTATATGGACAGTGTACTAAAACAAATCTTAATAAATTAAACACAACACAGTATCAAGCACTTCGAGTCGTTATGAGCTTTAGCGATCAACACCTATTAATGTATTGTTAGCGGAAAGTGGTGAAGTCAATATGTTGAGGAGGAGAAAATTATTAGCTGTAAAATATTTGTCTAAAAATTATCAAATTTCAGATAATATTATTATTAATCAAATATCGATCTTGAATAAATGCCAAAATTTTTGGATAAATAAAAACAAACCAGCCTACTTAGAAGCTTTTTCATTACTTCAAAATCACAAAGAGAATATATATCATGATAGGCAAATACCCTTCTACTCCTTGAATTATGAAGAACATGTTACTCCATGTACTGTATACATTTCCGACCTACAAAAATCGGATATTGGTGTTGATACAAAGTTTCTTGAATTTTCGGAAAATAAATATAAGGGATATCACAGGATATTTACGGACGCGTCGGTTAAAGAATCATTAGCTGATACAAGTGTAGGAATAGGAATCCATTCACCAACACCCCTATATAATATTTCATATAAATTACCAAATTATTGGAGTATTTACTTAGCAGAAATGTTAGCGATAGGAAAGGCATTACAATATATTGAGAAAAGAAAAATGGATAAATCGGTTATATTTTCGGATTCGTTAAGTGCATTGATTAAATTAAAAAATTGGAAACTTGACTCGTCAATAGACATAATTACAATAACAGTAAAAAAATATGGACCAAATTACTGAACAAGGGGTATAAAATAGTGGGAGTATGGATTCCTAGTCACAAAGGTATTATAGGAAATGAAACAGCGGACAGATTAGCTAATGAAGGAAGAAGTAATGGGAAATTTTTAAATTATAGAGCTGGACCGAAACAAATATATAATCAAATAGTACAGAAATTAAATAGAGAATGGGAAACAGAATTAATTCAGTGGGGTAGAGTCAAAGGAAACATGTATACATATATGAGAATCAGAGATAAAGTTGATAAAATAAGTACACCGTATGTAATGTTAGAATCAAATATGTCAAGAAAGCATATAAGTACAATAATAAGAATCAGATCAGGGCATTGTCTTACTCCAGAACATTTGTTTCGTATTAATATACTTCCAACCCCATATTGTGAATGTGGTGAATTAGGAACAATTCAACATATTTTTTTTCAGTGTACACGGAATATTGTTAGGTGCAGTAATTTATATAAACGATTAGAGGAATATGAATTTGATAAACCTATAAATATATATGAAGTTATTTTTACACGGAAATTAGAGATAATTGAAATACTAATAAATTTTTTAGATCAATACAAGATTAAGCTATAAATTGATAAATAAATTTCTGTTTTCTTTTTTATATTATTTCATTTGTATCTTATTTGTTGTGTAAATACTAACCAATGGTTCTGATATTACGTGTTTGTACAATGTCATTCCCATCCCTCCTTTAGGGGATTACAGGGTGGGCGTTATGGGGTATAACAGTTAAAAGATTCACACTACAATCATCTGGGTACATCAATAATTGAAGCCCAAGTCTCCTCTCTAGAGGAGAGTAAGAGAAGAAGAAGAAGACATGTTACATCAATTGAGGGGTTAATTCTAAAAACTTGAAATTAATGTCTGTTTCAGAAATGAAATAAAACACTGAGAATGTAGTATTATACATTTCGTAATAAGAATTCAATTCTGTAACTATTTATTATCACTATGATATAATTGAAAATTTTATTCTGTTGAAGATAAAAAAAAATATGCACATGGACTCATCTGATGATATTTGAACTGAAAAGTATAACATTATTACCCCCTAAAATTAAATTTGAAAAAACCTTTATCAATAAAATATATTCTTTTAAAAACACATATGAATACATCATGGTAATTATTACTAATTTGAGATATTTTAGAACATATCAAAGTCAGATACGATCGAACCAGCCTGAAGCCGGATGAAACAAACAATTTCTACACTCACCCTCATATCTATTTTGATTTCAATACTTTCAATTTACCCTCTTGATGACCGATACGAACTACAAAAAAAAGCTTTTCACAAAACTCTCAACAATTTAAATATCTTGACAAAAAATTCGAAAATATCAGGTTTCTGTACAAATATTTTTCATTTAATTTTGCCATTATCTCCAATTATAACTGTATTCCTTTACAATTATTATTTGATTTTTAATAAAAGCTTTTTGTGCATATATTCTTTTATATTAATTAAAACTACTATTGAACACAATTTATTGAAAATGAATACATTTTTAATTTTAGGAGTAATATTTGAAATTCAATAAATTTTTCGCAGTTAAGTGAAGTATTTTACAGACCTGATAATTGAATCTTCTTTTTCACTTCTAATATTTGCTTATTAATAGATGATGAATTTGTATTTTGAGTATCATCTTCACTAATTTTGGGACTCATTTTCAATTGATGATTCAATTAGTCATAAATTTTGTTCAAAGACTGGTTAGTATTGATCAAATATCACACATCGCCCAAGTGATATTGTCACCATAGATATCTAACAACATATGTTCATATAAAGGTTTGTTGGGAATGCATTAAATAAAGTAAACGTTTTTATTTTCTATATATATATATATATATATATATATATATATATATATATATATATATATATATATATATATATATATATATATATATATATATAATTGAAATGAGAATTTGTATATGGAAATTTGTTTTGAATGGTATGAGTTTCTGAGTTTCATGAGTTAATCCAGTACTTCAAAAATATACATAATTTCATTATAAATTATGAATATTACACAATAACCAAATAAATAATGATAACGAGTTGATATTTCACAATGTACAATTTTTATTCCTAACAACCTGTTAAAAAAAGCAATTAGTTATACAGAATGAATATTTCTGAAGTATTGAAATATTGGGAGGTTTCAATGTGAGACAGTTCCAAGAGTTTACAAAAACTGATTAAATGAGTGTGAATCTTCAATCTATTTCACAAACAGGAGAAAGGGAATTTACAGTTTAGCAGAAACAATCCAATTCAGTCATTTCATCCTGCGTAACACACCAACAGAATTTTTTCTTCTTCCCTATGAAGCTTTGATTTGATTTAACATTCTATATACATGAAAGAACCAGTTATTTATGTAAGAACACAAAAGAAACAACTGATGAGCAGATTTATATAACTGATTCAGCTTTACTATTTGAAAGATTTTCAAAAATAATACAATATTATGTTTTCTTTGAGTTTTGTAATTGCTCATAACTTGTCAATTATTTTCATTTCTGTGTTCTCTTTGATAGGATCCAAAGACTCAATACCTCACGTTATAATCATTTTAAATTCTGAATGAATCCCTAGTTATTCAAATAGTTCAGTACTTATATCATTATTTTCCATATCGTTCATCTGCTATAATAGCAATATATCCGTTAACATGAAATGGTTTATTCTCTGGAGAATCCCAATCTCTTATAGGTCTTATATTTGAGAAAGCATTTTTCTAGCGCTTAAAATGTGTGAAATATTGAAATTATTGAATCTTTTCAAATCTTCTTCTATTTCAGATCTAGTATAAGCTGTTAATAGTAGGGGTGCATTGTTTTTAATTAATTTTGACAAAGATTTGTTCCAACTATCATTTACCTCTACAAATTGGCATTCATGAAGACCTGAATTGAATGCAATTATAATATCTGGCTTCTGTATCGTGTCTACAACATTATGATACACATCATTGAAATAATGAAATTTTATTTTATTATTACTCAACAATTTCCTTGGTTCACATTTAAGATCAGGGCCAACTAAAATTATTTCACAGGTAATTAAATTTTTTATCCAAAGTTCTAAAAAATGTGTTATATGTACCCAATTCAAAGATAATTCTGAAATATCTGCACCCACTAGATGAAGAACTAAACTTCCCTTCAATATATTTCGTTTACTTAAGCAATTACACATCTCTAAACCATACACAACAGTTAAAATACTGGCAAATATATCAGTAGCCAAAACCTTGTCCATATAATTCAATTCAGAGACTTCTAAAAATAACTCGATTGACTCATGTATACTGTTGGGTAAACATTCAACATTTGGGTTTACTTCTTTGAATATTATTTCAATACCAGGATTTGTTATTTGATATCTATCCAATTCTAAACACAATTTCAACTCAGGACAAAACATACTGTGTCTTTTTTTATCAAGAGTCTTATGTTCAATGGAACAATAGGCAACACAGAAGCATTCATTACAATCTTTCAAAAGTTCTGAAGAATAGCAAACACTACAATGCCTAGGAAACATCCACATTTGAGACTCATTGGATAGTAATCTTCTACCCAACTTCTGCTCTAAGTGAAATTTGAATTTTAATCTATAAAACCTCCATGTACTATATCCACAATGTTCATCTAGTTTGTTAGATTTTGTATATTCTGATATATGTTTGCATATTTGTTTATGATTCTTCCAGTCACAAACTTGATGACTTTTGGAGCAATAAGCCACAAATTTGCAAGATGCACATCTCCTCAAGTCAGTGTTTACATTTTTGCAAACGTGACATATACTGCTATAGAAAAAATCCATTTGAAACTAATGCACTACAATATTCCATTCGACTTATTGAACTTTAAAAAGTTCATAACTTTATTCTATATTACGTATAAAATAAAAAAAAATTGGAATAAATAAAGGTAAACAATAACCTCAACAAAAACATAGAAATGAACGATTTATTAACATACACCTTCTTCTTTGACATATGTTTTTCTTTCAAGTTCTCGGTTACGATGACACTCTGGATTTACTTCAAATTCGATCTAAATTGACTCATCTATCGAAAAGCCTATACCTAATAATTTTTTTCAAGCTAAGAAATGCTTGAAAACTAGTCAAAAACAAACATTCATTGTACGCCAGACCACACAAAAATTTTGGATTGATTGGGATGTATATTTAAGTATTTTAGTTCATGTTGAGGTGAGGTTCGCGGATAAATTCAGAGGATAGTCTAATCATTATAATGTATTAACGAAATATATATTGTAGAAAATGGAATACAAAAATAAGAAAACACGTAGTCTGCATTAGGCGGCTCAAATAGGAACCATATACCTATGAAGACTATAATACAAACTTAACAATGTAACTTGATATTTAAACTGAGAATATAAAAGAAAATAGGGAAAGTTACCTTAACACTCCCATGAAAGATTTCCTTGTTTTACTTTTGAAAATACTACTCTAACGAGTATTTTTAAGTAACAAGTATTTCCAAACAAAGTATTTTTGTAAGAGTAGTAAAAAATTTGTACGAAGCCTTTATACATATATCAGCGAGTTGCATTTTACTTGGTATACTTCAATTGAAACCATTCCACTTTCAACTTTTTCACGAATGAAATGATATCGTAGGTCCACATGTTTAGTGCGGTAATGAAACACTGGTTTTTTTTTATTAATTTTATGGCACTTTGGTTATCCACGTATAGACTAATCGAACCTACACTTTCTTTTAATTCATCAAGTAATTGTTTCAACCACACAGCTTCTTTACATGTTTCTGAAGCAGCAATATATTCCGTTTCTGTGGTTGATGTGGTCACAATTTTCTGAAGTTGCGACTTCCAAGTGATGACACTTCCATTTAGCGTGTATATGTAACCCGTTATGGGTCTTCGCATCTCTAATTCGGTTATGATCAGAACCTTGGACGAAACGTATTGAATGACTAAGTTTATCGCTTCCCTGAGATATCTAACCACTCTTTTTGCTGTGTTCCAGTGAATTTTTCCATTGTTATTCATATATATGCTCAATATGTTGGTGATATATTGCGATATCTGGTCGACATGTAGTCGCTATGAAGATAAGTGATCCGATCAATTCCTTATAGGGAACTGTTTCTTCGGTAGTTGTATATTTAGGGTCAGTGCGACATACATTTGGGTCTGTTGGAGTCTTCAATCCATTTGAATGTGAGAGTCCAAAACGTTTGAAAATATGCTCAATAAACGTTTTCACTCTTATTGAAATACATGAATCTCTGTAGCTCTCAATTTCCAATCCTACGAACAATACTGATTTATGATAGGTGATTTGTAGCTTCATTTCCAGCAGTTTTAGGACTTTCATAAGAGAATTCTTCTCTCCGCATTATTTGTCAAAAAATGTGCCCAGATAAAAAAGCCCAGAGAAAAAGCAGAGGAATGATTTAGCTCGCAATGATTATTTGAATAACATTTTTGAACAGTCAGATTTAATTGTCAATTTTCAAGATTTAATTCTTTATTACTTTAGTAAAAACATATTCCTGAATGTCGAACTGTTAAAATAGGTTCAGTTAACAACAAAATTCATTTTTACCTTCGTGATTGAAGTGAAGAAATTATTACCATAAGTAATTAAATTGCAGTGAATAAAGACATGTTAGTTAGTAAGACATGTCAATCTTTCACGTATTTAATCGAGAAAAGTTATATAAATTATATAAAGAATATAAAAGGAATATGCTCAGGAATAATATTTACTATGTTATAAATACCAATAATATTGTTTATCCGTTCGGAATATACAAAACGAGTTGAAATAATGCTTGAAACTTTGGAAACAACCGACTACGAGAACCGACCATAGGCTCGATTTTGGCAACACTGCCGGACTACGCTCTTCATGACCTGTTCGAAGTCGGCCGTGCCAGAGTGTTCCATGATAATTACATTTGAATGGAAATATTTTCTCAATCTATTATTGATAAATTCGGTACCATTATCACTACGGATTGCTTTGATTGATTTCGCATTGATGAACTGTGGAAAACGTTTGTAAAAATCTAATTTATGTTTAATGAATCTAACCTTACAATATCCAGTTATGTGATCCTTAAGCAAAACAAAGTACCGGATCCATCTATTGATCAATCTCATTGGCCCGCAAACGTCACTAGATCAAATCACAAGGTTTTAGGCCACAACACAAAACATACCCTTAATAGAAATGCAAACTCGGTGCATTGGATATGGAAACAAATATGGCCGATTTGACGTTCACAGTAGGCGGAAGTAATAATCGAGTGGAAGATTCAAATTCATGTCACAGTATGTACACAGAATCGAGTCTATTATTCTATGAATATTCAGGTATTTTTTGTGCGGGAATTTCAAAACCACTACTTAAAATATGAATTGAAATTTAACATTAATGTACCCACCCAAAATTAAAAAGAGTTCCAAATTAAAAAGATTTTTATCATTATAAACTGATTTTAATGATGTAAACATTGATGTTCTGCCTATTAGGCAGAAAATAATGAACTGAACATTATTCCTGGTACAATGTGAATAATTAAATAAAAACCAGATCAATATTAGAACAAATAACAAAACTTTCTTAGATATAAAAAAATAACAAAATATATATTTTCTAAGTAGCTAAGCTTGAATGAGAAACCATACAAGCATACTGCCAGCCACACCAACCTCAGCAAGGCTGCAGATATGACCATTAATATCTGTTTCATCAAAATCCCTAGCAAAGTCAGTACAGATGACATCAATATGGACACGTTGATCAAGTTCAATTTGCAGAAACTTTATATGTTACTAAGTTAGTCTCGACCGAGCACACCCTCAAGAAGCCATGCTGTTCCGTGACAATCTTCGATGCAACCAAATTTGAAGGATATGGATTACTCAATGACTCAAATACCTTTTCGAAAATGGATAATTTGCTGATGAGTCTATAAGAACTAATAAATCTCCTATCTCCCGTTCAAAAAAAAGTGAAAAACTAGAACTTTTAATGAAAGATGACAGAATTTCATAAGGTCCGGGCCTTTCCTCCCATCGAGACCTTCCAGTGCCCTCCGTATTTCATGAGATGAAAACTGCATTTAGTTGATTTGAGGAAAATTGGAAGTCTGGAGAGCCGATGTATGAGGTCGGGTTCTCTCAATGTACAAACTCCTGAAATACTCCGCAAACAATTCAGCTACTTCCCCCCCGGTCGACATGAAGACATCAACACCGGAAGGTCCCAACTACGATCTTTTCTCCATGCAAACCTAAAGAAATTTTTAGGATCATCAGTAACTCTCTGTTCAATAATTGATAAATAGTTTTTTTTATCCGATTCAACTACTTTTCTGGATGCACTTCGTTAATTTTCGAATTCGAGTAAATTTTTTATGTTTTTATTAATTTTCCTTTTAGTATGCAATGTATTTTTACGCTTGACTGAACTGGTTTGACTAAACAGAAAAACTAAACAGAAGTTTGGTAAACAGAAAAAGTTGAATTATCTGTTCATGTACTTGAAGTTTGACAACGATGAAAAGTTTATCGTAAAAAATATTTAAAATGCAATCAACGCTTTCATTAGTAAATAAAGTTTCCCAATTAATGTTAGATATGTATTGATTTATAATATTGTTACGAAAATACCTGAAGCTATCTCTGTGTTATCTAGAACATTCCAGCAAATGTGATATAACAACTCCTACGTTCTGGCAATCGAACCTTCTCGAAATGGAACCTTCTAGAGAGCACTAGGGTATATAATGAACCAGGCAAGGAAGATGGCAGGGCAGAGTTAGATTACAGTGAAATAGAAGTGTGACAAGCGATATTGACATTTGTTGTGTTTATTTTGGTTGTGTTTGTTTAGTGTGTAAATAAAGGATTATTTATTGATTGTTGAAAGTTAGTTATTGGAATTCATCCGTCGAAACCTATAATCGTGACAACTGGTGTCAGAAGAAAAGTTAGAAGACAAAATATTATTAGAAATTATTTTAGTAGATCTAAAAAAACGATGGCAAGAGGATATGAAAAACTTAAGGCCGAAATTTTGGAAATTTCTACTGTAATGAATACCTACTCAGATAACAAATGTTAAGGAGGACCTAGGGAAACAATTAGGCAAATTAAGAGTCGAACGTACTTAAAGATATGGAGAAACGTTTATTAAATATAACAAAACATGAAAATGGAATTACATCAAATCAAATACAAAATGGAACTACTTCAAAACCACCTACTTTTGATGAAGAAACTTCCTAGCTAGTATTTAAAAAACATTTCGAAGCAGCAGCACGAATAAATGGTTGGAACGACAAAATAAAAACTGCAGAATAAATTTTATCTCTATTTTATCTCTAAGAGGTAAAGCAGCTGATGTACTACAAAAAATATCAGAGAGAGATCAAGAAGACTATCTTTTGGTAATGAAGGCACTGGATTCCAGGTATGGGGACAATCACAAGGAAATGCTTTACCAGGTCCAATTGGAAGGTAGGTGCCAACAACATAATGAAACGTTACAGGAGTTTCATAATGATATTGAGAGATTGACTCGCTTAGCCTATCCAATGGTAACTGAAGACATGCTGGAATTATTCAGCATCAAATCATTTATTAGTGGACTAAGAAATTCAGAATTGATTCAACATCTTAAGATGATTCGATCGAAAACAGGAAATGAAGCACTAGTGAGGGCCCTGGAATTTGAAGCTGCAAAAGCTACTTCTACCCAAAGCAAAACTAGTCATAAAGTGAGACAAGTAGAGATGGAAAAGGACACAACAATCTCAGAACTTATAGATCAATTAAAGGGTATATAAACAAGTGAACATCGCGCAGATCCCTACCGTACCACCCTACGAAGAGAAGGAGTATGGAGAGTAGGGAGCGATGAGTATATAATCAGGTGCACGACACTTAAAAGTTCAGTTCACTGAAGGTGTTGACTTCAGAGAACTCTTCCCTGAAAACTGGATGTTGAACAGCTTCCTCTACCCTTCCTTCCGTGTTCTCCTGTTGACTCCAGAGAGCTTCTCCTTGGGACTAAGTGTTGATCGGTCCTTTTCTGGTTCTCTCAGAGGCGTTGACTCCGAAGAGCTTCTCCGTGAGAAGAGTATTGATCGGTTCATTTCCTCGTTCCTCACCCATCCATCCGGAAGTGTAGTTTGTAATTGTAGGCGGTGTAGTTTTCTTTGGAGGTCGTGATTCGATCAACGTAGGCAGTCGGCGAAGCAGGGAGGGACGCTTTGGAATAGTCGAAGGTAAGAGCATATGTGAATCGTACCGTCTAGGCACCGTTGCTGGTTTACCACGGAAAACTACATAAGTAAAATATATTTTTGGTTGAATTATTATTTTGTATATATATATTTGAATTGTAAATAATAAAGAATATTTTTATTTTTGGATTATTCTTGTGTTTTGCTGCCTTATCTGGGTCGACGAGAAAAGTTCATTACGAAACTGGTGCCGAACAGGGACCATTACAAATGATACATAATAATATTAACCTCCTGCGAACGACGCAAAGCTATCCCATCAATCACCTATTCAACATTTTGCTTCGGCTTAGACTTTTTGAGGGTGTCAATGACCCTCCTCAGTTTTAGAATAACCTGAAACTCATTTAGCGTATTT
This sequence comes from Henosepilachna vigintioctopunctata, assembly GCA_030704895.1. Taxonomy (NCBI): domain Eukaryota; kingdom Metazoa; phylum Arthropoda; class Insecta; order Coleoptera; family Coccinellidae; genus Henosepilachna; species Henosepilachna vigintioctopunctata. Next base: position 259,770 of record JARQZJ010000020.1, read on the forward strand.
ATTAACATTTGTTGGTCCAAAAAAATCATATTATTCTGACGCGAATAACATCTGACATCAGGTATTGGGGGTTCCGCTAAATCACAGGTTGCACAGTTCCGTTGTAAACCCGAAGTGCTCCTCGTCCACTCCGCCTTCTCTTTGTTAATATTTGCACATTTGGAATTATTATGTTTTTTGCACTCCTCATGTGCGATACAATTACCACAGGTCGGGTATACATTCCCACCACTAGCATTTCAAATATCTGGCATTATTGCAATCAATAAGTTCAAAAACAGTTCAAGAAGTAGGCGATAGTTAAGCAAAGAGCACTAGAACCTGACTACAAATGATTTCGGAATTTAAAACTAACTTTCCACCCAAGAAAAATGTGAATTTCTGACTCTGATTCGCTTGGAAATTTCTGATGATCAATTTGTTTCACTAACCTGATCATTAACCATTGACAGGCGGCATATGGGGCTCATATTCGGATTATTTACTTCACTGGGTCCAAAGTATACCCCGGTATGTTAGTCTGCCACGATGTGATAATAAATCCTTAAATCTCATTTTAGACTCCCCTACTAAAAGTACGTATTTCCTCGAATGTCCATTGAAATATCTATAAAAACAATTGTTTGTCATGATATTTCAATATAGAAAAAAAAAAACCTCGCGTTAACAAGAATTTATAGAACAGATCAATAAAACGAAATATTTCCGCACCTAAAAACAAATATTTTATGGAACTCACTAGGATTAGCTTTATTATTCATTTATTCAAGGTTTCAAAGGTTTATTGTAAGGAAATTCAAAGGTTTATTTTCATATATAGATTATCAATTCAGTTTTAAAATTATTTACGGAATAAATATGACAGTTATACTGCTATTACGTTATGAGACTTGGTTTATATTCGTGTCAATAGTATATGCATGATTAGTGTTTCTAAGTCTTTTTGATTTCACGGCTGTTTAAATGTTGTAGAATTCTGGCGACTTCCTTGTGCCATAGAAAAACAGAAATTTTTGATTTCAAAGACTAATGATTTGCTCTATTTTATTATCTATTCATTACTGAAATCTTCAGTCTGTAAGAAACCCAAAATGTTTTGAGAGTAAGTACCCGGTGAGATGGTAAGATTGCATCCGCATCAGTCTTGAACAACAGCTTGCCAAGGCTGAACTTGCGGCGTTGTCATACCCTACTATCGTCGGAGGTACCAGTAAGCATCTCGCAAGGTCCATCGCCTCGATCAGTGTGTAACTTGCAGCGATGTTCTATCATGTAAGAGTATAAAATCGTTGGTTTATGCCATAATTGACTATCTAGTTGGATTTCTTCGTAGGAAAATTCAGGACACTCAATCAGCAGCAATTTACTATTAGGCCAAGCAACGCGCAACCAGTGATAAGGGATTTTTGACATTATTTGTTCTAGCAAACCGACTGTGTCATTGAAAAGAAAGTAATTCATACTTTATTTTTGTTATAATTTGGACAAGCAAATATCAATAATAAATTTTTATTGACGATTTATACAAAAAATCGTGTTTTTTTAGTTTTTTTGTTCATAACATTCAAAATAATTTTGAAAACTTTATGACATCGAAATATATATTTTAGGCGATTCAATAACGAACAAAATGAGCCGTCACTCGACCCAATCAAATCATTAGAAGCGGTGAAAATTGGGATAAACTCGGAAATTTATTGCAGATTCAACTGATTAATTACTTCGTCAACTTTTATCTCACCTGTCTGCGATTTGGCGGAAATGTAACAATGTTGGGTATCTTCAAGTTGAAGAAAAATGGACAACGTTGGCATCATAATTTTTTGCGTGATTAGCGGTTCCAATAAATCAATGCACTCAATTGAAAAATGTCTGGAAGCCACACGAATCGTCCAATTATGTTTGTTAAAACGGATTTCGAATATGTAAGCTAAGTACAACAAAATGTATATCTTGAATTTTTGAAAAAAATATTGCAAAATACACGAAAAAAAGGTGTAAACATGACTCCGAACGGTCAAGCGTTCGTAAAGGACGCAGTGAAAGGGAGACTTGAACAGTAGGAGAGGCAAGTAATACTATATATACTTGCCTCCCCCACTTTCCAAGTCCCCTTTCCACTGCGCCCTTTACGAGCGCTTCGCCATTCGGAGTCATGATTACACCTTCTTTTCGTGTATTTGGAAATATTTTTTCGAAAACTCAAGACATACATTTTGTTTTACTTTGCTTATATTTTCCAAATCCGTTTTAACAAACTGAATTTGACGATTCATGTGGCATCCGGACATTTTTCAATTAAGCTCATTGATTTATTGAAAGCGCCAAATTCGCAAAAAATCATTTTTTTGTCCATTTTTTTCCAACTTCAAGAGAGCCAAGATTGTTACTTTTTCACCCAATCGAAGCCAGGTAAGATAAAATTAACGAGGTAATTGATTATTTAAATAAACAATAAATTTCCGAGTTCAACCAAATTTTCTCCGCTTCTAAAAATTCAAACGGGTAGAGTGAAGGCTCATTTTGTTCGTTATTGAATCGCCTACAATATATTTATTAATGTCATTGAGTTTGCATATAATTATTTGTAATGGTATAAATGAAAAACTAAAAAAAAATTAATTTTTTGGTATAATTCGCCAATAAAAAAATTTATTATTGGTATTTGTCCAAATTATAACGAAAATAAAGTTTGAAGTAGCTTTCTTCTAATGACACAGTCGGTTTGCTGAAATAAATAATGTCAGAACAAATTACCTGTTGCTTGGCCTATATGACTCAGGTAAGGAAATAGTTTCGTCCAAGTGAAGTTTTGAATACCATAGTATTGTAAAAATGTTCCAGTCAATGCTAGAGCTATCCAACCGAAGTTGAGTGTATTCTAATTGTTGCTGTTTTTACCAAATTTTATTTAATTTGCAATGTATGCATGGCAAGTTGGTTAAATCTTGCAATGTAAATCAGATCCATTTCTTGATATCCGAATGAAATTTTGCATACTTGTGTAAGTTTAATGACAACATATTATTATGACGAATTGGTTGAGGTTTTCGCGGCCAGTCGTTGAACTAGTGTTGCCCTGGCTAGTCTAAGGGCCGTCGTCGGTAGAAATTTCTTCCTAACGTGTCACTAGCCACGAGTGGCGAGATTCTTAAGAGGCGTTCCATTTCTGATTCTGGAAGTAGACTGGAATATTCTCGTACGCAGATTGTATTTATATCGCGGCATGGGGGGCGTGGTTTGTTCTGCTTCAGTTAAGGTGGGGAGGGGGCTCTTTCTTCTCCGGTTGGCGCCTTAATATGCAATGACATTACCCAATGACTTATGATACGATTCCAGATTGGATAGAGACTGAGGGTTTCCTCCTTTCTATTGAAATTGTTTGTATGCTTGTATGTTTGTATGTATGATGTCTTGTCAAGTCATCGTCACTATCAGAGGATATCAAAAAACGTATTGTGAGGACGGAGGCTGTACCACCGAGGCTGTATGGTTTACCGAAGATCCACAAGGAAAATGTTCCACTGAGATCGATAGTTAGTGACCGCAAAACTCTTGGCATTACTACTCCAACCGCATGTGGGAATGGGTGCCAGTTACATTAAGGACTCCACCGATTTCGTAAGTAAAATTCAAGCTATCAACTAAGAATCCGACGACCTTCTTGTGAGTTTCGACGTCGTCTCACTAAGGTACCCCTGAGGGACTTTCTGGACCTGGTAACTGAGATCTTTCCGACCGACATCGGCAAGTTCTTTGGAATTTGTCTCACATGAAGCTACTTCGTATGGGGTGGGAACTTCTATGAGCAGATTGACGGAGTTGCAATGGGAAGTCCACTTAGCCCAGATATAGCCAATTTATTCATTTAACAGTTCGAAGAGAGAGCTATTGAAACGTCGAAGCACAAACCAACTACATGTTTCAGATATGTGGATGACACCGTCGTGGTTTGTAGTGCCGGTATGGACAAGCTAAACGACTTTCTTCAGCACCTCAACAGCCAACATCCCAGTATCCAGTTTACCATGGAAACAGAAAAGGATCAACAGCTACCTTTCCTGGACGTCCTAGTGAGGAAAAGAGGAAACAAGTTAGGCCATACGGTGTACAGAAAACCTACACATACGAACAGATACTTACACGCCTTATCTAACCATCACCAGACTCAGAAGTATGGAGTCATCAGAACCTTGACAGAACGAGGTCGAAGAATTTGTGAGCCAGAGAACCTTCAGTCAGAACTGGAAGACTTAAGAACTGCGTTCGAAGCAAATGGCTACAGTAGGAGGGACATCAAGAGATCAATGTGCGTAAGAACACCTGGACATAAAGAAACCGAACAGCGATCGACGATTTCACAAGCATATCTTCCATACATTCCAAGAGTCACAGACAGGATCGTTAGGATTTTGAGGAGACACGATGTCAGAACTATCTTCAAACCTACACACACTATCCATCAGATCATAGGATCAGTGAAGGACAAGAGGGATCCACTTTTGGCTGCAGGAGTCTATCGCATACCTTGTTCTTGCGGAAAAGTCTACATTGGGACGACCAAAAGATCAATAGGTACGAGACTCAAGGAACACAAGGCAAGTTGCCAATTAGCAAGTTGCCGGTTAGGACAAACTGAGAAGTCTGTAGTAGCCGAACACGCACTGAGCGAAGGGGACCACCAAATACATTTTGAGGATTGTATGCTCTTCACATCAGTCAACGGCTATCAGAACAAGCTGGTCAGAGAAGCTATTGAAATCCGAAAGCATACAAACAATTTCAACAGAAATGAGGAAACCCTCAGCCTCAATCCAATCTGGAATCATATCATAAGGCATACACGAGTGATGCCATTGGATATTAAGGCGCCAACCGGAGCAGAAGGAGCCCCGCTCCCCACCTTAACCGAATCGGAACAAACCACGCCCCCTATGCCGCGATATAAACACAACCTGCGTACGAGAATTCGTCAGTCTACTTCCAGAATCAGAAATGGAATGACCACTGAAGAAGCTCGCCACTCGTGCTAGCGAAACGTTAGGAAGGAATTTCAACCGACGACGGCTCTTGAACCGACCAGGACAACACTAGTTCAACATATTATTATGTTAGATACTTTGGCAGAGCTGGTTTCGTAATGGAGTGAGAACGTAGTCATAGAAACCATGTAACGAAATGACACAGTCCTCATGTGTTTCGGCTTGTTTAATTTGTCTTAAATACTATTTGGAGCTAAGCTGATCCAGAATTTTGATGTCCAATCCCTTAATTTTTGTTTCTCAATCATAATTGTGTTTTTAAATTGTTTCGTTTGTTTTCAGGCATACAGTGTCAAGAAGTCTTTATCAGTTAGCTAGATTATCTGGCTATGAGGACGCATATCAAAGAGTTTAAGTTGGTAAACTACACATTATTGCTCAAAATCTTATTTTGCCTGCAGCTTTAGATAGCGTTGAAACTATGAGCAATGAGCAGTAAGTAAACAAGTTGGAAAGGATATTACAGCGTTTTGATAATAATATTTCATGTAGAATGAGCAATTTGGCCCACGATATGCAAAAAATTCTCGAAAATTCGAAAAGCAGCCCACAGTTTTCTTTGCAGTTTGAGGAATCTACAGATGTTCCAGATTATATTCAGTTTTTAGTATTTGGGCGGTAAGATATTTTCATTACTCATTTTCCTTTGAGGATCAAAGCTCTGGCTTTGTATTGTAAGTGGCAATGACTAACCGCATGACTGTAATATGCACAATAGTAGATATACTTATGACAATCTCTTCTAGAATTGATATTTGTGTGTCCTATAATAAAAACTTTATATTCCACCTTATTATGCTAAGAGCTGTATGGATAATATCTCGATAGAATAGGTTAAATAGAGTAAATGATACCCAAATTTTCATATAAATTGTGAAATACATATGCAGAAATGGTACGATATAATTTCACATATGTAATTTTCTGCTCAAAATAATGATGACTAAATAGTATCCCTTGAAAATCGGATAAGAGGATTTCGAAAATTGATCCAGTCAATTATATTTCATCAGTTGATGTTAACGATTCATGAATATCTGGATGAATACGACCACTTCAAATGGAAAGGAATTAGAGTATTTCTTTGACATCTATTCATTTTATTTAAATAACAGTATCACTTTGTCGAATACCATCAGAAGTGAATCTAGAAGTTTTTACAGCTTTATTCTTCCTGGTTTCGAAGTATAAACACCTGAAAAAAATTCTTTTATGATGATTTGTTTTTCGGAAATGATTGATACTGAAGTCTATGTACAACATGATAAAATGAGAGTCAAATGAAACACTTTTGACTTGCTTCAATATATTGAGTTCAGAATATCTGAAAATTACCTACTTCTCATATTTTATATCAGATGTTCATCAACTCATGTTCAAGTCGCGACTTCGAGTAATTGAAGTTCACCATGGATAAAAAGAATTATTATGTACAAGTAAAGAACATATTCAAGCTAAGGCTTGAATGTCAAAAAACTCTACATGTTCAGAGGTACTTAAAGATCGCTCTCGAGATATTCAGAACGCATCTAGAAATTCCCAATATTTTCAAAACTAAATCCGTTTTTTGTAGGTAATGTACAAGTTGTTCTTCCATTCATTTTCTTTGAAATATAAAGAGAAGTGCGACATTATTATTTATGTTTATAACGGTATTTTGTTCGATCTTTTCCTCTATTTTTCATCTACGCCCAGTTGAAAGGACGGCAAATTTTTAAGAAATCATAATTTCTGACATTCAAATTTTGGCGTCGAATTCCCACATGTCGTATATATACTTATATTTGTATTCTCGCACCCCTATGTAGGCTTTTATCATTTTTTTTGTTTGAGTTTTTGTAAAAAACAATGGAGAGTAACATTTGTATTGATTTGGTGCTTTTCAATAACAGTGAAATCATAGCTTTGAAAAAATAATTATAATATTGAATTTCAGTGTATTATAGGAATATACATATGTAATTGAAAAATTCTGGTTATAATAAAATGTTTCCGTCGCATCCAGGCAACTAAAATGATGAAATTTCTGAACAAAAGTATACTTACAGAAATAAACATATACCAATTGATTTCATGAAGGCTGTTACAAGAAAATAGGCTCCTGGAAGAACTTCTATTGTGAATTTATATATCGTTGTGTAAAGGGGACCAAATATGAATGGCATGAAAGATTCACTTAGTCCAAATACGGAATTAGACTGCCCCAATTCATGATGAGGTACTATTTTTGACATCAAAGTACGCATACCAATATATGGAACCATTCGAAATATATATATATATATATATATATATATATATATATATATATATATATATATATATATATATATATATATATATATATATATATATATATATATATATATATATATATATATATATATATATATATATATATATATATATATGTAAAGAAAAATATTTCTTTAATTTCTGAACGCGCCTAATTGTGCCGCGTTTACTAAATTGTCAGTGGTCTGTCACTGTCAAAACACGAAATGAGCTGTTGAGATAGATTGACTGATATTTTATTGTTCAAACTAAATAAAATTTATAATTTATAAGTTCCGTACATTAAGAGGGGAAGAAGAAACATTTATTGTAGTTTCTTTGTTTACAGAGAAACCAATCAGTTTTATTCCACCTTGGGAGAGAAATATCTTATAAAACTACAATACTTGTTCATGATGGCACCAAAACTACAATTTACCTTCACATACGTAGCATCAAAAACAGACAAAAAGTCAAATGTTATCATTATAACCTCAATATCAACAGAAGATAACAAGAAGTATACCTTGGAAGAAGATGATAAAATTGCAAGTAAACATGTCGCTCTCAGCAAAACGGACAGCTTTAAACGATTAAAAAGGAGCTTGAATCAAAGAGGTGCAGTGAGAACAATATGGATAACTTGTAGTGAAAAAGAAATGATAAATACCTATTTTGACGAAGATGAAAACCTAATGTTCAACGATATGTACCTCAACGAAATAAAACAAACAAAATCAGAAGATACTACTCCAAAAAAAGAAAACAAATTGAATTTAAAAAATATATCAGAAAGATTTATGATTGAAAAATTTGTTTGTAAATTCACAAATGCAAAACAATGGATGGATACATTTGAAAAAGAATGCAAACGACATGAAATTAATGAAGATATAACAAAGATAGAAATATTAAGATTATTTCTGGACAAATCATGTGCAGACTGGCACTCGGCTACACTGAAAACCCTGAAAATAGAAGCAGAATGGTCGGAATGGAAAGAAAAATTTTTGGAAACATTTGCTGATAAAGGATGGAGTACAGGAATGTATGCTATATATTACAGACATAAAGAAGGATCTCTGATGGAATATGCAATAAGAAAAGAAAAACTGTTATTAGAAATGGATGAAGATATTGGGGGAAAACTCTAGTGATGCTGATAGCAGCTGGCTTACCTGAATATATAAGAAACAGAATTGATCCAGAAAAGTGCGAAAATTCAACAGGATTGCTTCATGAAATAAAGAAGTGCGAAGGATTGGTCAACAGTAACTTTATTAAAAAGAGAGAAGATAAACAAGATAACAAGAAACACATTATAAATAAGAAGCCATGTAAAATCTGCGAAAATTTGAATAAAGGTACCCGATATCACCCAGAACAGTCATGTTGGTTTAAAAAAAGAAGGAAAGGAAAGTAAAATCATTGGAAGTAATTCGGTATTAGAAGTTAATCTAAACGAAGAAACAAAAAACGAGTAATCACACCATTGATAAAAATAAAAATGTTATTAGAAGACAAAATACTAGTAAATGGAACATATGATTCAGGTTCCCAGGTCTCTCTAATCAACAAAAGATTAGTAAAAATACAGAGTGTTTCAGAAGATGCAAATAGAATAAAATTAAAAACTGTCAATGGTGTGACATACACGAAAGGTTTAATAAACATAAAAGTAAAGATTTTTGATGTAGAAGAAAATGTTGATGTGTTTATTGTAGACAATGTTGATTTTGAAGATTTCATTATAGGACTGGACATGATAAAAAAATTTAACCTAACCCAAGATGAAGATTTAAGAATAATACAAAAGAAAGAGAGAATAGAGACAGAAACTATGAATAGATTAGAAGAAAAAGCAGAAGAAGAAATTCGAATAAATTTTAATGAGCATGTGAATAAAAATGAATTTATTACAAACTTACATCATTTAGACTATAACAAGAAGACACAAATACAAAGATTAATAGATAAATATGATAATGTATTCGCCAAAGATAAATATGATGTAGGGACAGTAAAAGAATATGAAGCCCGGATAGACTTACTCGTAGATAGATACTGCAGCAAAAGGCCATACCGTTGTACAATAGAGGACAAAATAGAAATAGAAAATCAGATAGCAAATTTACTAAAAAACAACTTAATCGAAGAATCATATAGTCCATTTTCAGCACCAGTTACATTGGCCTTTAAGAGAGATGAAAACACCAAATCAAGACTCTGCATTGATTTCCGAGAATTAAATAAGATAATCGTACCACAAGCACAACCATTTCCATTGATAAGTGACTTGATAATAAAAGCAAGAAATTGTAAATATTTTACCACACTGGACATAAATTCCGCGTTCTGGTCTATACCACTACGCATTGAAGACAGACAGAAAACAGGATTTGTTACACAAGAAGGACACTACCAATGGACATGCCTGCCATTTGGATTGAAAACATCACCTGCAATTTTCCAGAGAATCTTATCGAATATATTGAGAAAGTATAACTTAAAAGAATTTACAGAAAATTACATTGATGACATCTTAATATTTTCACAATCATTTGAAAAACATATAGAACACATAGAACAAGTACTACAAGCAATAATAAATGAAGGATTCAGACTAAAATTTAAAAAATGCACATTTGCAGCAACATCCGTAAAATACTTAGGACATATAATAGGAAACAACACAATGCAGCCTATCAAAGATAACATTATTTCAATAAGAAATTTTCCAACACCGAAGACTCAAAAGAACGTTAGACAATTTTTAGGCAAGATCAACTTCTACCGTGAATACATACCTAACAATTCAATAATACTAGATCCACTGCATAGATTACTGAAGAAAAATATACAATTTACATGGTCAGAAGAATGTGAGAAATCATTCTCAGATATAAAAAAGATATTATGCTCACAACCAGTACTGGAAATATTCGATAAAGATTTACCTATAAGAATTTACACAGATGCTTCACTGAATGGTATAGGTGCAATATTGAAACAGATACAAAAAGATGGAAAAGAAAAACCAGTTGGATATTTCTCAAAGAAACTTAATGACACACAAAAAAGGAAGAAGGCAATATACCTTGAATGTTTAGCAATCAAAGAAGCAATTAAATACTGGCAATACTGGCTAATTGGAAGAAAATTCACAGTTTTCTCGGATCACAAACCACTAGAAAATCTCAACATAAAAGCAAGAACAGATGAAGAACTCGGTGAATTGACATTTTATTTGTCTCAATACGACTTTAATGTTAAATATATACCTGGAAAAAATAACACAGAAGCAGATAGTCTCAGCAGAAATCCAGTATTGGAAGAGAATGATAATGAAGAAGAAGTATTAAAGATGGTAAATCATATAAAATTAGAAGATATTAAGGCAGATCAACAGAAAATAGAAAAAGAAAAACACAAATTGATTGAAAGAAATGGAATACTCTACAAAAAAATAAGAAATAGGGAGAAAATTATATTAACTGAAGAATCAAGTATAACACTAATAAAAGAAGTACATACCAAATGGTGCCATTTAGGAATCCAGCAAATGATAAATAAGATAAGCCCATATTATACAGCCAAGAGTCTAACAAAAAATATAAAAAATATATGTAAGACTTGTGACACCTGTATCAAGAATAAGTCTAGAGGCCAAAATAAATACGGATTGATGTCGCATCTGGGACCAGCGACAAAACCATTTCAAATAATGTCGATAGATACTATTGGTGGCTTTGGAGGACAACGATCTACAAAGAAATACCTACATTTGTTGGTTGATCATTTCACAAGATTTGCGTTCATTCTAACATCTAAAACACAGAGTGCTGCGGATTTCATTAAGTTAGTGAATAAGGTTCTAGAGACAGAAAAAATTGATATTTTACTAGCAGACCAATATTCAGGATTAAATTCGAAAGAATTTAAAGAATTTCTGACAGATAATGATGTACAACTAATTTTTACTGCAGTAGATACTCTATTTTCAAATGGACTTAATGAACGATTGAACCAGACACTAGTAAATAAAATGAGATGCAAAATCAATGAAAAGAAGGAGAAGAAATCCTGGACATCAGTTGCAAGAGAATGTATAGATAAATATAATGAAACCGAACACTCGGTGACAGGCTTTGCACCAGAATATTTATTAGAAGGAAAAGACACCAGTATCTTACCACAAGAACTACGACAACCAACAAATATAGATAGATGGATTAAAGATAGAGAAGAAGCACTGGAGAGAACAATAAGATCCCATACTTATAATAAAAAAATATTTGATAAAGGAAGAAAACACATAGAATTTAATATAGGAGAACTGGTTTATATTGAAAACGGAAACAAAATGAATAGAAACAAGATGGACAACTTAAGAATCGGCCCGTTTGAAATAACAGGAAAAATATCCAAATACAATATACAAAATAAATACAGGAAGAACAAGAAAGGAAACAGGAATATACCATATAACAAAACTTATACGAATGGAAGAAGGAATAAATAGTGAAAGCTTGGGTGAAGAGTATTATGAATAGTTTATCCTAAACATTTTGAGAATTACTTGTATAATTCTCACCATGAAGGGGGAGATGTAAAGAAAAATATTTCTTTAATTTCTGAACGCGCCTAATTGTGCCGCGTTTACTAAATTGTCAGTGGTCTGTCACTGTCAAAACACGAAATGAGCTGTTGAGATAGATTGACTGATATTTTATTGTTCAAACTAAATAAAATTTATAATTTATAAGTTCCGTACATTAAGAGGGGAAGAAGAAACATTTATTGTAGTTTCTTTGTTTACAGAGAAACCAATCAGTTTTATTCCACCTTGGGAGAGAAATATCTTATATATATATATATATATATATATATAATTTCTGGAAATTGATTTATTGCCTGTTTAAGATATTTTATTTTGAAAGTAGTTAGCAATAATCACTAATTTTTTCAATTAGTTTTGACAGGGTTGTAATATAGCAACGAAACGTCAACAAAAATAAACTTTTTCATATCAAAAAAAGCCTGTTATTGCTAAAAACTTTCAAAATATATATATATATATATATATATATATATATATATATATATATATATATATATATATATATATATATATATATATATATATATATATATATATATATATATATATATATATATATATATATATATATAATTATATATATATATATATATATATATATATATATATATATATATATATATATATATATATATATATATATATATATATAAATAAATAGGTAATTTCTCGAACGTGGGATACTTATGTAGAATCTAGGTAACGGGCGGAAATAATCGGTCTGGTGAAGTGTTTAAAAACTCATTTATTCATTACAATTCATGACCTAAACAAAATATTAAAACATTTATCAAATTGGAGGCCTGGTGTTTTGTTAATGATATTGCAATTCCACAACACTGGAGTGCGATCTTTAGTTTTCGAGAAAAATCAAGAAATCACTAACACCTTTGCAGGTATATAACTACAATGATGAAAACATGGTCAACATTCAAATCAGAGCTGGCTAACGTTCAAAATAATGAACATTTCTTATTAGGATGTAGAAGATCAAACATATTCCTCAAACATATCATGGATTCCACGAGTAAATAATTGGTCTTCTTCATACTAACAATATTAAAATATTCGATGTAATGTATAGACATATTCATAACTTCAATAGGACTAATTCAAATTTGAAGATTGAGGTATACTATAAGGAAACTGACTCAAAAATTTGATATATAAAAAGAAAACTAGTAAATATACTCCCGGAGTATGTTTACAAGGAATACTTACATAGATTCAATTTATCATTTGGTAAGAGATTCAACAGTGTGAAGAACTCAAATATTAACAAATTTCTCAAGTTAAAAGAAAACAGTTTAAGAGATACTCAATTGTTCTGCAATAACGATAACTAGTACAAAAAAATGTCAGATATTAATAGACCAAGAGACATTGCAAATTTTTTGTCACTGGGTCCGAACATTGAGGTTTCTCCAACTATTAATGAATTCAACGCCAAAAATATCTTTTTAGCTGTTATAGAAGAAATCGTACAAGAAATTCCAGAAAACGAAAAAAACAATTTCAGTTCACGTATCACTAATAACATTACAAATTACAAACGAAAATTGAAATTCACGAAAGTAACGAATATCCCAAAAGTATACTCACAAGGAAAAAATTTTGTAAAAGGTAACGATAATTTATATATCAAACCTGCAGAAAAAGGTGGTTGTACAGTTGCTTTGAACAAAAACGATTATAACGAAAAAGTCAATTCTTTATTACAAGATACAGATACTTACAAATCGACAAACAAAGACCACAATTCACAATTGCAAATAAAACGAAGTAGTTTAATAAAATCTTTAAACTTTAAACATCAGATTGACGAAATTAAGGCCAAGAAAATAACAACTTATACTGCTGTCATTTCAAAGTTCAACTAAAACACACAATAAATTCACTGGACGATGAATCTACTCTGTGATAGTTCATATTTAAATGAGAGGTAATAATAAAAACTTGTCTAAAAATCACTGACTGAACAATTCTTTATTCGTAACATTCTTGATAATGCCGTAAAAGGCGAAACTAGTCGAATAAAGAATTGTTCAGTCAGTGATTTTTAGACAAGTTTTTATTATTACCTCTCATTTAAAATACACAAACTGAATATACCATTGAGAACAGTAGTGAGCAGTGAGCAATTAATCAAAATTTTCAACTAACATATTAACAAATGCATTAACTGACAGAACATCATACAATTGCGGCGACTAGTCACATCCTGCCACTGGATGCACCAACTGATAAACTAGTCACAGCAAGGAAGAAGAAGAAAAGACGCAACCTCAGGAGAAGACGACAAGATCTCGTCGACTTCGGCGCTAGTCGCCAAGCAGTCAACATGACTGTAATCAACAAACATTATTAGTGCACTTGAATGTATTTAGTTGTAAATAGTTATATTGAATAAAGTTGTTCATACCGAACAGAGTTTGGGTATACATCCTAATGAATCCCAACATTGGTGACCCCTGACGTGATCGATGCAACGACCAATTACAGTACAGAGATAAAGACAATTAGTTCAATCTTCTCATATTGGTCATTTTTATATTGAAATATGTACTTACAAAAATTTTTTTATCAGAATTTGCATTTTACATCGACATTAATAAGGTTAGAAGTTATTGTATCTTATTTTGTCTTTGCTTTATTTTTCTGCTTTTTTATTTATTGAAGTTCATTTCATATTGTTTAGAATATTTCTTATTTCACACATAAATAAGTAATATTTATTTATATGACCATATTTCAAGTAGAAACATAAAACAAATCTTTGATTAACTCTAGTTATTCTACACAAACTTTTATTAAAAATATGAATAACGGAAACAATACCTGTCAATTGCACGTGTTTCATTAGAATTGCAACCAATTTGGCAAATTAATTCGAAACTTTGGTTTACTCAAGCGGTAAGTAAAGCCATATATACCAATGGGGTATCGGCGCCAGGTTTTCGAAACATTGCACATTTCTGATATAGAAATTAGGGCTACGAACAAATCTATTAAATTGTTTTCCACTTGATTTTATATCAATAAAGACTGCAACGAATGGTCGAGTCAATGTTAAGTTGTAGAAAAGCAGAATTTATGCTACACAATAAATTCACTCACTGACCAATTGAAAAGATTTGACCATGTCCACCTCGATATAGTAGTTCCTCTACCTTCTTCAGAAGATATAAGTTATTATTTGACAATGACAGATGAATTCATACAATGGCCAGAAGCTGTTTTAATTACAGATATCACAGCAGATGCAATTGCTACAAAATTCTACGAGAATTGTATATCACTGTATTGGAGAACCTTCGCGATTCACAAAGTATTAAGGACGACAGTTCAAAAGTAATCTCTCACAGCAATTAGCTCATCCACAAGGGATTAAAAAATAGGGACCACTCCTTACTATCCGCAATCGAAAGACCTCATCTAAGAATTCCACCGTCCACTGAAATCAGCCATAATTGCATCGAACATTGGACTACATTGCCAACCATATTATATTTTCATAAAGTATACAGGGAGGTTAGTACGTTCCCCACATGTTATGCTACCTATGTGTGACACTGCAGGGGGAGTATGCGGCGACTAGTCACATCCTGCCACTGGATGCACCAACCGATAAACTAGTCACAGCAAGGAAGAAGAAGAAAAGACGCAACTTCAGGAGAAGACGACAAGATCTCGTCGACTTCGGCGCTAGTCGCCAAGCAGTCAACATGACTGTAATCAACAAACATTATTAGTGCACTTGAATGTATTTAGTTGTAAATAGTTATATTAAATAAAGTTGTTCATACCGAACAGATTTTGGGTATACATCCTAATAAATCCCAACACAATATAAACACTTTTTCCTTTGTCAACGCAATACAGCGGTACCACTCGTCTATGTATTTGTATCTTTCGATGTAATTTCTCTATTCACAAATATTCCACTGAATCTCATCTTAGAGCTGCTTGCAATACATTGGAATAAATTAGATGAACACACTTCTATATCAAAACAGAATTTTTTATAATTGACTAATTTTGTTTTTCAAGGTTGTTATTGAGTTTTGAGAACAAGGTGTGTCAGCAAATCTTTGCCACACCTTTGAAATTACCTATAAGTTCAATTATAGCACATATAATTATTGATATATTATTTGTAGATGATATAATAAGCGCCCTTCCGGCTGACAAAATTGAATATGGACTAAATATTTTCAATAGTACAAACCAACCCATACAATTCACAATAGAAGTAGAAAAAGAAAAAAGTGTACCCTTTCTAGATACATTACTAACTAGAACAGATAATAGTAGCATCATGTTGAATTGGTATCAAAACCCAACTTCGTCAGGACGTTATCTTAATTATTTCTCAAACCACCCAATAAAACAGAAAACAATGTTATATTGGAGTTGAAAAAAAGAGTGATTCATATTTCGGATAAAAGTTTACTTAAACAAAATTTATAAAAATTAGTACAATTGTTCTCTAACAACTACTACCCGATTAAATTAATGAAATAATTATTATATTGTAATAGAACCAACAATTCAACTGATTTCAATCCCAATACACTGGAGAGTGAATTCAAAATATACCTTATATCGAAAGATTGTATGATAACATAACAAAAAACCACATACATATAGAAAATATCGAAATAGCCAAATACAATTCAATAACTTTAACGTCGAGCGTGGGTTACTGAAAACTATAAAACAACTCAAGATCTCTTATTTGGGCCAAATATTCCGAGGCAATAAATATGATATCCAAAGACTAATATTAATGGGTAAAATAGAAGGTAGAAGAGGTCCAGGCCGAAAACGGCATTCATGGTTGTACGATATCAAGAACTGGTGTGGAGTGAAAAACGTGGGTGATATATATTCGCACTAGCTACGGAGGGGCAATTACGTATTGTAGAATGAGTGGATGATCGCCTACACGCTCTAAGCGTTTGGTCCGAGAAGAAGAAGAAGAAATAGCTGTCGAATTAATTACAGAGAAAAAATTGAAATCTATTGTATTAATGTGTATTAATGTAGTATCAAAATAATTATTTATTGCTGTGAAAAACTGAGGTAATGCTTAATCGCAAGTATGGAAATAAAACGAAAATTATATTTTTTAATACATAATTGTATACCTAACATAAAACGGAGCCATCTTGATTATTATCATCATCATCACTGCTGTCATTTTCATTATCATCGTCGTCAAAGAATGAAAAATTTCATAATCTTTCGGCAAAGAAATTTATTAGTATTTTACTTTTAATTTTCACCTTAAATGATAATGTCGGCAACTGATGATGCTAATTGCCCTCCAACAAACCAGATAAAATCATATTTATCTTCATTTAGGGTCCAACCGGAATCTTGAGGAGATAGAGATGTTGGGTGTAAATGAGCATTTCTCCAAAACTTTCTAACGTAACGAACTCGTAGTAAATGCTGATACAATTCAGCTTTGCATGGCAGTAGGCTTGATGGATCGAAATTGCGAAATTTCATTTCGAAATTATCATCTGATTTTTTAGACCGATAAGCGTTTAAAAACAGATGGAACCGAACGTTCCAAGAATCACGAGCTCCGCAAATATGACAAATCAACTTTTCTAAGATCTCAAATTTCTCATCCACCAATTCTTGATCATCTGCTATAATATTTTGACAGGATGATTGATGCTTTTCTGATCGATCTAACAGAATAAAAGGTCGGAGTTTACCTTTCAGAAGAAAAGGTGGTGTGTAGTTGAAACCTGTAAGTGCATGAAAGCACGGTAGGTAGTGCTTCCTAAAAAAAATTCTCTACAATTTAGTGGACTTGATTGACGCTTATGAATCGCTCACGATTTTCCACGCCTAAATTTACCCAGATTTTTAGCGATGCATTCAAATGATTCAATCCGCCCTCTTTTAAGAGGTTTAAGCCGCCGTCTTTCCGAGTTCCTATCATAAAAACGTGATAGGCATGTTTGATGACCATTCGAAAAAAGAAAAACAACGAAAAGAAAATGGATGATTGCTATTTTGACCCAGATGATCAAATAGAGGAGGAAGCAGCAATTTATTTCGTCTTCGTGTTTTATGGAATATTCGATGGGTGAACAGGTCTCTTCGTTGGGTGATAAAAACTTTCAGAAATACATCTTTGTAGAAATATAGAGGTTTATATAAGAAGTAATGATCGTCGAAAGTGTACTTTCAGAAGCTGAAGTTGATGAGCAACAGAAGAAGTGAAAACTATAGTAAAGAAACAGAAAGGAAGGGATGTGAATGAAGAAGGAAGTAGAGTATTAAATGAATAGAAGAGTGAAATTTTTCAATTTGACAATATCGCCTCAATTGACGTGCGGTTATTAATGATTGTTAAGTTATTGAAAAATTTCCATTTGTAAATGAAAAAGTTATCTTTCTGTTGAATATTGAATAGTTATTGGATTTATCCGTCGAATCCTTATGTCGTAACAATATATACATTTGTGCTCTATTGAGACATAAATTTATTTTTTGTATTGTCACTGATATTGAAACACTGGAAAAAGTTGACATTTATTCAATTAAAAAAATTGGAAATTATTAATTTCAGTTCATATGATTCTTTTTGCTGAAGGTTTCAATGTTTTGTGATATAAACAAGATCAATTAAAATATACGTACCAACGTAGAAATATTGTTCGTTAGGTGCCAAAGCAAATAATAAGTTTGCTAAAACGGAACATGTGAACCCTACGACTCCTAAAATGGTGTCATCGAGCTGAAGAACTTTGGAAATAATTAGTACTCCTAATATACAACCTGCAAACGATATATTGCTATTATAACAATAGGCAATGATAGAAATATTAATTAATGTTCAGTCAAACAATGTAAATGAAACTTACTGAAATTAGTAATTAATAGAAATAAGAGAACGATAATAATATGAAAATTATAGAATTATAAGATTTTTTGTTCCTCAGTGTACTCATTTTGTGGACTAGATTGAATCAGTGTATGCATATTAATTTACTAGAGTATTTTTTTCCTTTTCTGAAGTTTTGATGTGTTTCTTAAATATGTTTGGTAGGAGTACTATGTATTCTAGATCATTCAGACAATGTATGAACAATTGTCAGTGTTCTAATGTTAAAAAAATGTCAATTTATAATTAACATTTGTAATATGTGTATCTCTTTTATATAGAGAAAACTTGAATAAATAATCCCTTGATTCTTATTAATTATTAATATTAAATTATTATTTGCCTCCATATTGATAAGTGTTCAAATGGCTTTCTCAAATGAATCTTATAGAGTAAGATCCCAGGGCCACCAGACGTCACGTATTTTCTGATGAAGGAAATGTGGACGATTGAGTGGCGTTAGTATGTACTAAGAACGCATGCCTACCTGCTAGCTTGCCTAGACGGCCAATTTTCAGGTATCAGGTAATCAAGGTACATAAAAACAATACTTACCTCACGTAAATTCTGAATGCTGATTTTTACGTATATTGTCGGCAATATCCTGAAAAATAAGTCGCCAATACTCCCAGGCACGTTCCGTCGGACGTTTTGCTTTAAAGGCGCTTTAAAGCTCCCAAAATAAATACTTAACCTCACATATTTTCTGATGCATCATTTTTATATATGTCCACCAGACCACTATTTTGAAACCTTTTCCAAAACGACAATCCGATCCAATGGGCCAATCATCCCCTAAACTCAATTTAAATGCCCCTGTGGGTAGGAGCGCGAGGGCAATATCCACGCGCATGAGAATGAGTGAGACATGTATTAGGATTTATTGACTTATCTCTATCACTCTCTCACAGTTTACTCATATCAATTAATCATTTATATTGAAAAAAAATCAGTTGAAAATAAAAAAATCAGGTAAATAATTGTAAATTCATCTTAAAAAAATGTTCAATTGACTACAATAATTCTAGAATTGTATGCTGCAAGCTGTTTTGTTGAATTCGTAAAAACTTGAATTTTTTTAACTTTTCACTAAGAAAATTAGAAGTTTTCAAAAATCGGGAAGTTATTGGTTTTAACCCGTTTTTTGAAAATCGAATTTTCATCAGATCTTGACGCTTATTATAATTTATTTTTATTATTTGGAAATAACCATAGTAGAAAATACAAAGTAGAAAAATATTAATCTCTGAACATTTCTGAATAGTGCCTATAATCTTTATTATCATCGTCATTGAAATTAGACAATGTATCATCCAACAGTATTGATATTGAATATCTAAATCGTCGTTGTCATCATCAGCACTATCCTCATTTCTTTCCCGTGTAAAAAACAATTCAAACAATGCTGCACTCAACTGACACATCGATGTTTGGTATTCGATATTAATCAGCATATTGATCTCATCATATTCTGAAAATCAGCATTTTTAGTTGATTTATTTTAACATCAATAATCAATTGATATGAGTAAGCTGTGAGAGAGTGAGAGACACAAGTAAATAGGTATATCCTAATATACATGTCTCACTCAGTCTCATGCGCGTGGATATTGCCCTCGCGCTCCTACCCACAGAGGCATTTAAATTGGGTTTAGGGGATGATTGGCCCATTGGATCGGTCTGTCGTTTTGGAAAAGGTTTCAAAATAGTGGTCTGGTGGACATATATAAAAATGATGCATCAGAAAATACGTGAGGTTAAGTATTTATTTTGGGAGCTTCAAAGCGTCTGTAAAGCAAAACGGCCGACGGAACGTGTTTGGGAGTATTGGCGACTTATTTTTAAGGATATTGCCGACAATATACGTAAAAATCAGCTTTCAGAATTTACGTAAGGTAAGTATTGTTTTTATGTACCTTGATTACCTGATACCTGAAAATTGGCCGTCTAGGCAAGCTAGCAGGTAGTCATGCGTTCTTAGTACATACTAACGCTACTCAATCGTCCACATTTCCTTCATCAGAAAATACGTGACGTCTAGTGGCCCTGGGATCTTGGACTATTAGAACTCAATAACAAAATTTGAATGTGTCAACAACCATAAATGTTTTAATAACACGGTAATTTTTGGACTTTGGTAGAGGAAACCCGAGTATTATGAAAATAATCTATTGCGCTGTCAAATGAGTGAAGGATCTATCAACACCTTGTGTGATTAAAATGAAAGCTGATCCAAAGTTCTTAAGGACAAATTTTTAGTGCCGAATTGCAGAAATTTTCATCACCTTCAGTTATCAAACAGCAAAGATATGGGTTCTTACAAATGAGAGGTACAGATAACAAAATTTTATTCGTAACTCAAAATGCGATTGGAAAGAAATGTTGAAATCGATGACACACATGATGGAAGTACAAGATAGGTGTTTCGTTCTACAAGATACTCGTTAGTTGCATCATGTTCATCTAAATGGGGAATATGTTTCTAACTTTTATCCCTTGAAGGATAATGGTGGCATCACAGCTAGCTAGGCTTCACCTAGCTAGCTCCACTTTATCATTCTTTTGAATTATTTGAATTTTTCCAATGAATGTTCAAGTATTCGTTTTTTTAAATGTTTCATTTAGTGCGATTAGCTCAAAAAATATTTACTTTAGGGTTCGACAGTTGAATTTCAATAACTAAGTTTGAAAATCAAAAATAAAATGATTATTTATTCATAAACTTAAATGATAAATAATGGAGAAATGTCAATAACATAGAACGTTATATTCCTGTTTTATTCACAATACTGTAGATAACTGTATCTGTCAGTGTAATTGTAATTCTCTGATTCTTCATCAACTCCTGCCTCGTCTTCTGTCATTTACTCATTATATACCGAAAAATATTTCTCGAACCTTTTAGAGGTTTCCATCTTCAAACGCCGCGTAGGCCGTTATATCAACGTATACTAGTCTGTTATAAAGAAACACAGGCTTAGCTTTAGTTGTTTTTCGTAACACTGCTCTTTTAGTTACGATCGTCCCTATCAAGTCATTATTCTATTAATCTCATTATGGTATTTTGCCAATTTATCCAAATGTACAACTGCTGGCTTTGATCTAGGAGCCCAATAGATTCAGTAGACGACGTTCTTTATTCGTTTGATAATCTTATAGTTGCTTTTTCAAGTCTGCTTTAGTTTCGGGAATAATTTTCTCTTCCGTTGAGGTCGGACAACCATACTGAATTCCGTTCTTTGAACCTGGCTGAATAGGCCTTCAAATCGTATCTGGTTTTCAACCGGTCAGTGCTTCCTTCAATCTTATCTTGAACGAGTTCATATATCGTTTTTAAATGCAGTCTCATCTGCCTATGTGCCCACTTCGAAGCATGTTTTTTGGGCCCACCAAACAACAAGGCAATCACAAGGCAATCGTAGTTTTCGTCCGAAGAGTACCTTCGCTGCAGTATAACTTATAGTACCATGACCTGATCTTCGATAAGCCATCAACATTACAGGCAAATGCCTGTACCAAGACTCCGGATTTCTTGGTTTGGTAGATCCTAGGCTACTTGCTGAAATAGTCCACAGCAACCAGTATGTACTCGTTGTCTCAAATGGCAGTCCAACGTTGTATTTTCTCAATTTTGCATGGGATTTCTACGGTGGTCAGTTCGTGGCGGCAAATGTTGCAGTTCATACAATGAATGTTCTAGTGTTTCTAATATTATAATTGTTTCTATTCGTGTTATAAATATATTTGTGTGCTATCAGATTGGTAATGAATAGAAGAATTAGAATCATGAAAAAATATTCATCAAACATGAAACATTCAGAAATAACAATTGTCTCATAGCTAAATTCTTTTCAATTCTTGACCTAAGTTATCACACTAATGATTACCTGAGCTGAAAAATGTTTCTAATTGCAATAGTTTCTTAACCTCCTTTTGGAATATGGAACAACATGTCATTAAATTGGATAGATGCGTCCATTGCTTTGCAGTATTCAGAGAATAGTTCATTGTTTTTCTTATCATTCTATATATGTACTACTTTGCGACTGTAGTTTCGTATCATTAAAACATTCACTCAAGATTTAGATGTTTTTTAACAATTTGCCTTTACTAAATGTACCTACTATAACCCCCCGTTTTAACTTAAAATAACCCAGGCTATCTGAAAACAAGGGGTCATACATTCGGTCTGATTGACACTCAGTAATAACGCAGTTAAAATGTATGAATCTACTAGATTTCTTCGTATTTACAATGAAAGAAAATAATTATCTATATAACTTCATAAATGTTTGATTAACAAAATTGTCCTTTAGTATATGTAGCTTGAAGCTCCAGCGACGTGTTTCTAACGCTCCAATCAAGATAATTTTGAGGCTCTAGCCACGGTGTTACTAAGGCTCCAGTCAATATTGAATTATAGCTCGAGCCAAGGTACTTTGAGAGCTCCAGCGAAGGTAGTTTGATAGCTCCAGCGAAGGTACTTTTAGAGCTCCATCGAAGGTTGAATTACAGCTCCAGCGAAGATACTTTCAGCTCCATCGGAGCTCCATCGAGTTTTACAGATCCAGCGGAGGTACTCTCAGCTCCATCGGAGGTACTTTCAGCTCCATCGGAGGTAGTTTTACAGCTCCAGCGGAGGTGACGTCAGTTTAGACGCCACAGATAATTAAATGAACCACTTGGTATTAAGTTGATAACATAATCGAAGTAATGGGAATCTACCAAATCTTATGTGTAAGATTACATTGTTACTTTCTAGATGGATAATTAACGAAAAAGAAACGTGCAACGAGAATTCAGCCCACTATATCTGCATTTTAGATGTAGGCAGATTATTGCGATCGAGTCCAGTGACGAAGAACATAAAAAGTAAATCAACAATTCAGTGGCGGCGGTAGTGTGGGGAATTCACACGTTACACTACATAGTGAAAAAAACAATGTGTACTCTTTTCTATATATCATTGTTTTATCTTTATTCTTTTTCGTCTACAAAGGTTTTCTGAAACACAATTACCTCGATAATACTTTCTTCATGAATATAATTTTATGATGATGTTACAAATTATAAATGATAAAAATTTTTATTTAATATAGTTACTCACCGAAAACTTCCAGGACAACAACTATGCTGAAAAACAGTCCAAAGTGGACAGCATCCCATCCAAATCTATATCGAGCATTCATATAGTTGACATTCAGCTCACCTAAAATGACATTACTATTTTCATTGACCATCTGCAAAACTTAAGCACGTCCGTGGGTGGTTTGTACAATATATTGGCGAATATTACCTTCATTACCAGAGCGTAAACTGTACACGCTGTTATATTCGTTATAATAGTCCAAGAGCTGAGTGACATTTTTGACCGAGTAATTCTTAGGTATCACCTAAGAATTTGTCAAATGAAGGTTGTTTTTTTAGAGGTATAGAATTTTAAATTGCAATAAAACAACGATGGATCATTGGATTGACAAGAATTTTTTTTTATACGAAAGACAATCTTGTGGCATTACATTTATAACCATCTCTGGCATATGACTGCCACAGCTGGCTCGGATGTAGTCCAATCTGGACGTCCAATTTTTGATGACTTTTTCCAACATTTGTCGCCGTAATCGGCAATAACACGGCGAATATAGTCTTCCAAATGGCCAAGCGTTTATGGCTTATCCGCATAGATCAATGACTTTACATAGCCCCACAGAAAGTAGTCTAGCAGTGTTAAATCACAAGATCTTGGAGGTCAATTCACAGGACCAAAACGTGAAATTAGGCGGTCACCAAACGTGTCTTTCAATAAATCGATTGTTGCACGAGCTGTGTGGCATGTTGCGTCGTCTTGTTGAAACCACAGCTCCTGGACATCATGTTTGTGCAATTCAGGAATGAAAAAGTTAGTGATCATGGCTCTAAACCGATCACCGTTGACTGTAACATTCTGGCCATCATCGTTTCTGAAGAAGTACGGACCAATGATTCCACCAGTCCATAAAGCGCTCCAAACAGTCAGTTTTTCTGGATGTAACGGTGTTTTGACATACACTTGAGGATTATCTTCACTCAAAAATGCAGCAGTTTTGTTTGTTGACGTAGCCATTCGGACAGAAGTGCGCTTCATCGCTAATCAAAATTCGCTTATGAAAAAATCGGGAACAACGACAATCTCGTTTTGGGCCCATTCGACGAATCTACGCCTTGATTGATGATTGTTTGGCTTCAATTCTTGCACGAGTTGGATTTTGTAAGCATGCAAATCAAGATCCTTCTGCAAAATCTTCCATAACATGGATGTGCACAGATCCATTTCCTGTGCTCGATGGTGGATGGACTCATTCGGGTCTTCTTCAATGATACGCTCTACAGTAGCAATAGCTTCTTCTGTACGCACCGTACGGCGTCTCTTGGGATGCGAGTTATCAATAAGAGTAAACGTGGTGCGAAAACGTTCCATGATTAATCGAATTAACTGATCTGATGGAAGATTTTGTCGATGATAAAATAGACGTAGTGCGCGATACGTATTCCGCACAGAACCATTATTTTCGAAATAAAATTGCACTATTTGCAAGAGTAGTTTGAACAGTTGAGTCTTTTCATGATGAATTGCCAAACCAAACTGAGAATAAATCACTTTTCAGCTGTTAAATCAGTAGCCATCTTCAACAGTAATGGCAACTTAAAGTTCTATACCTCTAAAAAACACCCGTTACTTTGTTTTATCCAAACAAAGTGCTGACGTCTGCCAACAAACTTGTGCTTATTTGCCAAGTCATGTATTTTAGAAATTTGAATTTGATAGGAAGAAGAAATTCTTGAGGCAGTTCGAAATTGTGAAATGCTCGAATTTAATGCGAAACAAATAAAAAATGTAATAGCCATCCCATTTTAGTTTGTTTGATATCCAGCCAAACGTAAACAAATTTATTTTTTAAAAAACCGAAGAATATATTTGAGAAATTTCAAGATTTGTATATAATATCATTCGTCATCAAAATTTTATATTTTTTAAAAGCCAGCCCATTCGAGTAAAATTTTCTACCTGCCCGATTGTCGGGAATGTTCTACATAAGTGCGGGTGACCAGTGTCATAGGGTAAGTTGAGTGCAAGAGAGATCGTTTATGGGATGACCTCCCAGTTCTAAGACGCTTCCAAATTTCAGATTTCGAAAATTTAATGAAAGTAAACGAAGCAATGAAAGAAGTTAGGTTTCGCTTATCTCTTGGCGAAACAGTATGCTAAAAAACAATAAATTGAAAATTAACACACTTGACTTAAGTTTCACTGAATATTTCAAAAATTCTACATATGTTTCGGGTGGTAAACCTGTTATGAAGAGTAAATAATATTAATGATTTTCAAAATGTACACTTATATATCCCAAACCTCAGAATGTAACACTGGTTTCACGGAAAAATCCACAAGGTCATTGCAAAAAGATAAATTCTTCTTCTTTGCTATCGAAATTTCCAAGACTTCAAGGGTATCTAATCGTTTCCCCTTACTACTTGAGTGTATTATTTCGGTCTTCCTGGGATCCAAGAAATGATTATATTTAATGCAGTGTTCAGGAAAACCCATATCAGATTTATTCAACACTGTTGATCTTCTATGTTCATTGATTCTTTTCTGTATAGATCGTCCAGTTTAACCTATGTAAAAACTATCACGTTCACTGCAAAATATTTTATAAACGCCACTTCTCGAAAATAAGTTTGTCCTTGTTATTTACCATTAATGAGCCTAAATTGTTTTTGTTGGTGCATATTGTATTCACGTTATTTTTATGTAATCTCCAAATTTTATTGTTCAAGTTAATGATATATAATTAATTATATACCTAATTATTTGAACTTCGATAACCTTCTTTAAAAGGTAACACCTTTGGAAGAATAATATTGAAGTGTGCTTAGTCTATTAAATAAACCTAAATTCAAATCAATAATAGTTCATTTAAAAAACGGGGTTAGGGGTAGTCAGAGACACGAAATTAAATCATGTTATTTCACACAAGTAACAATATGGCATTATTACACAATATTTTGACTGGCAGTCAGGAAAATTTGAAAAAACAAAAATTATAATTTCCAAAGTTAGTAGCTGTATGTGTTGACCCAGTTCCAAAAAGACGTCCTTGCGGTGACTATCATAAGTCCTTAGATATTCATGTCAAATCGATCGGATGAGAAAAATTAGTTTTATGAATAGATAATCCTGGGCCTGATCGAAGCTTTCTTTGTTTTCCAAAAATTAACAGAATGGTGACTTCAGGAAATTTTTTTCCAGATTTTCGGAACAAAATCAAAAAAAAAAATCATTGGTCTTAAAAAATCGAAATTTTGAAAAAAGAACCCTTCGATCTGGCCAGAAATCATTATGTATTCTAAAAGCTGTATAAATTTCAAGGAAATCTACTGAGCGGTTTTCGAGTTACAGTTCTCACCAGTTCAAAAACCATAGTTTTGAGAAAAACGCATTTAAACCTTCACACTATATTTACGTACAGAAATACGAATTATTTAATCACTTATACCGAGTCATCTACTCCTGGGCCATATAATAATTCTTCAGTCATTGTGGAAGTTTCAAAAACATCAATTTGCTGTTGCCAACGAAGCATTCTGCCTTTCCGAGTGTTGTCGGCATACGGAATTCCTTTTTTCGGCATACGGAATTAGACCCACAATTAAGTCCTAGGGTATTCAAAATAACTAATAATGAACTTATACCTTCATTTAATATACAAAACGCTATGTATGCAGCAATTTGTACGATATTAGAACTAGTATTCACGGTTTTTGTGCATGTTTTCCACACTAGTTGGTTGAAGCTCTTATTATTATTCTGAATCCACCTATACATCTTGAAAGTAAATTATCATTACTGAGATCGTCATAAATCGGTTTAATAGCTTCTAAAACATTAGAAAAACACCTATCAATTGAAAATATACATGTAGGGTATTTTTAAATTCAGGTACTACTACATACATGAATGTTTTATTTCATGGATGACAATTGAACCCAAGAAACCGGTTGCTTGCAGCTGCTGCTAATATAACTGCCTGCTCCTTAGCGTTTTGAGGTGCCCAAAATGAAGTGGAGCGCTCTTTGTTGTTTGTCGAATAACTCGAAAAGTAATTATCGAATCAACTTCAAATTTTAGGAGAATATTTTTGAGATATAACACTTAATGAAATTGAAAAAGAAAATTGATTTTTTGAAAATCCTGACTACCCCTAACCCCTTAAGCTAGATCCAACCAACAGGTTCACAAGTTGCACAAATTAGTTCGAGTCTAGTAATTATCAATTAATCACCATGAATCTTTTAACACCTGCCTTATATTCATTTCCTAAAATCCATAAAGTTGATTGCCCGATGAGACCCATTGTGTCATATATCAACGTTCAAGCTTACAAATTATGCTAAATCTTCAATGGTACTCTACCAAGTATAATTTAGCATAACCCTGAATGAGAGGTAAAAGCAATCTTAATAAAGTATGGTTCTAAGTCATGAAACTACCCGGAAAATATATCACTACTCTCTGCAGAATGAGGTCAGGTAATTGCCTAACTCCTGTGCATTTTAAAAGAATTAAAATATATAATAATAATAGCTACGAATGTGGGGAATATGGGGACCTCAAGCATATCTTACTTCAATGTAAAAATAACAAAACTGCTAACAAAAATAAATTATACGATGGTCTATTAAAACTTAAAATTTCATCACCCATAAGTTACCTCGATGTTTTTCTCAATCATACAGATAGTGTAACCATAAAAACCATTTGCACTTTTCTCTCATACTCTCAAATCACGCTTTAGCATGCGCTTGTGGAGAATACAGTGTCAGAACGGAGAGCCTAAGACAACGAAGAACCAGCAATGGAAAATTTATCACAAAAATGAAAAAATATATATAATATCAAGAAATTATTGAATTGACACAGGATGTGTATCGAGTCGTCGAGATTTCCTTTAGTGTAGGCACATCCGTAGCCAAATGGAATTGGGCAAAAGGCCTAGTAGCTAGCCCATTGGATTTCCCATGGAAATCCTAATTGGAAGAAGAAGAGTAACCCTAAATACTCTGTAAAAAATTCCGTAGACCTGACCAAACTTGTACAAAATATAAAAATTCCATTGAATGTTAAATTGATTTCATTCGATGTAGTACATTTGTTTCTATCCATTCCTTCACATGAACTAAAAAGAATAGTCGATGAACTTTCACTTTTGGACAATTCCCTATCTTCTACTTACATAGATGAAGTGATGTTAGCCGTAAATATATGCACCAAACAAAGTTATTTCAAATTCAAAGAAAAGATCTATCAACAAGCAGAAGGTTTACCCATGGGTTCTCCGTTACTGAGCGAGATTTTCATTACGCATTTCTAAAACATCTTATATAGTTCTGACAATAGCAATGTATTTTTCTGGAGAAGATATGTTGACGATATATTTTGTAGTTGGACTGGTACCGATAGGCAATTAACTTCCTTTTTGAAATTTTTGATTTCAATCCATCTTTCTCTTAATTTCACTCTGAAATCAGAAATCAACCAAGCTATTTGCGTTTGAGATTTACAATAAGTCGTTCCCTACTTTTTGACATTTACAGAAAGCCAACTTATGACATATTAATACACAACTCAAGTTATGAGTCGCAAAAAATAAAAACGATTGCCTTGCATTCATTAGTTCATAGATTACTTTAGCTTACGACGTCTGCTAACAATTTTAAAAAAACTTTTGTATCACAAAAACAATTGCTATTAACAATGGTTACAAACCCTTCTTTATTGATAAAGTAATCAAAAATAAACAGAGAAAGCTACTATTACAGAGAATTTCACCTATTCACTCACAAAAACAACAAAAAATTTCTCATTCGATTAATCATATACTTAACTTGAGCAATAAAATTTGTGAAAGATTACATAAAAATAACGTGAATACAATATGCAACAACAAACACAATTTGGGTTCATTATTGGTAAATAGCAAGTTAAAACTTGACTTATTTTCGAGAAGTGGCGTGTATAATATAATTTGTAGTGAATGTGATAGTTTTTACATAGGTTAAACTGGACGATCTATACAGAAAAGAATCAATGAACATAGAAGATCAACATTGTTGAATAAATCTGATATGGGTTTTTCTGAACACTGCATAAAATATAATCATTTCTTGGATCCCAGGAAGACCCAAATAATACACTCAGGTAGTAAGGGAAAACGATTAGATACCCTTGAAGTCTTGGAAATTTCGATAGCCAAAAAGAAGAATTTACCTATCTGCAATGACCAGGTGGATTTTTCCTTGAAACCAGTGTTCAATTCTGTGGTTTAGGATATATAAGTGAAAGCTGTACATTTTGAGATTCAGTAGTACTGTATACTCTTGATGATGAGCTTACCACCCGAAATATGAGTAGAGTTTTCAATATATTCAGTGAAACTCAAGTCAGGTGTGTTAATTTTAAATTTATTGTTTTTCAATAAAAGAAGGTTGTTTGGCCGCTGAAGAACGGATATATTCTGTTCTAGACAGCCAATCGATCTGACGGAGAAGATTAAACGGTTAATACAGGTTAATCAAGCGGTGTTTAACTGATTGAAATAATGCTCGACAGTGTTTGCCAATGTTTTTTGTGCCATGTCTCACCTAAACCTCTCTGAAATTTTTATTTCATCCGAAAATGATGAAAAAGTTCAAAAAGTGAAGGGGTTAAACTCCTGAAAATTCATTCGAATTGTCCCTCTATGAGGCATGGGCCTTATGTTGGTAGACACTGATGTAAAGCCACGAAATTGGATTAATGTATACTTCATTTTCTTTATATTACGCATATTCTTTATTATACGCATTTTCTTTTCAGGCAGACCAAGAATCGAAATTTCATATATTTCTCTAACATTCATCCCTTGAAGGATAATGGAGACATCACATCGTGCACGTTCACATATCTAGCTCTACTATAACATCCTCTTGATTAATTTGAATTTTTTAAATGAATGTTCTAGTGTTCATCTTCTTAAATATTTCATTCAGAGCCATAAGCACAAAAAAATTTAATTTCCTTATATATATATATATATATTTTCAGTGTTTAATTGGGATTGCAGTCTAGGACAGGAAAATCAGTTACCTCTTTAGTATTTTCCAAGCTTTCGAAAATGTTTATTTTCTTCTTCAGGGCTAAAATAGTACAAAAATTAACAGTTTATATAGCAAGGCACTATAAAAAGTTTTTTTTTACAATTACTGTGAAGTTAGTGCGAAAGTACATTAGTTTTTTGAATTTTGAAAATAAGTACAAGTGTTCCCAAATGCATTGGGTTGGAATGTTACTGCATTCTACGTGCTAGATAGTTGAAGGAAGCCACTACAATGACTGTATTTCTCAATTTGGCTTTTCAAGTGGAGTGTTCCCAGATGTTTTTATTTCTTAAAATGCATAACGTTGGCCGAAGTTTTATGACTAACGAAAAGAGAATGAATTTGTTTTATGTATTTAGAATGGATTTTTCGGTGAATAGGATAACCGAATATGAGCCATTAATCAGAAGAACCTATGAGATTTATATATGTATTGCTTAAATTATCTGTATCAGATTTTTTGTTAATACAATTTCCTGTCTTTTTAATATGAACCATTTCTAGGAAAAGGCGTTTGTTGTGATTGTTTGCGTGATCTAAAATTTTTGTGGCATTGTAATTCATATTATGACCAGTGGCTTGTACGTGTTGGGTTAATGCAGAGGAATTCGTCTTGTTGGTATTTCGGCAATGACTTTTATGAGAAATGATCCTTGAATGAAGATTTTGGGATGTTTGACCTATATATACAGAATCGCAATTTTGACAAGGAATTTTGTAGACGACATTTGATTTGAATTTCAATTCTATGGGATGTTTTGTGCGAGTAAATAATGACTGTATCGTTAATGTGTTTTTTTGGGCTATTTTTATTTTATTATGGAATAATTTGATCAGTTTTGGCGTTAGATTGTGTATATGCGGTAGAACACCGAATGGTAGATTCTCTGGGCTGTTGTTGCTGATAATTTCCTGATTTGTTTCAATTATATTGCTACAAGCTCCCAATAATTTATCGATCAGTTTAGGGGTATTCTGCTTGATAATAGTTATCACCCTAAACTGATCGAAAAATTATTGAGAGCTTGTAGCAATATAATTGAAACAGATCAGGAAATTATCAGCAACAACAGCCCAGAGACTCTTCCATTCGGTGTTCTACCGCATACACAATCTAACGCGAAAACTGATCAAATTATTCCATAATAAAATAAAAATAGCCCAAAACAACACATTAACGATACAGTCATTATTTACTCGCACAAAACATCCCATAGAATTGAAATTCAAATCAAATGTCGTTTACAAAATTCCTTGTCAAAATTGCGATTCTGTATATATAGGTCAAACATCCCAAAATGTTCATTCAAGGATCATTTCTCATAGAAGTGATTGCCGAAATACCAACAAGACGAATTCCTCTGCATTAACCCAACACGTACAAGCCACTGGTCATAATATGAATTACAATGCCACAAAAATTTTAGATCACGCAAACAATTACAACAAACGCCTTTTCCTAGAAATGGTTCATATTAAAAAGACAGGAAATTGTATTAACAAAAAATCTGATACAGATAATTTAAGCAATACATATATAAATCTCATAGGTTCTTCTGATTAATGGCTCATATTCGGTTATCCTATTCACCGAAAAATCCATTCTAAATACATAAAACAAATTCATTCTCTTTTCGTTAGTCATAAAACTTCGGCCAACGTTATGCATTTTAAGAAATAAAAACATCTGGGAACACTCCACTTGAAAAGCCAAATTGAGAAATACAGTCATTGTCGTGGCTTCCTTCAACTATCTAGCACGTAGAATGCAGTAACATTCCAACCCAATGCATTTGGGAACACTTGTACTTATTTTCAAAATTCAAAAACTAATGTACTTTCGGACTAACTTCACAGTAATTGTAAGAAAAAACTTTTATAGTGCCTTGCTATATAAACTGTTGATTTTTGTACTATTTTAGCCCTGAAGAAGAAAATAAATATTTTCGAAAGCTTGGAAAATACTAAAGAGGTAACTGATTTTCCTGTCCTAGACTGCAATCCCAATTAAACACTGAAAATATTTATATATATATATATATATATATATATATATATATATATATATATATATTATATATATATATATATATATATAAATATATATATATATTTATATATATATATATATATATATATATATATATATATATATATATATATATATATATATATATATATATATAAGGTATATATAAACGGACAAGCATACCTCCGTATTATTTCTATATAAAAAGTAAGGTATTGTAAACGGATGAAGGAAGATGCCACTCAGTGTACTAGATTTATTTTGGTCAAAGTTTCGGTTAAACAATCGTAACCATCATCAGGACTCCGCAATATGAGTTGATGTTACAAAAATCACTACTGAACTGAAGGACCAAGACTAACCATATAGTTGAGATTATAAAATAAGCCACATGGCAAGGAACAAAAGAACTGAATCATTTCTATGTCACTGATCATTAAAACTGGATACTCAAAAAAGTTAATTCGAATGTTGGATTTTTAAATTTTGGACAATTCAGATGTTTTAGAGTTTTGAAATTCAATATATGGTTTGGATTGTTGATGCTTTGTGCTTTATGTAATTGAGAGTTTTTTTAAAATATATTCAGTAATGGTTGTATCCAGTTTTAATGGTCAGTAACATAGAAATAATTCAGTTCTTTTGTTCCTTTCCATGTGGCTTATTTTAAAATCTCGAATATTTGGTAAGTCTTGGTCTTTAAGTTCAGAAGTGATTTTTGTAACATCAACTCATATTGCAGAGTCCTGATGATGGTTACGATTGTGTAACCGAAACGTTGACGAAAATGGATTCAGTACACTGAGTGACCTCTTCTTCCATCCGTTTACGATCCCTTACACTTGATATTTATATATCATTAATCTATTGGGCCGATACTTGATGAAGATCTAAATGCATAAATGCTGTAGATGTGGCTAGCAGAACTATGAAGGTATCGACTGAATATTTCACTGGATATTTTCTAGTGAGAAACAATTCTAAGTCTCATTATAAGTTATTCCATATGGAAGGTGCAGAATGTAATGAATTATGTGTGAATGATGAGAATGTATCATTGTCAAGTTTCTCTAACTTTCTAGGTATACAGGTCGATGATACCTTCTATTGGTTGAGGTATATTGATAATGTAAGAAATTGACTGGAGTCACATATTCCTTTTGTAATTTGAAAATATATTTAACTTTTCAACAGCTAAACATAATTTATTTTTCATGTTTTCAATCGCTTTTAAGTGAGGGTATTATTTTTTGGTGTACACGTAGTCACTCTCAGAGAATTTTTGTCTTGCAAAAAAGAATTTTGAGGATAATAACTGGTATATCATTCAGAGAAACGTGCAGGGGAATATTCAGAAGGGATATATATTTATGAGTT
This sequence comes from Henosepilachna vigintioctopunctata, assembly GCA_030704895.1. Taxonomy (NCBI): domain Eukaryota; kingdom Metazoa; phylum Arthropoda; class Insecta; order Coleoptera; family Coccinellidae; genus Henosepilachna; species Henosepilachna vigintioctopunctata. The sequence continues at coordinate 294,199 of JARQZJ010000020.1, forward strand.
GTTAATTCATTTCTTCAAGAAAAATTTGTGTGATGGTTTTTCCTTTGAACATAGTTACCACACAAGACGTATGAATGTATTATATTTATCCAAAGTATATGTTATGACTTTATTAAAATAGTCCATTATATATGGGTATGAAGCTTTATAACAGTCTGCCTGTGAGAATTAAGAGGAATGTTCAATTTAAAAAATTTCAACAAAATTTGTTCGATTATATTATGGAGCTGGAACCATAAACGTTGAATGAATATTTACTATAAATATTGTAGTTGATTTCATTTGTTAATTACTTTATTTAAGATGAAATCATTGAATAAGTGACACAATTTCCATTCCAATGTCGAGAATCGAAGGTATTTTGTTCCTTATTATGTATTCAATATGTATTCGGAAATAGAGAATATTATTAAAATTGTATATATATATATATATATATATATATATATATATATATATTAATATATTAATAATATATATATATATATATATATATATATATATATATATATATATATATATATACATATATATAATATATATATATATATATATATATATAAATATATTATATATATGTATATATATATATATATATATATATATATATATATATATATATATATATATATATATATATATATATATATATATATATATATTATATATATGTATATATAATATATATATATATATATATATATATATATATATTATATATATGTATATATAATATATATATATATATATATATATATATATATATATATATATATATATATATATATATATATATATATATATATATATATATATATATATATATATATATATATTAAATTGATTTATTGCCTTTTTAAAACAATGAATTAATTAATTAATCAATTGATCTTAGTGTCTTAAAATACAAAAAGCCTAAAAAAATAAGTTTGACGTTTTGATGTCTACAGTATTTCATAAAATTCATTTATTCCTTAATTCATTAGTTTTGACAAAGTTGTGATATACAACTGATCGTAAAGTTTTCAACATTGAAATAAGCCTACTATTGCTAAGACTATTGAAAATATATATATATATATATATATATATATATATATATATATATATATATATATATATATATATATATATATATATATATATGTTATCTGGTCAGTTTGGGGACATAGTATATATACTCCAGTATATTGGTGAAGCTTTTTGTGGTCACTTAGAGGTCGTGAGAAATTGTATATCCTATATACTAATCGACACTAATGTGTGCAGTTTCGGGTCACATCACGGATCAAATATACTAGTAGACCTTGAGGTGGGCATTTTGGGGTCACCATTATTGAATTTTTAAGATAGTATAATTGTACTTCAATGTAGTATCATTATATGAAGTATATTGTACTTCAAAAATTTTAAATGAACTGGATCAAGATTCTCTGATATCAAAGAATAAATTTATTATATTTAATGCAAAATCTATTAAGACTCCGATTAACTCCATTCTTAGAAACAAGGCTTCGGTTTCTTTGTTATAATTTTGAAACAGAAACGAATTTTGTGAATCTAAAAACTGTTTTCGAATCATGGTTATTTCCTTCAGAGCACAAAATAATTTTGACTTCACCAAGAGTTGCAAAATTTTTTTTTAGATCATGCCATTTCTCCGCGTATAAATTGTTTCTTTCTAGGATTCAATTAAAAACATTCGATCACATACTCCTATCGAACTCTTCTAAAATATTTTATATCCTAGACTCCAGATTGATGATGTCTCAACGGAAATTGATTAATTATTTTATCAAATATGTCAAAGAAACCGAGACTGTGTTAAAAAGATATCAATATTATTGCAACATTCCATACTTCACAGTTCGCACATTTTCGGCGACCAGACGAAACACTGACAGAACCGCGAAGTAGGGATGGCGGTCTGAGATCGATTAATCGAAATATCGATTTTTCGAGCCAAAACAAAATCGATTTTTTCAAATCGATTTGTAGTTCTGGATCGATTCATTGGATCGATCGACCCTTTAAAATCGACACTCGATTTTTTTTGTTTTGGTATAAACCATACAATTAGTTCAAGGTACCCGTATTACAAGAGTGCTGCCGGTTAATAACTTGAAAACTCGCGAGATGGCGGTGTGTTTAGTCTCATTCGCCTCAATTTTCTTCAATAAAAAAAAAGTCAAGGCCTAAGTGAAGAATTCGAAAATTATTTATCGAAGGCAGTTGTGCATCTAAAGTATGATTCTATACGTTACTGGCAAGATAGCTTTTTTCGACAGCCGGAAAATTTGCAGCAGTCGAAGAACGCTATCTGCCGATGTTTCCGTCGGATATCGCAAGTGATGAGCGGAACCTCTTGGATCCCAGTAGACTCTTCAGACTGTTGTTTTTAAAAAGTTTAGATATTGAGCAATGGGAAGTATAATCTAAATTATCTATTCTTTGTAACTAATACATTTTGAAAATAATGTCTTGTTTTGTACCGGATCTAATATTTTGATATGGTAATAAAAATAACTGTTATTATCGGATTCCGTGATTTTACTGATTAACAAATCATTTATTATAATATTTGGTTTGTTTTTAATAAAATTGATTTATATTTACATTGTAAAGCAAATTCGAAAAAAGATCGATTTTTGGGAAATCGATCTTTAAGACCTCGATTTTTATGTGGATCGATTCATCAGGTCATTCGATCTTTTTCGGAAAGAATCGCCATTCCTACCGCGAAGTAACGAAAAATATGTAGTTGCGAAAGAAGACGCTAGGTGTGATAGATAAAAAGATTTACTTTTATTGTCGAGTGATGACTCATTATTGACACTGGAGAAATACGGCGGTTATCCTTTACCTTTCGATTTATATTTTGAATTGTTCCGAGTTCAACATATTTGTTATATTTATTATTAGGCAGAAAGTATCGTCTTGCAGACGGGTGTCGAATATCAAGGTTGAAACGAGAACGATTTAAAATAATTTTCGTTTAACTTTTCAATATCATTTCCAATGACATGTAAAAAGCGATTAGGAGGAGAAATATTTTTCTCTTTGAACTTAAACAAAGAAACTGAAATTCATTTTAATCAAACAGAATAACTCCTAAAAACAATATTCCGTTTATAATGAAATTAGACGTGTATTAGAATTGGATGATCTAATAAAGTAATTTATTTATAGTACTTATATATAACTTTTTTATATCACCATTGAAATGCCGATATTCATATATTATCTTACTAAAGTTATTAATAAGAGTTTAGATGGATGGTTGTTTGTTGGTACATGTTTTGGCTAAATGGAACAGTGGATATAAAAAAGTGTATCTGACAACTATGGGTAAATGTATATTGTTTACAATTCAGGATTCAATGTATATCGGGCCGCAAAAGTGTGGTCTGTCCGTTCAACTAGTTAGGTACCGAATATGAATTCAAAATTGAGTTATTACTGAAATAATAATACATGTAGGTATCTATATTATTATCTATATATGTATAGTATATAATGATAATATATAATAGTATGATTAAGAGTATGGAGTGTTGATATTTTCGTGGAGAAGTGAAGCATAATAGTTTTGTGAAGATGAGTTGAATTAAAGGTTCATACATAATTTATTCAAGCAATTCAATTAAGTGAACAAAAGCTTCTTTGCTGTTTCAAATCTCAATTTTTTCAATAAACCAAACACTTCGTTGAAAGTGACAGTTAACCGAGAAATAGGAAGATGTACCATTGACCTTTCACATAATACAGTTATGTGAATATTTTTTTGAGACAGTCTCAAAGATTGTTTCCTTATCTTTATTCTACATAAATGAACGTGAAAACTATCTATTGTAATTGATTCTAACAAATTAGAAAAAGATTAAAGTTTACATGTCAATGCAAAATAATTATTTAGCTCTTGAACCTAACATGTGAATCTAGGTTATGACTAGAGATGGACAGTAACGGATATTTTGGGGAACGGAACGGAACGGTTCTTTCCTGAAAACAACTGTTCCGAATACCGGTTATTTTAGGAACTTTTTCTTTAATTTCATATACTATGGAGTATACACTACTTACAGTGTCTGAGAAATTAATTTGTCTGTTCACTATGTTTAACTGTGTTATAGTGTGCTAACACTGATGTGTTGTTCACTGTTTATAGAGTGAGATTATATAAATAAATGATATTCATGATGTCGATGTTATTGAATAATAAAATAGTAACCGGCAAATTTAATAGAGAAATTAATGAAATGGAAGGAAGAAATTGTAAAATAAGAAATTCGCTATGCTATTGGATGAACTGATAGTTTTAACTGCTGTTTGATTTAATATGAATGTTGCAACGTTATATAATTCATTCCGAGACGGAACCGTTTTTTTTTTAAATAAATTTGGAAAATAAAACATATGTCCATACACATGAGACACATTTTATCATCATCGACGGAACCTATAACCTACTTTTGTTATCTAGTTATATATTTGTATACAACTACAATATCAAACACACAAAATGTATCCAGCGATTAACCTCTGGTTCAAAACATGAGTGACTCCTAAGTGAAAAATGAAAGTTAATGAATTGTACCACACCTAAGTTAACTACAGTGAAGATGGGGTGGGTTAATAGAGTAAGGAAAATTTAATTATAGGCGCAAGAGGTTTGAAAGTTCTTGGTACAATTTGATCGGTTTTGTGGTGGATCAAACAACAACTCCACCAGATATAAGTTCTCAATCTTAGTTCTCCCTAACTATCCACTTGGTTCAATAAATGATGATATGATTTTATATAGATATACATATTAATTAAATATAAAACAAAATTTATAAAATGTGAAACGCAAAAAAAATTGAAACAAATAAAAGATAAATTAATTCTCTCTTAGCTAAAAGGACTTAATCGTCACAAAAATAAAAATATATAATGAATGTTTAAATAAAAAGGAATTTTCAGCTTGTAAATTGTACAGTTATAAAATGAAAGTAAATTTAAGAAAAAAAATCAAATATCAATTGTCTCTTCAAACAATGTACTCGAATACTCTCATCCCGCCAGGCATACTCAAACTTCCAGCTTTGGGCTCAAAAATCTTTTTTGCTAAACCTTATCAAAATGGTGATTCCCAACAATTCCAGAACTCAAAAAAAAAACGGTGAAATCCAAATGAAGGAAAAGTAAAAGTGAAAATAAAAACCGCAACAATGTAGTGTGCACCAAGAACACGTGCTTTGATCCCCTGAAGGGTACTTCTTCTGTACACAATTTCCAAATAAATTACAAATGCCAGAAGAATTTAACGTCCATCAAATTATCCCAATACTGAATACTTGTTCTTTTCAACAAAGCTAAATTCTACAAAAGAAAAAGTATATAATTTTATGAAGGTCTCAACACGTCTCCTATCTTGATGGTTATTAATTTCTGATCATTTTTCAAAAAAACTAACCAACTTTTTTTCACAGTCAGGTTAACTTTCCGTCATCTTCCAAGCAACACAACATGACAATCAAACCTACTTTAGTAGGCCTAAAGAGTACCCACCTAACCTATCAAAACTAAAATCACTCCTCCCACCCTTTCTGACGAAAAGATATAAAAATTAAAGAAAATTATAACGTTATAAACCTATTACTTGCAATGTTATATATTTCGTTTCGACGCAACCGTTTTTTCTACAACATTTGGAATATCCTGAAAATGTTCCTGAAAATAACTCCATCACTAGTTATGACATGTTAGGTGACATGACTTGACTCACCTGTTTACCAAATTGTAAATTCGGTAAACAGGTTATCTAATATTGAACTCTGTAACATTGAACTAAGATGATTACACATTAGATATTGAATGAAATGGAGGATTTAGAGGCTGCTGGCTGCTTGTTTGTTATCATCACAATTTTGTCGGGCAGAAAGCGCAATTTAAATGTTTCAATTCATGATTAAAGGCTAGGTGTATATTCCTGGTTTCTTAAAAACGAGTGTGAGAAACGAGGTTATATTGAAGGGTCCGATTCAGTATATTAAATTCAACAGCCTATCCTATGAATTGAATAATGCTTTATATGTTATTTCACTGGTAAATTTTTTTCAATAATTTATTGCAATTAAGTCCAATAGAAAAAATTTTACAGAAACTAATTTCTTAAGAAAATTAAAGGATTCATTCATTGCTATATTATTTTGTGAGGAGTTGAAAATTAATTTTGTTGTTTTCATTTTCAACATTGTTTAGATAATAGGTTTAACTATGTGATATTTAACAAATTATTTTGTTTCTGGGAGCTAATGTTTACTGCGTTCAACTTCTAAAAATTTGATATATTTTATATATTTATATATGTTTCTTGAATATAAATAAAGATTATTGTCAGTATTCACAGACTCGATGAAGTATGTGTGACACATAAACTGAATTCTTCTTTACAATCTAATAAAGATAGGTTATGAATCTGTCATAAGTTTATATGCATATTATTAAAACTGGGATGTTATGAATGTAAATAATAATTGTATAAAATTGATTCTGTGATAATCATCAATCCAGTCCTAAATGAGGAATAACTCTAACGTACCATTCAATGTTCAGGTTTTCTATGTTAATACTATGTATAAATTCATAACTTCAAATGAACAAATTCAGTAAAACATATACAACACTTGAAAAGTTATGGTGTATTATACTAAAATGCACTTGCACGACCACCTTTACTACAGGCCATGAAGAGCGTAGTCCCTCGGTGTTGCCAAATTGTGCTTAGTTGTATACTATCCTAGTCGTATGTTCCAAGCTTTCAAGCATTATTTCAACTATTTTTGGATATTGTGAACAAACAATGAATATTATTAGTATGTATAATATATAGAATATTATATTGGGTATTGTGAGCACATATTTCTGTAACAGAAAACTGTAAAACAATTATTATTGCAAGAAAACAACGATGTTTTCGATAAAGCCCCACTGCGTAAAAAATACCTCTATTAGTCAGTGGGATTTATTTACATGAAAAGTTGCCCAACCAAATTTATTAAATTATTTGAGAGAATAGGAACCTTGAAAAAAACGCTGTAGGAATTACTCAAATTGAATTATTTACCTTAGTATAAATACATATTATATTTCTGATTAGAGCAACCAACAAACTACTTTACGAAAGTATTGAGCTTTCTTCGTTTATTTTTTGATTCAGTTTTCTCGTGTCCGGCTTCATTATTTTTTTTGTCTAATCATTCAATAAGATATTCGAAAAAATGGAACACAGCATGTTCAGAATATTTTTATTGTCTTCATCACATAAACAGCAACAACAAAAATCTTTAAGGACTCATCCAATGACACTCTTAAAATAGTGAGATTACACAAAATTGCTTTCTGGTGTATATTATACAAAAAGGCACGTTCAAGAGAAATACCTTCAATAATTTTTTCAAATATGGAACACATGTGAAATAAGACATTTTTAATTAAATCTGTAGGTATATTCAGTCCTCCCCGTTGAAAATAATTAAAATATTATCAATAATAAATAAAATCATAGCTTCCAAAAATTCTGTTTTGAGGAAAGTTTGGATTTCGAAAGAATGTGTTATTGTTAGTTAGATTTGTAAATAGCGATCTGTTTATTCGATGGTTATCGGTAATAAATAGGTTAGAAAATATGCTTCTTCCTATAAATAAACTCACCTATCCCAAGCTTGAAACTTACTGAATCATCTACGGAATACCTATCCTCCACATTATATTTCACGAACAAATTATTTGTAAGTAATCCGTACTCAAAACACAACACAAATTCGATTCGATTAAATCGGTACACACAAAACACTTCGTTTTTATAATTTGATGTTATGTTATCCACAAAATATCAACACTAGCACGTAAATAACACTATAGAGAATTGATGAATAGAGAATTAGAACTGAAATCGTAAAATATTCTACTTAAAACTACGAAAGTCTTGAACAACACGAAATTGATTTCGTTTCACTGAAAGTTGTAAACAAACTAAACACTTCGTTTTTTAGTGTTTGATGTTGAAATTTCAACAAATTATTAACAACACCACTTGTAATACACTGTACACTATTGAAAAATATAGTATTTATACCGAAAGCTCAAATTATTTAACTTCAAATTGCGAAAGTTTTGGGAAGCGTCCTATTTGCTCTACAAGAAATTGCGGGAATATATGGCAACGTTATGACATATGTCAAATATTCATTTCATGGCCTGTAGTAAAGGGGGTCGTGGCACTTGTCGTACAAGTCATACAAATGTATGACAGTAAACAGGTGTTACTTTATTACATTTAAACGTTCATGATGACTTACACGTCATGGATTGAGAATACGTCATGAACGATAAAATAAAAACTGATTTTTTATTCCATCGACGCTAAAAACTGACAAGTGGTTATATTTTTGTCTTCGTCTGATAATAATACCTCTTCCACTCTAATCTTTAACAGTAAGCAACCTCTATGTGCGGCTTTTGGTATATATACGTTGTTTAAAAGGCTTAAATGTTAAATAAATCATTCTAGTATTATATATTTTTCGACGATATATACCTATTCAATATTTCTCTACCTAATATCTGTTAATATTCAAAAACTTGATATAAGCATTATATCTTTTATGTACGAAATTCAACTTATTTGCAGCATGTATATCAACATAGTGAATAGTTTTCGATCAAATTATATTAATATAATTTGATATCAATTATTTTTCAATCAAATTGTATCAACATGATTAGTCTAGGTCAAGACTTCCCACAGTCGTTTACATTCTATTTTATTAGTTTCACATCGTATTTCTTTGCACAAAACTTTTTACTTTATAAAAGTAATATAACGGAATAAGTCCCAACCAAAATGCAGCTTTTGTAGATATCTACTGTTGTAATCACTTGATTAGACGATCTTTATTGAAATCATCCCTATAAGCAACTATCTAATTTGCTGGAATTGAAGTACATAAATAAATCGCCGGCGATTTATAAGTCAACGTTTGTTTGATCTGACTTACATACCGTTTAGATCACTGTTTTGATTTCACTGTACCTGCTTTTAACTAGAGATGGATAGTAACGGATTTTTTGAGGAAAGGAACGCAACGGATCTTTGACTGAAAACAACTTCCGAAAAACGGTTATTTTAGGAACGGTGGTTTGAATTTCATTTACTATACAGGGTTTGACAAATTTGTTTGTCAGTTTACTGTGTTTAACTGTGTTATAGTGTGATAACAATAATAACAGTGTTATTCACTGTTTGTAGATTAAGATAATATAAAATAAAATATTTACGATGTCGATGTTATTGAATGACAATATAGTGACAGATACATTCAATACAAAAACTTATTGATGAAATGAAAGAAAAAGTGAAAAAATAAAAGGCATTAGCGATGTGATTCAATGAGCTGATGGTTTTAATTTCTGATTGATTCAATATGATTGTTAATATTTGTAGTGACATGATAAAAAAATAAGATAATTTTTATAAGCATAAAAAATTCATCTTTCCCACGGAAGTGTTTTTATCAGAGCATTTGGAGTATAAACATCATGTCCATATACATAAGATGAATTTTAGCATCAATGAAGGAACCTATTCCTTGCAAAGTTGTCTTTCGTTCCAACGGAACGAAAAAAACGGAACAAAAGTGGACAAAAACGGAAACGTTCCAATCAAACCAAATCAAACAAAATTATCCATAACCTAAGATTTGCGAATGAACATAATTCCAGAGGAATTGAATGAATTCTGTACGCGATAATTATGTCAATATACATGAGATACATTTCAGCATCATTGAAGGAGAACTGTTGCTTTCAAGTTGAAAGTTTCAACATCAAGTTCGTTGGGAGAACCTATTCCCACTTAGACTCATTGCGCACGCGCACTTTACTTCGCTGTCGTCATATCTCATTCTATAACATGGCGACGGACGTTCCAAGTAACTAGTTCCTTAGAATAACTGTTTAGGAGAACTAACCGTTCCTTGAAAAGGTCCCTGAAAATAACGCCCATCACTACTGTTAACCTAACTATTTATAAATTTTGCCGCGGCTTGGAGATGCCGTACTATGCTCATTTTAATTTACGATTATGAAAACTTATGTGAGAGAGACAGACATAGATCATAACAATAACAATACACATGAATCTAGTAATCTAAACAGACTAGAAAGTGAAAACAAAAATGGTTGAAAGAATTGAAAACGATTGATATTCATATCAATATTGAAATACTTCCATTACTACTTACGTTATTATGATATACCTGTACTGCCGGAATTTGAATTATAAGTTGCTACATAGAAATGAAAAAATCTACCCCTTTCTTATTTAAAGTTGTATTGTAAATAATGAGTAGTTTAATGATATATATGTCAGTTCAGTACTAAACTAGCTACGTCTAATTATCAGTAGGTATTAAAAGCATTCCCGAAGGCAAACTCTTACTTACAATTCTTACTACAATCTAATTATTAAGTTGTTCGTACATTTGATTCTTATATAATTACTGAGCTTTTTAATGTATTATAGGAATAGGATGATTTCTCTGTGAATTTTCGATGTTCAAATAATACAATTTTAAAAAATTTCATTTCACCTGCTTGAAAATGTAATTATAATTTCCAAATGTTCATGAAGTAATCTAAGAAGACCATTGTATTGATACAAAAATTATGAATTATGTATGTGATAATTCACTTCTTTCTCATAATCATGTAATATAAACATGAATCTAACTTCACACTTCAGACTCGAATAGTCGCGAAAGAGCCCGAACGTGAGTGTGGATCATTTACTATTTGACATTTGCTTGAATTGTTGAGGATGCCGTTTTTTCGTTACGCTTTGAATGTTGCTTCGATGGCTGGAAAGTCTGAATGCGTATACCGCGCCATGGAGTTCAGGGTTCGAATTGACGTTGAGGTATACGGATATTTGTGTTTGTGTTAAAAGATATAGATGTTGCATTTATACACCATATGAGCACATATACATACACAAGTCAAATTTGATCTTGATTGATTGATCTCAATGAAATTGAAGAAGCTCTAATTAATTAGTTCGTTTCAAACAACCATTTTCCAAATATTTTGTATTTTTGAAAGTGAAAAGTTATTATCAGTCTATTAAAAAAGTAGGTACCCACATTATTTGAACATCTATTTGTCAAAACTTAGAACACAATAGAATATATATATCAGAGAATTGTTTCATATTATTTAGAATTTTCAAAATTTGTGATATCAACCGCTCTCATACCTGATATATACATGATAATGAATTTTAAAAACATTGTAAATTTATCACTGATGTAATATAAATATTTCAAACATTTATATAAAATTAATCACAAAATAATACCTATCAAATAAATCAATTAAATAATATCAAATCACGATTTACTACTGAAATGGAATTTTCATTAATTTCATATTTGTTCATTCAACTTTTCACATTAACTCCATATTTGCTACAGGTATTGTTATTTCATGTGATTTGTAGGTTAATGATGTCAATATCAATATGGACCCTGAAGTAAACAGTTCTTACATTTTAAGCAAGAAATGAGCACTTCAAGGACCATAGTACTCAAACTGACCACAACGCATATGCATACCGTTTGAGGTCCGACCCCAATGAACCCAAAGTACCCCAAAGAACCCATATGACTGGTTTTATTGTCCCCAAACTGACCAGGAAACATATATATATATATATATATATATATATATATATATATATATATATATATATATATATATATATATATATATACTGTTTACTCACCATTAGAGGGTCCTGCTACTATTACAGTTAATAATATAATGATGATGAATTTGAACCTCCTGTTATTTGGTTCTCTATTGAAACATATTTTGAAGCTATTCTTGACATATTTGATATCAAAAAAATCTTTTAGGACTCCATTACTATTCTCACTCCTAGTAATTTTTTCCTCCTTAACTAGTAGAATGCCTAAACAGAAGGCAGCCATTTGAAGTAGGATACAAATACAGAAGAAACTTATGAATCCAACGGCTTGGAACAATATGCCTGCTATACTGTATCCCAATGAATGGCCAGCCATCTTAGCTGCAGATACAAAACCCATTTTCAAAGATCGATTTTTTTCATCACATCTCACTCCTACATATGTGTAAATTCCAATGAAAAGGCATGGCCATCCTCCAAGAAGAGCAAGAGGAAGGGAATCTCCTAATACTGTAACAATTAAGGGCAATTCGTAAAAAAGTAGGACGTTTAATATGAGTGAAGCACAACACAACATTTCACCAGAAATAGGTGCTAAAATAAAAAGTTTTCTTTTATTGTGCCTATCACTCCAAGATCCAACGAATAGTATGAGGCAAATTGGAAAAAAACTCAATATTGCTGTTCTAAGAGCAAGCATATCAGTTACTATCTTTTGAACTGTGGCTTCTTGAGATTTGTTGAACCCATATATATTTCTACTTGCTAAGGCATCGCATATAGATGAATTAAATTGAAGATTTACTCTGCAAGCTTTTTCCAAATATAGATTTTGAGCTATAAGCTGATATATAGTTGAAGTGAATATTGATAGAAAAATCACAGGTTCTACTGTGATACAGGATAGTTTCATTGTGATTTGGTTCAACAATGTTTTATGATTACTTCGTGACTTAACATTCACTTCTTCCTTCTCCATTATTTTAGATAAAATACCATGTATTCTGGGCTTGGATTGTTATTGACAATTTTTCTTATGGTCCTTCTATGGTCATCAAATCTTGAGAACATATCTGAAATTAAACTGATTTATTTATCGTGATCGATTTGATTATATATTGAAACGACATTGATTTCAATGGAAATGGAACAGAATGAGAAACTTATTGATATTTGTTTAGTTCAATATCATTAAGCAACTTTTGCAAACGCGTGTTTTGATAATTTTTTTGTTTTTAATGTTGGTAAGAATAACGAAAAATCCACTTATTCACAATTTTTATTGAAATCGAATTTCGTTTGTTAGATTTACTCAGATTCTTCGATTCATATTAATCTGATTATAATAGTTAAGAAAATTTCAAAAATAGAACTTTGTTCAATTTGATTTATTATAAATAATTATAATAATAATAAAAATGATAATAATAATGTTTATTCATAACGAGATCAACACAACAATTTTCAAAATACAAAATAGGAATAGGTACATATAAAATTGTCAACGAGTATCTTCGTGACCTGTGTTATAGATGTCGCCAGAACAAACGAAAGTAATCAGAGGAAATTCGATTTGAAATGAAATTTCCTGTTGATATTACTGATGTTGAACCTACAATTTTAAATTATAAGAGCCTTAGCACAATACATAATATAAGTGCAGTATTATCACATACATATTACCTCAAAATCTATGATATTGTCACAAAATTAGGCAGAATCAGGCAAATTCGGGCTACAAAGTCAAAAAGATCGGGTAAAAAAGTCATAAATCGGGTAAGTCAGTAAAACGGGATATTGTCAATTCCGGGAACTAAGGTCAATATTGGTTCTTGATTGAATTTTGCAATATCTTCATAAATATATTCGTAGCTTCATTGACATCATTTTTTTCATAAACTATTTCCTAGTTATGCTGTCACATATTACGTAAAAGGCTCAGTCGGCGAGCGGTATGGTAACCCTATAACGCTTTCAACCAACTGGTGCTGGTGGGTTCGATTCCACACCCTACCATATTCTTGGTCCTTTTGGAATCAGTGCTAAACTGTAGGTCCAACTGAGCTTTAAAGGCATGTGACCTCCACTTTTATAACAACAATAATAACGATATTACAATCTAAGATAGATTGTAACTCAGTTCTTGTTTATCTCTTAGTGAAACATGATTGAATATCAATTCAAATGTATTGAAAATAGTACAATAATTAAATCCATAATGTTGAGTCAACATGTTTGGAGCGAATAGCGCCTTATTGAGACTGAAATGGGTCTGAAGTCTGATAATGAGCTGACCATTCGAAACATGTTGACTCTATGTTATTAATTTTGTTATTGTATTATTTTAAAACTAATTTGTGAAACATTGAGCCAAGTGTTTGATTCAAATTGATATAGTACAGTCCGATGAAGTTAATTTTCTTTGTATCACTTTGTTTTCAACATAATTATCGAAAATTAATTAATGATGTATATAATATTAATATCAAAACTGAGCGCTGTGAATAATGAATGTAATAAAGACAAAAGAAGGCACTATCACCTATCACCTATCACACGAATTGATGAAAATATTTCGTGAATTTCCTAACATGAAAATAGTAAAATATAATGTGATGAAAAACTCAACATAATATAACAGGCTGAAAGATCAAACGCCAACCATGTACCATAACAACGTGGTCTACCGAATTTCTTGTAAGGCATGCCAAGAAATATTATAATAATATATTGGTCCGACACAACAATGGCTCAAATCAAGGGTAAGTCAACATAGAAGTGACTGTAAAATAGGCAAGAATTCATGTGCCTTGGTACAACATCACAAAAAAACAGGACACAACTTTGATTTCGAAAATGTCGATATTCTAGACCACGAAAATAGATATGCAAGCAGGTTGTTTTTGGAGATGATACATTTAAAAGTAGAACGAAAAACAGCCATAAATTTTAAAACCGATACTGGTCAACTGAGTGATATTTATGTCAGTATCTTGGATAGACTAAAATGAGCATACATTTTTATATTGACTAGTAGGAATACATCTTGATCTCCCAGTCTCGTCTTGTTGCTGTCTGCATAGACATGTCTCGTCTTTGTTCAGTGTTGTAGTTGTTGAATGTTTTCATAAATAACTCATGTTCTTTGTGAGTGATATTTCTGTTCAAAGTTTTCTTGGATATCTCTATTGATTTGTATTGTCTTTTGTAGTTTCTCCTGATGAAGTCAGTGAACGACTGACGAAATCTTGAGAATTAAAGGTGAAGTTTTCTAATTGAAATAGACTGCATTCCCGATAATATAATCACAAACAGTATATATATATATATATATATATATATATATATATATATATATATATATATATATATATATATATATATATATATATATATGTGTGTACCTATATACATATATCTTGTTGTTGAAAACTTTCAAAATAATATATATATATATATATATATATATATATATATATATATATATATATATATATATATATATATATATATATATATATATATATATATATATATATATATATATAATATGAAATCTAGAAACTACAGGAAAAAGAATTCTGTAGTTCTCGTGCTATATTATCGCACTTGTAAATATTCAATATAAAAAGTGCACTATAATTTTCTTTCGATATTATCCTTCTAGGGATGAATATCAGAGAATAATGAAATCGATGCCTACATTTATTGGAAGCGTAAGTCTTTCTTACTTTTATCGAAAGAAAGTTGAAATGAGAAAAAAAGGAAAGTAAGTGATTTGGGATGCGGTCTGTGACAAAAAACTATTCGTTCATCTCTTTCTCGATATTTCGACAAAATGTTATTAACTTTTCCCAGAGAATGCTGAGAAAATAGGCAAAAGGACGAAATTGTATTAGATAATATGTTTTTAACTCACAAAACATAAATATTCACCGCCGAAACAGATGCATTTGTGGCAGCTTGAGCACGACTGTTATGAAGTTAACAATATATATTCAGCGAAGCAGGTTGATAATGCACCTTCAGAAAACAATGAACACAAATAAAACCTCGACAAAGATGTTAATTAATTTGCAGATGGAAGGCGAAAGAATTCTAATATTGCTGTAACTCTACAAAAATTGAAATAAACAATTCCCCGTATCTGATTCGACATCTACAGTGTTGTCTTTTTATTGATGTGCCACTTTTCAAGGAATAATCTGCTGTTATAATTGCTGTACTGTTCAAATATTTTGGGATTGACAATATTGAAATTGTGACCTTATTTTCGATACTTTTCGACTACTGAAGATGATTTTTTTTCCGTGTAGGCAATCGCTTGTTACAACATAAAAGCGAATTCAAAAGCATAGTTAAACAACATATTCGTTAGTTACTGAATATTAGGGTTTATAAAAAACCGACATTTTAGAAAACTGGTTTTCGAATAGTAATTTTTCCAGAAAACTGGTTTGAACCGGTTTCGAATTTTTATGAAGAAATTTTTGCTCGAATATTCTGTAATTCCAATAAAAAATTTTAATAGAAAATTTAGAGTGATTAAAAACAGTTTTTGACTGAAATTATCTACTGTTCAATTTTATTGATAGTCACATTTTTTTAATTTTTATTTTTATTTTCTGTAGAACAGAGAAATAATACTTGACCAGGATTGAATAACATTAAAAACAATTATTCGTTTTTTATGCATAATTTTCACATATAAGGATGTAAATATTTTCATAATAGTGAAACGAGTTATTCAGCAGATGGTTCGAATAAATAAAAACAATATATTTTCATATTTTTATAATAACCATATTATGTTTTCGAAAAACAATGTTATTAGATATAGATGGATAATTATTAAAAATAATTAGAAAATATATAACTGAGTATTATAAAATGTAAATTATAATCAAAGCCGAAAGACAAGAGTAAATAAAGTTTTTGCATACATACTTATCAAAATCAATTTTTGTTTTGAAGACAACTGAGCAAAGGACCGCGTATTTTTTATTCCGGGCAATTTTGATACAAATTTAAATATTCTTTTTATCTTTTTGTTTGATAATGATATGATATATATATTGATAATGAATATGATTTAGGGTACTGTTTGTTCGGAAATATCATATCGGACTGATGATTCCAAGAACCAAACCGCTTGCAACAGTGTTCTCATCAATCTAGTACATTTCAACTACATTCGTCATTTTACAATTTTTTTTAAGTGTTATACATACGTTGAAAACCGATATTACTTACTAAAAATCGGTTTTCGAATTTCATAACTTACTCCAAACAATTTTGTAGACTGAAAACTTCGGAGACCGCCATTTTTAAATGATCAAATTGTTCATCACAATAGATCTGATCTATATATGATCTATTACTAGAATAGTACTAGATACTATTGGTACTAGTAGTCTAGACAGAAGTACTATTAGTTCTGTTACTGAAAACTGTAGGAATATCGATTGAATAGAAAAACATCAGAAAATAGCAGAACGTCAGAAATCTCAATAAGATGCCCTCGAATAGATATCGAAAGTACAACTGGAAAGACAATGGTCTTGATAACCGTAAAGGCATTGCCAAATATTCAATGATGTACTAGAGATATTGTAAAGAACCTATTGAAACTTGAATTATTGTCTCCACAAAACACTCAAGAAATTAGTGCTGTTCTAACAGTTCATACTGTAAGAAATTGAGATTTTAACCACTCTCGATGCCTTTTGAAGGAGAATAACTCACTCATGCAGCTTCGATAACTGGACCCCAGGGGTATTTGAGAAACTTCCACAAAAAATGGGAACAAGAATTATTAAATGTTTCTAAAAACCGTCGCTGCATGGGACATGCTATGGTTTGTTTGAAACTTACTCTAAACAACATCCGGATGTACTTCCAGGAAGTTGATGGAAAGGATCCACGTGGCACAATTAGTTGGTGGTCTATAATGCTATATATCCAGCCGTCAGAAATAGCATCAAGATTGAGCAAAATGGATTCATGTCAATGAGATCTTGTTCAAGCAATCTAATGCTGCTTTCACAGTACGTTTCTGAAGTACTACTTCACCGGTCAAGTTGATGCAATCTACACAGATTTCCAGAACGCATTTGATGAATTTGCTCATGCGCTCCTGGTATAGAAATTAAGCAACAAATTTGGTTTCTCTGATAGCCTCACAAACCTGTTTCATCCTTACCTGGTTGACCGACGTCAATTCGTAGAGCTGGAGGTTATACAGTCGTCTGAGTTTATACCCACCTCTGGAATACCTCAAGGGTCTAATCTTGGACCACTGTTATTTTGTCTGTTAGTAAATGATCTGATATATAATATTCATTTTCCACATTCGTTGTTCGCAGACGATTTGAAACTATATCATGAAGTTAGATCACAGGATAACTGTGTTCAACTTCAACTCGCGCTAGACGATGTTGATAGTTGGTGTGACGACAATTATTTGAGTTTGAATGTGTCAAAGTGTAATGTTGTTTCTTTCACCAGGAAAATATACCGAATTTATTGTGATTATAGCGTCGGTGGTCATGTTCTCTTTCGTTCAGATGAGGCGAGAGATCTTGGTGTAGTCTTCGACTAGAAGCTTTCCTTTGTCTCACACATCACCAAACTTATTTCATCTGCTGCGAAAATATATGGATTCGTTAAACGTAATGGCAAATATTTTGATAATTCTTCAACATTCATAGGACTATTTAATACCCTAATCCGTAGCAAATTGGAGCATGGCATCACGATCTGGCATCCCATTTGCACTTGCCATCCACGCCATCTTGAGGCTATTCAGAGAAGGTTCTTGAAATTCTCAGTTTGAAGGGAGGAATAATTTTATCCACAGAGGGGAGTCAATCATAACGAATTATTGAGTCGATTTAGTTTAATCTCATTTCAGAGCAAAAGAGAAACTTTATCACTCAAATTTTTGTACAAATTACTGCACAATAGTATTGATTGTCCTCTCCTCTTGTCCGCTTTGAAATTTCGTGTTCCTAAGCAAAATTCTCGTAATACACAATTATTCCATCTAGAGACTCCGATGACCAACTCCCTAATAAAATCCTCCAGTTGGTTTAATGAGTCTACATTCAATAGATTTGCTAATAATTGTGACATTCACTTTGACTCCAAAGAATTTATTATCGAGAGTTATGTGAACAACGAAAATTGACTGAAATGAATTGATTTAGATTGAGTTAATTGTAATATTCTATTGAATGCTATAATGTAGTTATAAGTTACTATTTTTTCAAGATTAGATTGAGGTCTTTGTTAAATCTTTTTTTCAATTATTCAATTGAATCTTTTTTCGAATTATTTAGTTATGTATTCAACATTGTTATTATTTTCTGTAATTGGGTGTTATACCTGTTTATGATAAAGAACTTATTATTATAAGTTGGATCTTCAACCTAACAAACCCACCAATATGGCAACTAAGAGGAGCTGAATAAGTTTATCGACACCACGCACTGAGCAACGATTTCTTAGTTAGTTATCACTCAGGCGGTTGAAATGAACTTTATTTACGGACGAGAAAATTCGTTGCATATGTTATAATGTTCAGAATTCTTTACATGAGACAACATCGTAGTAGTGGACAATTCTGTGAAGCCTCATGTAGAATATACACAGAAGTCAACCTGACGAAATGAAGAGAAGAATATCACTATGGGACAGAAGTGTGCAAAGGAAGACTGATCGATTGCGAAATCAATTTGTCCTGCTTTCGCCGCATTTTGGATGGGAACAACGCCTAATTTGAGTGATACGAGAGGAATTTTTAATCTTGAATCGATATTCTCACAGTTAACTACAATGTAAACCACCCAAACAAAGAGCTAATTGAGTAATTTGAAAGTAGCAATTAGAAGCGATTCTCTCTTTCGATACCCACTTTAGGTCTTTTATATAAGGTAATGATATTCCCTAATGATATTTTCTAAAACAATGTTTAAAAGAATTGGTGCAAATCTGTCCTCCTGCCGCATACTTCAACCATTTATTTTCATTATAAAATTAAAACTAAAAGACTTGTCTTAAGTTTCACTGAATATATTCAGAATGTAATTTATATTTAGAATTTTAATGTTATAGTTTTTAACATAATGTTTCACGAAGAGATAAGCGAAACCTCCGTGTCATTTATTTGTTTTTACTTTGGAAGTTGTATATTGTAATTGTATATGTTGTAAATTGATATAATATATTGTAGTTGTAAATTAGTTGTAGATGTATATGGATATAAAACCAACTATAAACATAATGTGATGTACATATACTTCACGACAGTGTGAAAATTCGACCTAGGTATTACTTCGCCAGTGGATATTGAGTGAGTTCCGAAAGTCATAGAACTTGTTGAATGGAAATGCCATACAATTTTTTTCCTTCTGATGGAAAACTTCAGTGATGTGGATCCAAAAATCCCAGTCGACAATGTTTGATAGAGTTTATATCGTTTCTACGATAGACGGAGCTTTCATAGAATATTTGTTTCGTGCTGTCTACACAAATGTTGTCAACTAGAACGAACTTATCACTTTCGAGAGTGAATATTTAATACGTTTCGAAAAGTTTTATTATATATATATATATATATATATATATATATATATATATATATATATATATATATATATATATATATATATATAAATCAACGGGTTACAAATTTCTTATAATAAAACCAAATACATGGAAAGAAAACCAAGAGATAAATCTTCTCCTCTTATGACAAAAATGGTGAATTTCTGCAATTAGGCCATTTTGAATACCTCGGGGAAGTTATACAGTCCTCAGGTTTAAACAAAATCGCTAATGAACAGAGAATTACTAAGCGCCAATGGGCCTACAAACTAACATGGGCTCACTATAACAGAAAGTGCATTTCGGGAGGCGCCAAATTGAGGCATTATAACTCAACGATTCTTCCAGAAGCAATCTACGCAGCTGAAACACTGGTTATTGGCGACCATTCAAGAATTAATGACATAGAAAAATAAGAATGAAAAATTCTCAGAAAGATTTACGGGCCAATCAATGGAAACGGCATTTGGATGAAAAGACCTCAGAATGAACTGTATCAAAAGACAAATACGATAACGGAAGCGATCAGAAAACAACGAGCGAAGTTCTATGCACATGTTTACAGAATGAAACAGTTCAGAATACTGAAGAAACTACTCAATATGATTATGAATAAAAAATGCGGAACAGAGTGGCTAAAATAGGTTTAAAAGCATTTACAACAGATCAATATCAAAAATCTCGAAGATCGCACTGAATGTCGCTATAAAATCGCACTTATGAAGTTTGAGCAGAAATCAAATCGTCAACCTGGAGTAAAGTGGACAGATGAACGCAAGAAAGAGCATTCAGAGAGGATGAAGCGTTTTTGGGAGGTAAAAAAGATGAAGTAAAATTCCTAATGATTGCGAATTCAAGTTCAGTCGCTCTCCTCATGGGGAACAATCGTAATAATAATAATATAATATATATATATATATATATATATATATATATATATATATATATATATATATATATATATATATATATATTTTCAGAAAGAATTATTGGGGTTTCTGGTTCTCAAAAATATTTATTAAACATCTATATCACATAACGATTCGGTCCCTTTCTTGGGCCTTTTTCGAATGAAGTTTCATCAATATATCAACAAAAATAATTTCATCAATATATAAAAAAATACTTATTATCATATTATGAACCAATATTTAAATGAAGGAAGGTTTTCAAAAATTGTTATATTACTATTATAGATTTATCTTAATTTACACTCGATGCGCTGTCGTTTACGTTCGGACAAAGACTAAAGACAAAGTCTTGGTCTGAACGTGAACGACAGCGCATCGAGTGTAAATTAAGATAAATCTATATTAGAAATATAACAATTTTTGAAAACTTTTCTTCATTTAAATATTGGTTCATAATATAATAATAAGTATTGTTTTTGTTTGTGTGTTGATGACAATATATTGATGAAACTTCATTTGAAAAAGGCCTAAGAAAGGGACCGAAACGTTATGTGATAAAAATGTTTAATGAATATTTTTGGGAACCAGAAAACACAATAATTTTCTTCTGAAAATATAAACAAAATGGTTCAAGATAGCAATGAATATGAATATATATATATATATATATATATATATATATATATATATATATATATATATATTTCTTGAAATTGATTTATTGCCTGTTTAAGATATTTTATTTCGAAAGTTTTTAGCAATAACAGGCTTTTTATATGAAAAAGTTGATTTTTGTTGACGTTTCGTTGTTATATTACAACTTTGTCTTCGTTGTAATAAAACAACGAAACGTCAACAAAAATAAACTTTTTCATATAAAAAAAAGCCTGTTATTGCTAAAAACTTTCAAAATAAAAAGAAAAAAAAATAATAATGATATATATATATATATTTTCGAATGAAGTTTCATCAATATATCAACAAAAATAATTTCATCAATATATAAAAAAAAAATACTTATTATCATATTATGAACCAATATTTAAATGAAGAAAGGTTTTCAAAAATTGTTATATTACTAATATAGATTTATCTTAATTTACACTCGATGCGCTGTCGTTTACGTTCGGACAAAGACTAAAGACAAAGTCTTGGTCTGAACGTGAACGACAGCGCATCGAGTGTAAATTAAGATAAATCTATATTAGAAATATAACAATTTTTGAAAACTTTTCTTCATTTAAATATTGGTTCATCATATAATAATAAGTATTGTTTTTGTTTGTGTGTTGATGACAATATATTGATGAAACTTCATTTGAAAAAGGCCTAAGAAAGGGACCGAAACGTTATGTGATAAAAATGTTTAATGAATATTTTTGGGAACCAGAAAACCCAATAATTTTCTGGTTCAAAATATTTAATTAAATATTTTGAACCAGATAATATTATAATAAGATATTATTATATTATAATAATTAAATGGTTCAAGATAGCAATGAATATGAGTATATATATATATATATTAAAGAAAGCGATAATATCGGGAAGCGGCCCGTGACAAAGAAAACTTATCTGTTTATAATCTCAATATTTCGTCAATTTTTTATTGACTTCTTCAGGAGAAAATCTACAAGCAAAATACATGAACAGTTAAAAAATCGTACAAAGAACAATAGTAATCTCTACTTACAAATAATTAAAGTCAGTCACTAAAAACTAATAAAATCAACATTCTTCATCAAATTTCGGAACAAGACTAATCAGACAAAACTAAACATCTAATGAAACGTTGAAACCACAGATGGAAAACGAACAAAAAAATTTGTATAAAGTATAAAAGCAAAAAATATATATATATATATGGATGTAAATACTAAACTGTAAAAATACTCTCTCCTCTAGTAGAATGTTTAAATCATTTTTAAAATATTACAATATATGCTACTTAGTTGACCCGTATCAGATTTGAAATTAATAGCATTTTTGTTTTTGTTTATGTGGTACATCTCAAGGAACAGTCTGCTCCTGTAATTATTTTCCTGTTCCAGAATCCTCACATTGTCGAAATCACAAGGATGGCCGGTTTTCTTATAGTGTTCTACTGCGGCACAAGAATTCTTACCTAGTCGGCAATCACTCTTGTGCTGTGTGAGTCGTTGTTTTAGCCACTGCGCAGTCTGTCCTATATAACAACCACTACATACCTGACACGGGATTTCATAAATGATGTTACTGTGGTAGAGTAAGGGTGTCTTATCTTTAATTTTAGAGAACAAATCAGAATTTTTCGTGATGTTGTATTTTGCAATTTTTATATGTGAAAATTCTCTGAAACAAGTCACAATCTGTTCTGACAATTTATCCACATAGGGAAGTTTTTTGAATTTGAATTCAATAGTGTTCTTTTCAGTTGGTGTGTCGAACTTATTTGAATTATATATTAACCTTTTGAGGATGTGCCTAGGGTAACCATTATTGACAAATATGTTGAAAAGAGCTTTTAAATTTTGTTTCAGTAATGTGCTATGGCTTATGTGTGTAACTCTATTTCTCATGTTGATTACTGCGTTGTATTTCTGGTTCTTTGGATGATATGAGAAATAATTTATAAATCTTCCAGAAGCTGTGTCTTTCTGATACCAATCCAAAATTATCGTTTCCTCTTCGGTCCTTATAACTCTGGTGTCCAAAAATGGAACACTTCGATTATTTTCTAATTCGACTGTGAACTGTAAGCTTGCGTGAAAAGAATTGAAAGCAATCAAAGTTGCTTGAACACTTTCTGATGGTATAGCACAAATGATGTCGTCTACATACATTGCAAAATACAACATCACGAAAAATTCTGATTTGTTCTCTAAAATTAAAGATAAGACACCCTTACTCTACCACAGTAACATCATTTATGAAATCCCGTGTCAGGTATGTAGTGGTTGTTATATAGGACAGACTGCGCAGTGGCTAAAACAACGACTCACACAGCACAAGAGTGATTGCCGACTAGGTAAGAATTCTTGTGCCGCAGTAGAACACTATAAGAAAACCGGCCATCCTTGTGATTTCGACAATGTGAGGATTCTGGAACAGGAAAATAATTACAGGAGCAGACTGTTCCTTGAGATGTACCACATAAACAAAAACAAAAATGCTATTAATTTCAAATCTGATACGGGTCAACTAAGTAGCATATATTGTAATATTTTAAAAATGATTTAAACATTCTACTAGAGGAGAGAGTATTTTTACAGTTTAGTATTTACATCCATATATATATATATATATTTTGCTTTTATACTTTATACAAATTTTTTTGTTCGTTTTCCATCTGTGGTTTCAACGTTTCATTAGATGTTTAGTTTTGTCTGATTAGTCTTGTTCCGAAATTTGATGAAGAATGTTGATTTTATTAGTTTTTAGTGACTGACTTTAATTATTTGTAAGTAGAGATTACTATTGTTCTTTGTACGATTTTTTAACTGTTCATGTATTTTGCTTGTAGATTTTCTCCTGAAGAAGTCAATAAAAAATTGACGAAATATTGAGATTATAAACAGATAAGTTTTCTTTGTCACGGGCCGCTTCCCGATATTATCGCTTTCTTTAACATATAGTACGGTCGACAGTAAAATTCTTTATATATATATATATATATATATATATATATATATATATATATATATATTTATTTTGAAATTGATATATTGCCTGTTTAAGATATTTTATTTTGAAAGTTTTTAGCAATAACAGGCTTTTTTATATGGAAAAGTTGATTTTTGTTGACATTTCGTTGTTATATTACAACTTTGTCTTCGTTGTAATATAACAACAAAACGTCAACAAAAATAAACTTTTTCATATAAAAAAAGCCTGTTATTGCTAAAAACTTTCAAAATTAAAAAAAATAATATTAATAATAATAATATATATATATATATATATATATATATATATATATATATATATATATATATATATATATATATATATATATATATATATATATATATACATATTCGGGCAATAATTAACTTCAATAATTTTCCCTTACTTTCGGAATAAGTTAGTGATCAGAATATTGCTCAACTGTACATACCTACGACATTGAAATATAATAATTGAATTCATTCAGTTCTATTAATTACATTCCAAATATTCTCACCTTTATGTGATGAAAACTTTTCAATTGTAGAGAACCGTCTATTTTCAGAAACTGGTTATTGTCATCATCGACGAGGAGAAAAATTATAGTTCTTGGTGATCCGAAACCACGAAAATAACCGTCTATTGATAATGAAATCGTATACAGCAGGATAATGTGCGGAACTGAAATGTGAAGTTAATGTGTGACAAGAAGGAATTTCCGCAAAAAGTTATTTGCAATTTTGTGTAGGAACATTATGAGGTCAGATAATAATCAATCACCTGATAATGTGGAGAATATCCTCATAAACTGACAACATTATTGAATCAAACCATAATTACCAATTAATATAACAGTCCGAACTCTCTAATTGACCTCAAGCTTCATTAGGTTGACTAACGGAGAACTGAAATATTTGTATGAATTTCATTTTCAGGAGCCCTGAAAAAGAATTGGAATAATACGAAAGCTTGGCGAAGAAGAAAGTGCTTCACTCGAATTCTCGTAAAGAGATTCATTAGCAAACTTATTTCAAACCAGAAAATTAACTCGAAGTCACACCCACACATACACATATATATATATATATATATATATATATATATATATATATATATATATATATATATATATATATATATATATATAAATAAATATAATAAAAAGGTTATTTTTGGACCGTGCGATACTAATGTAGAATTTAAGTAACGGGAATTATCGGTCTGGTGAAGTGTTGGAAAACTCGTTTATTTTTCACAATTATTGATATTTCGACACTTCTTTTTTTGTATTCTTCAGAAGAACTTCAAAACAAGTGTTGAAATATCGAGAATTGTAATGACTAGATGAGTTTTCGAACACTTCACCAGACCGATAATTTCCGTTACCTAAATTATACACACACACACACACACACACATATATATATATATATACATATATATATATATATATATATATATATATATATATATATATATATATTTTGAAAGTTTTTAGCATTAACAGGCTTTTTAATATGAAAAAGTTTATTTCTTTTGACGTTTCGTTGTTATATTACAACTTTGTCAAAACTAATGAATATTCATTAGTTTTGACAAAGTTGTAATATAACAACGAAACGTCAACGGAAATAAACTTTTTCATATTAAAAAAGCCTGTTAATGCTAAAAACTTTCAAAATAAATACCTCAAACAGGCAAAAAATCAATTTCAAGAAATATATATATATATATATATATATATATATATATATATATATATATATATATATATATATATATATATATATATATATATATATAAGAAAATGAACACTAGAACATTCATTCGAAAAATTCAAATTAATCAAGAGAATGTTATAGTAGAGCTAGATTTGTCAACGTGTACGATGTGATGTCTCCATTATCTTTCAAGGGATGAATATTAGAGAAATATTGAAATCGATGCCACACCTGATGGAAGTGCGAGACATATATGTTTCGTTCTGCAAGGAACTCATCAGTCGCACCACGTCCATCGAAGCGAGGCAACGATTTCAACCCCCAAGCATCTTCTTGTGACTCCAAGTGGAAGACCGTAGAGTTATGAATACTCCACAATTCCATCTATGGGAATCAGTAGAAAACACCTCTCAGATTATAGACACACCAAGCATCGAAATTTCACATATCTTCTATACACATAGGTATTTACTAAATTGCAATGTCTATTTGACAATTTAGTAGATACCTTCGGGTATAGAAGATATGTGAAATATCGATGCTTGGTGTGTCCATAATAGGAGAGGTGTTTTCTACTGATTCCCATAGATGGAATTGTGAAGTATTCGTAACTCTACTGTCTTCCACTTGAAGTCACAAGAAGATGTTTGGGGGTTGAAATCGTTGCCTCACTTCGATGGACGTGGTGCGACTGACGAGTTTCTTGCAGAACGAAACATATATGTCTCGCACTTCTATCAGGTGTGGCATCGATTTCAATATTTCTCTAACATTTATCCCTTGAAGGATAGTGGAGACATCACATCGTACACGTTCACGTATCTAGCTCTACTATAACATTCTCTTGATTAATTTGAATTTTTCGAATGAATGTTCTAGTGTTCATTTTCTTAAATATGTCATTCAGTGCCATTAGCACAAAAAATATCATTTCCTTATATATATATATATTTTTTTTCTTTTGAGTGTTTAATTGGGATTGTAGTCTAGGACAGGAAATTCAATTACCTCTTTAGTGTTTTCCAAGCTTTCGAAAATGTTCATTTTTTTTTCAGGGCTAAAATTGTACCTACAATACTAACAGTTTATATAACAGGCACTATCGAAAATTTTTTTAAAATTTGCTATGAAGTAAGTCCGAAAGTACATTTGTGTTTTGAATTTTGAGAATAAGAACAATTGTTCCCAAATGCATTGGGTTCGAATATTACTGCATTGTACGTGTTAGGTAGCTGAAGGAAGCAACGACCTGACTGCATTTCTCAATGCCGCTCTTCAAGTGGAATGTTCCCAGATGTTTCCATTCCAAGGGAACATTGTTCCAAGGGGAAAACCTACAGATATAGTATCAGTTTTCTACACAACTTGTCATTATAAGACTAACAAATAAACTGAAATGCTTTTACAGAACACATTTTTGTAGGAGTTCAGGCATTGATGATAACAGAACAGACATGATTTAACAAACGCCCCTTATTTTGTTTTACCTTGCACCCTTTGAGTTTTGGACCATCCAGTTCAGTTATATTAAGGGGTACGAGGTGAAAAAAATTAGGGGCAATTGATTAATCATGTAAGTTCTGTCATCATCAATGCAAAAAGCCTAATTGTAAGTAGATTCATTATTTTCTTAGATATTTACATTTGATTATTGTAGTCATTGATTCAGAGCTTGTTTTTCTCCTGATGAAGATACGAAAAGTTTAAAAATATCGAAAATTGTTTTGAATAAAAGAGTCTTTGAAAACAGCATTCTACGTTGTTGAGTGAAAAAACATGATTACTATTAATTGAAGTAATGAATTATTGAAATTTGTTTATTCATACCCATTTTAATGTTACTGAATTAACTGTTTTCGTTATCGTAATTGCTAGTTCGTAACTGGCACAGCGTGTGTGTGTGTGTGTGTGTGTGTGCGTATGTGTGTTTGTGTGTGTGTGTGTTTGTGTGTGTGTGTATTTGTGTATTCGGTATTTGAAGATTTTGAAATTTCCTATTAGGCCAGACTACCATTTATTGTTCATCCTAAGCTTTGCTCATATATCAGTTGCTTCATCGGCACATCTACAAATGAAGAAACAGGTGAAATATCATATTATATGTCTACGAATTGAAGAATGCTTCTTTTCTTATTCAAAGATGAATATAACTTACACAATGTAGAATTTTCCTGAGTGATTCATGACTGTTGGCCATGTAACTTCAAGTGTTTGGTATGACTATATGATATGAATAATATATATATATATATATATATATATATATATATATATATATATATATATATATATATATATATATATATATATATATATATATATATATATAATGTATAAGGGTTTATTGACTCAGTATTTGCAGTGGTACTCTTTTCTCTTTACCAAGCTTTCGCAATCTACTTTATTGCTTCTTCAGGGTTCTAAAATATATAAGACAACCTAACAACATCTACAACACAATATACACTGTTTGCTTACATGAGAGTTGAGGTTACAATTATTAAACTATTTAACAGCAATAACATAAGCATAATTTGCCACATTCATCTAACATCTACAATATTTGATTTTAATATATTATCTAAGGTTAAATGTATAATCTTATCACATGTCATCTGATCCCAGTTGTTTCCTTTCTTCTTGTTTTTTGTCGTGTTTCCTTTCTTGTTCCATATCCAGTAAGTAGCTAATATGCGTCTGCGTCTTGCTGCCGCTAGTTTGGTGTTATATTTTTTAGAACCCTGAAGAAGCAATAAAGTAGATTGCGAAAGCTTGGTAAAGAGAAAAGAGTACCACTGCAAATACTGAGTCAATAAACCCTTATAAATTATTATATATAGTATCCTACAGACTCTTAAATAATTTACAAATAAAACAGAATTGGGTTTTCATAAACATATGGAATACAAATATGGATTGGAAACAACACAAAATCCTAAGAAATGGAGATCAAATAACACCAAACTAGCGGCAGCAAGACGCAGACGCATATTAGCTACTTACTGGATATGGAACAAGAAAGGAAACACGACAAAAAAGAAGAAGAAAGGAAACAACTGGGATCAGATGACATGTGATAAGATTATACATTTAACCTTAAATAATATATTAAAATCAAATATTGTAGATGTTAGATGAATGTGGCAAATTATGCTTATGTTATTGCTGTTAAATAGTTTAATAATTGTAACCTCAACTCTCATGTAAGCAAACAGTGTATATTGTGTTGTAGATGTTTGTTGAGGTTGTCTTATATATTTTAGAACCCTGAAGAAGCAATAAAGTAGATTGCGAAAGCTTGGTAAAGAGAAAAGAGTACCACTGCAAATACTGAGTCAATAAACCCTTATAAATTATATATAGTATACATATATCTATATATATATATATATATATAAATATATATATATATATATATATATATATATATATATATATATATATATATACTTAATTTATCATATTGTCGGTACAAAATTCCAGAAGGTATAAATATCTCATCGCAGGTAGACATTGATTCAGTCTGAAAATATAGCTGTAACAGCTTGGTCAAGATAATCAATTTTAAACCAAAAATGATGTAGATTCCTCACGTGGAATTTTGTGTTGTTTTGTTCTGTGTTTTTTTTTCTTTTTAATCAACTTTCAAGTGTAAACATCTGATAACTTGAACTACGCCGTTATGATGAGAGCCAATTAGCTTGAAACATATGTAAACGGCTGTTACAAATAAACAAGCTACGTATATCTCAGGTAAATACCGAAAACTATCAACTCCTTTTTCAGCCTGACAAACCTTGTTCTTAATTTATCATATTGTCGGTACAAAATTCTAGAAGGTATAAATATCTCATCGCAGGTAGACATTGATTCAGTCTGAAAATATAGCTGTAAAAGCTTGGTCAAGATACTCAATTTTAAACCAAAAATGATGTAGATTCCTCACGTGGAATTTTGTGTTGTTTTGTTCTGTGTTTTTTTCTTTTTAATCAACTTTCAAGTGTGAACATCTAATAACTTGAACTACGCCGTTCTGTTGAGAGCCAATTAGCTTGAAACATATGTAAACGGCTGTTACAAATAAACAAGCAACGTAAATCTCAGGTAAATACCGAAAACTATTAACTCCTTCTTCAGCCTGACAAACCTTGTTCTTAATTTATATATATATATATATATATATATATATATATATATATATATATATATATATATATATATATATATATATTTCGAATGTTTTTGACAATAACAGGCTTCTTTCAATATGAGAAACTTTATTTTCGTTGACGTTTCGTTGTATATCACAACTTTGTCTAAAACATTTTGATATCTATAATAATTCATAGAATTCAATTATTCATTAGTTTGGCAAAATTGACAACGAAACGTCAACGAAAATAAAGTTTATCATATTAAAAGAAGCCTGTTTCATTCAGAATAAACCATCTTAAATAGGCAATAAATCAATTTAATATATATATATATATATATATATATATATATATATATATATATATATATATATATATATATATCTACATTGTATTAAAATTCTACATTGTATAAGTAATATTCATGTTTGAATGAGAGAAAGAGCATTCTATAATTCGTATAATTATAATATAATATTTTCTGTTTCTTTCTTTGTAGATGTCGTGATGAAGCAACTGATATCTGAGCACAGCTTATCATCAACAAAAAATAGTAGTCTGATCTGATGAAAACTTTCAAATTCTTCAAATACCCAATACACAAATACACACACACAAACACACACACGCTGCGCCAGTTACGAACTAGCAATTACGAGCACTGGATTGGTGTACAATAACTGATTGGTAAAAAGGATGACGAAAGCAGATTCAAGCAGAGAAAGCAGTAACATTAAGATGGATATGAATGAAAAAATTTCAATTATTAATTACTGTAATTGACTTTAATTATTAGTAATCATTTTTTTACTGTAGAATGCAGTTTTCAAAAACTTCTTTATTCAAAACAATTTTCGATATTTTTAAACTGTTTGTATCTCCTTCAGAAGAAAAACAAGTTCTCAATCAATGACTACAATAATCAAATGTGAATATCTAAAAAAATAAATCTATTTACAATTAGTGTTTTTGCAGTGATGATAACAGAACTAACATGATTTCACAAATGCCCCTGATTTTCTTTCTGTTAAATCATGTCCGTTCTGTTATCCTGCTATCATCAATGAACTCTTGATGAACTCTAATTGAAAATAGATTTATTTTTTACATATTCACATTTGATTATTGTAGTATTTGAGCTTGTTTTTCTCCT
Source organism: Henosepilachna vigintioctopunctata (assembly GCA_030704895.1). Classification (NCBI taxonomy): domain Eukaryota; kingdom Metazoa; phylum Arthropoda; class Insecta; order Coleoptera; family Coccinellidae; genus Henosepilachna; species Henosepilachna vigintioctopunctata. Next base: position 326,143 of record JARQZJ010000020.1, read on the forward strand.
GAAAAAGTTTCGAAATATCGATAGCTGTTTTGAATAACAGCGTTTTCGAAAACAGCATTATACGGCGTTGAATTGAAAAATAAGTACTTTCAATCTTTCAGTAATGAATTATTGAAATTTTTCAAATCATACCCATTTTACGAATGTTTCGTAATATTAGTGAATTGAGTACTTTGGTTATAGTATTTACCATTTAGCTAATTAGTTAGTTAGTTGTACACAAAAACAGTGTTTGTAACTGCTGGTTCGAAATCGAAATAAGTTTTGAATAGTTTTCAAAACATCCCGTATTATGTGTATGTTCCTTTCAATTGAAATTGAAATTGAAAAATAATGAATTTGCCTGGATTGAATGTCAAATAAGTATACATAACATATTCTAACATATTCTGGTGTATTTAGGTGAACTCCTCAATTTATTTTTTCCTCATTTGGTTTCCTCGAAGCTGAGCTTTGTATGCATATTTCATGAAATTCAAACGATTTTTCTCTTTGCAGAATTCGGCTCTATTCTAGCCGGTAGTTATTTTATTATACGTGACAGCTGTTTCCATACAAGCTGGCGCAACTAGTGTCTTTTCGGCTTAGTCCTTCCCTGCATTCACCTAGTAACAGCGAAGGATAACGCTTCAGGGCAGTAAGGTACACTGTTATGACGAATCTCTCACAGTTGCGTTGAAATTGCCAATTAAACTTTAAATTAGGCAAATCGAAATGCGTTTTGGATTGTTTTCAAGGCCTCTCCTCGCAAACGTTAATTAGAAGTCTCGCTGAAGCGGAAATAAGTCACGTGATTTCTTTTATTCAGTAACTGCAGAAAGCTGAGAATTCTGTGTTATTGAATATTCTGTCAGTTTCTTCGTTTTTCAGTGTAACTGTGTTTCGAGGAAAAACACGCTGCTAATTTTCAAAGTTTTCAATGCAACTAATGCTATTACATCGAGTGTGAGCAGTGGTGGATTCAAATGAAGAGAACAGAACATCATTTCAGAATAATTGAAAATTTTATGTACGTGAGAATTGAAAAATTCTATGCTCCATAAATTTGTTGACATTGGTTTTAGGTTGTGTACAAATACAAAATAATGCTATTGCTTCAAGCCTGATGCAACTCAGAGTTGAATATGATATTTGATTCAATTTGTGCATACTGATGAACTTACACTTAAATCCCTCATATCAACTGTTGACTGTATCTCGACATTAATTTGCCATCATTCATTTTCTTCTGAAGATTATGACACCTTCTGATATTAAAGCGCCTGTTCCAAATAAACAAAATATTCTCTCGACATATGCACTGTTTTGTTAGTGTATTAATGATACTATTTTCTATATCCATTTTCCAATGATAATAGTCCATAAGTTTCAAGTTAGAATCTGTCTCATTACAACAAAATCGATCTCTGTTGAACAGTCAGCTCTTTGCAATTAAATGGGTTGTTAGTTCTCACAGAATTGAGCGTTAGTGAATCAAAGCTTTCTCGAATATGAACTTAAATTCAAACACTTGAACTTATGATTCACTTTATTCACTACATAGCATGACGAGTTTCGTCGTTACAAACGACTTCTTCAGATGCTTACAGAATAATAACGACTATCTATCATAATAACAACAGAATAATAACAACTATAACTGCTATCAACACGCAGAATACATGGTTTTCAGCAGCAGGTTGTTATTATTCTGTAAGCATCTGAAGAAGTCGTTTGTAACGACGAAGCGCGTCATGACATGTAGTAAATAAAGTGTTAATCATAAGTTCAAGTGTTTGAATTTTAGTTTATATCCAATTATAATGGATTAACATCAAGTAAACGCCAACACCATAAAATTTTCCAAAGCTTTCTTAATTATTTGTATTATACGGAGCTCCTGGGTTTTTACGAAATATAAAACATTGCCATGACTTCGAGTTTAGCTCAATTCGAAGTTAAATAATTCAAACTAAGCATATTACCAAATTAAACTCATAAATTTTTGATTTTCGGTCGAGTGTGATGGAAAAGAGTGACGATTTTTAGCGTTACTATAGAATTTCTCCGATGAATTCATTGATAAATATCACTTGAAGAAGACATCAAAGTGTATAAAAAATTGTGTATAGACTTGTAATACAGAATTGTTTGTTGATTTCTAATGACAAATATTACTATAGCCAGCGCTGTGCATTTCGAATATTCGACTGTATTCTATACGGTGCCATTTCAGTACAAAAATTAATTTTAGCTTATTTTTATATGTATTTATACTTATATTAATATATGTTTCGTATAAATATATAGATTACCGAAATTGTGAATATATATATATATATATATATATATATATATATATATATATATATATATATATATATATATATATATATATATATATATATATATATATATATATATATATATATATATATATATATATATATATATATATATATAATCGAACGAGTATTGCCGTACTCCTATTGATGAGTTCTCGGCAAATAATACGGCCACTATGACTGATACAAAACCAATTTGTTAAACTGGTCTCTTTTTGAAATTTGGTAATATTTTTCGTCAGGACAAAATATAGATATGAAATTGAATGTGATCAAAATAAGTATTACATCTTACGGCTAATTAGGCTGAATATTTTAGGGTAAACTGTAAGAAGCAGTGTATGCAGTTGGAGCAAGCATAAAATGATGCAGAAAAGAAAATGCTGACAATACAGTATAAATCTTGAGAGGGTAACCAAGCAATCATAATAGTGTGAAAGACCGAACTGTCGGAACACAGACAAATGTCACCGAAAAACACAGAAAATGAAAATGTAAACACGGAATGAAAAAATGCTTCAATGCAAATAAGTACCACAGGATATCTATGAAAAATCTTCAATTGATGGGAAATCACTTTCATTACTCAGGAGTTAGTTGTAGGAAAAGGATTTTTCTTGGAGAAAAATAACTGTATATTTAGCTGATTGTAGCAATGTCAGTTTTTCTATTTATGCTGTTGGCATTTCAATGCATGTGGCATATTTTTAAAAACATTCTTTTTTGATAATTTCCAGCCATATCAAGTATCCTGAAATTTTCAAAATCGAAGCGATGTACCTTTTTTGATGAATGAAGTGTCAAAGCACTCCTGTCAGGATGAACTATTACATCACTTTTGTAGAGAGTTATTTTTTTTTCATAATATTTCCACGAAATTTTTCCATGAAATCAGTATGAAAGCTCGAACAACTGCCACAATATATACGGGTGTATTCAAATATATATTATTTCATAAAAAACTGACTTAATAATGAAACAATATTTGAAATTTTCTCATAATTTCAATACAAATACGCATGACGACATTTCGAAGTACTACTTCTTTATCAAATGCTGGATTAATACTGACTCAGTATTTGAAAAATTTTGAATATTAATTCATTATGAATATCAATTTTCTCCAAGTGTCGGCCTCATCAATCATCAACTCATTTCATTTATGAATTGAAATAATTTTTTCACCAACTCTAAGTAATATAGTACCTAACATTGAAAAAAAATAATACTAATCTCAAGTAAACTTTTTTTAGAACAAATTTGATTAAGCAGAATAGTCATCAAAAAAATAATACGATTTTCATTCTGACTAAGAATATTCACATAACTTACCTCTAAGGGTCAAGATTAGTGCTTTCGTAAACGATAACTATCAACTGTCCATAGCAAAATATTTATATTAGGTTAGTTCAGTACGCAGAAAGGGCCTTCAAGAACCTGAGGTAATCTTTGAAGACATTATCTTGTGGCACGAAAGAAAGACTTATTTCTCCAGGTATTGTATATGTACAGTAAATACTGAAAGAATGTATTGAAAATTTCGAAAACAGATCGAGATTAAAATTCATATGTTTAGTTATAGCGTATATTGTTGTTGTTTCATATAAATTGGGTTAAGAGTTCGGGTAGGAGGAGAAACTGAATTTTCCGAGAAGTGCTTTTCATTTTTCTTTGGAAGTATTTTTCAATCTTTTCAAATGTTTCAAAAGTTTGAATTGGTGAAAGAAAGATAAATAGTGAACTTTGTTGGAAAATGAAACATCAAATGCGGAATTGGTTTGAAGTCGAGGCCAAAAAATAAAATTTTTCTATAGTTAAATGATGACCATTTTCAATTTGAATGTATATTGACTAATTTTCAGCTTGATGCAGGAAAGCGAAAAAAACTTTCTCTCTGTCAGTGAGGAAGTAAAAAGTCTTACTCAATAACAAAAGCTTTTGACAATATTCATCTGAGAGTGCTGTGAAAATTAACTGGATATCGCTGATATTATAGGATGGGAGTTTATTGATTAATGTAATATGAGTTGTATATTCGTTACTCAATTTGTTTATGCCTTATTTGCATTTTCATTGAAGCCCAAAATTAAGAACTCAATTCTTCAAAGTTTCATTTTCATCGAAGAGATTTCTTACAATGAAGTTTGTCCACAGTAACTTTGTTTCAAATATTTGGAAAAATTATTGAAAATAATATGACCTGTTTCTTAATCTATTCCAATAAATTACATTATTTCGTATCCTGTCTGAAACAGTTACAAAATATAAATGTTTTTCAATATGTCGAATAAATGATCTACTTATGATTTTTAGAACAAAAGTATACTTGCAATAAGTCGTTAGATTGTTAGATTGTTATATATGTAATACCTACTTTACATATATACATTTAGTGTTCTCACAAACTGAAGCAAAAATGATAGCGAAAATAATTCACAATTCAGGTCAACGAGAAGTTTTCCCAATATGTGCATATGTGTTTGTTTTTTTTCCAAAGTCCATGTCCTTTGCAGACCGTGTTCCATTTTGCTCCGCTTTCAATACGTCTTTTATTTGTTTCTTTTATCTCCACCTGAATACAGGGTGTCCAAAAAGAGTATCGGGTATTTGTTTTCGCGTTGTATTTGAAACGGAGTGATGGTAAGGAGCGGGGAGGGATTCGTAGCGTGTGCCATGCTGTGGAGTTTTAGTCGCCATGGAGTGGTACCCGGCTTTTTGCGTACAAGAGTATCATCTTAATGGTAACTCAGTAATGACTGCTCAACGTATGCATCGTGCAAAATACCGTACACACCAGGCACCAAGTGACGATAGCATTAGAAAATGGATCCATACGTTTGAAAATACAGGTGCGACGGTAAAAATCCAAAACTCGTGTTGCCCACGTTCAGTTTGCGACGAGAAAACCATCAAGAAGTGTAGGCGTCAAAATCCGTCGTTATCCATCCGTAAGCGAAGACAAGCGTTAAACATAAAAAAAATCAACAAAGAAAATTAGTTTGATGGTTTCAACTCAAGAATATGATTTCAACAAGATGGGCCACTTGTCATTCATCGAATGCAGCGATGGAAGTAGTCAATGAGTTATCCCCGAATAAAGTGATTTCGCGTAGAGGTAACATCAACTGGCCTTCCAGAAGTACACATCTTAGTCCGTTTGACTATTTCGTATGGGGATACCCAAAAAGTAAGGTTTACGAGAACAAACCAACAAACCTTAAACAGCTGGAGCAAATCATGAGGTCCGAAATGGCAGCGATATCCAGAGCTATGTGTCAGCGTTTCATCGGTAATTTTCGTGTCCGATAAGAAGAGTGCCAGCAACGTAACGGTCACCATTTAGATAACATGATCTTTTCCAAATAATTTTCCATTCAATATCAGTATTATCAATCATAAACTTTTTTTTTATTCAAAAGTAGTTTTTGTTTCATTGAACTTACAAATACCCGATATTCTTTTTGGGCACCCTGTATAAAATGAGAGGTCAATAGAGGAAATGAAAAGGAATGCACTTTCATATGATCCATCCAACAATAACTATCAAAACATTGGAAACAATAGCCAAGTTTGAAGTTTATTGAGGAAACATTTGGGAAGCAGAAGTAAGGACAAAAAATCAGCCCCAATATCCAAAACACTTTTGCGCAGTTGTGTAAAATGATAGAAGTTAGTATACTCGTTCCACTGCCATACACGCACAATTGGGTACTCAGAATCGGAAAATGTGAAACATAGTCATTTCATGTCAATACTGAATACTAATTTAACAAACATTTTATGAACGTTACAATAACCAGCTAACTATTTATCAATTTGAAAACCATTCAAACATTTGTATTTATCATGTAATATAATTTCGTTCTGTTGATAAGAATCGCACGTTTCCCGTTTAATCTATCGCAAGCGCTCCAACGTTCCCAAACTGAATTTACTTGAAAAATTGAATCGACTTTTCCATTTGAAGTTGAATTATAGTTAATTGAGTTATACGCTACTCTCCTGCTTTCTCAGTTTATTTTAGTGTCAATAGAGTGAGGACGAAAATGCAGAAAAAAATCATGCAGTAATGATTTCGATTAAGAATTTTTTTGAAGAACAATTTTGAATTTATAGTGTTACAAATACAATAAAGATGTAATATTGAATAGTGGAGATATTTTTTTCATTGAAAATTTCAGGTCTCATCAACCTCTAGGGTTATCAGAGACCACATTTAGGTATACAGTTTTGTCAATACATTAATATCATTTAAGGAAATTTTCACAGATTTGATATCATATGATTGGCGTAGGCCAATAACCGTTTATGTTCCACTGTAGTATGGTCGCCATTTATTGTAAGAATGAGGTATCACTTGCAGTTTCCGACTTTATGATGGAATTTGGTGTCAGTTGATTAGTAAGTCGATTTCTCACTTTAGTACATCTGGTTTTCATTGATTTATCTTTTATGCGAGGCTAAATTAGAGACAGGATTTCAATGAGATCGCTGACGTCATCTGTGTATCGCTTTGCAACCGTTAGTAAGTCATTAGATCTTTGTGAGAGATCGAAAAAGTTCAACAGCTGATCATAGGTAACAACAAACTTACTGCTGTTTATGCATTCTTTCGTTGGCTGTTTCTTTGATGGTTTATTGGGTATCACAAAGGTTTTCTCTTCTGTATCGATATCAGGAGATGGTGTTAGGTTTTCCGAAATGGTACGTTTTAATCTTGGGTTTTCATCTTCGTTAATGTTTTGATGTGATATTGATTGGGGTTCTGAGGTTTCACTGGTCATACTTTCTTCGACTTGATTGGAGATCTCAGCTGTAATTGTTTTAAGTGAACATTTTGATTCTATGTGTCCTGTTTGTTTGCATTTGAAGAGGCTACGTTGTCTACAGATAAGAATATTCGGTACTGAGTATTCTCGAAGTCAACTAATAAGGAATCCGGAATGTTGATCAAATGCTCTGGGTTTACGTAAACATGACGTCTAAAACTCATAACGTGGGAGTATTCGGGGTCTGGAATATTCATCTTCAGAAAAGACAATGGAGATATTATTCTGAGTCCGATATTCTTCAATTGTTGTTCTAGAATGTAGTGGGGAATAGTTGGGGATAAATTAGATAGAATCAGTCTCTGTGACGGAGTGATTAGCCTTCTTGCTGGAATAATCTGATAAGCGATTTTGATTGATCCGAAAGAAGACATATAATTCTCTACTGATTCTACGCTCGATAAGTATATGCATACTCTACTGTTTGATATTTTTGAGGCATATCTTATGTTTTTCGGACCTATTTGTCTTCCTACTGCTAAGGTGTATTTAAAAGTTGGAACATCTTCCACAACATTGAAAACTATTGCTTGTTTTCTAGATGGAAGCTAGTACTGGAAGTTGTTGAGCTAGTACTGTGGAATATGTAATTTTCTGTGGATGTTGTGGGAATTCTGCAGTAGTTTCGTGACCAGAACTGCATGCAATTCTTACTCCTTTGTGACCAGAGGATGTTGAGTTTTCGTTATTCATAATTAATTTCAAGAAGAGTAAATATCATTACGTGACCTACTCCCTTCCTATCTAAATTAAATGATTTTTTCATCACAACTGTAGGATTTATGTAATATTGAATTTATGAAAATGTTTACTCACAGTCTGTACTGCATATTATGTTTCACAAAATCCTTACGAACTCACTCTCAAATTAAACTTTTAATTATTACTGCAATAGGAAGACGATTTCAAATCAAATGTACAGTGAAGATATATAGGACTTGTTCACTGTTTTTCTATCCGTTTTAATTCAAAGAAGAATATTAAAATGTTAAATGAGGAATCAAAGCACAACATTATATCTAAATTTATAATTGACAATATATGAGAACGATAAATCCAATATTATTTCTCTAGAGTTTTCATACTATGTTCACGGGAAAATACTGTTATAACTAACATTAGAAATCAAGTTCTCTGGAGGACTTATCCAAATTATCTGCCACGTGACGCCGTTCTGCATAGAATCGGCTGAAAATATTTGTGAGAATTGATAATATTCTGTAAGAATCAAAAAGATAGATAATATCTTGAGTAATAATGATGATAATTTTCTAATTAACCAATGATAAATTTATCTCTGTTCACCTCTGTGATAACTACATCTACATTAAAATTTTTCGATATTTCAAGCTCTCTTCGACAAGCGAGTATTCATTTATTACCAAAGTTTATAACATTTAGTTGATTGAGGAGGGATATACGTGTTGAAATTCCATGTCAACTTATCAATAAATTGAACACATTCTTAAAAATTTCAAAAATATTTCATTCATTATATATTACAATATTGTAATATATCATTATGTATATTACAATATTGTTTCGGTATACAAAGCTTTCACTAGAACATGTAAAATGTTTTATTCACCTGATGAAGGTATTGTATACCGAAACAATATTGTGGTGGGCAATAAATGAAATATTTTCTAAACTTTGAAGGTTGTGTTTAATTTTATTAATGAGTATAATAAGTATATTTATTATTGTGAAATGCAAATTGGGAAATATGGTGATAATAATATAATTATCTTAATAACAATTTCCAGGATGTGGTTAAAACAAGTTACCTTTTCCTCAATTGTATCTATATCTCGATCTACAATCTTCAATGAAGTGTCATGCTAGTGTGGTATCATCATTATTTCTGAAATTCCTGAGCAACAATAGAGCTTCGCTCATATCATTGATGTAACATATGATAGATTTGTACATGTTTTTCCTTAAAAACGTACACGAGTCGAGGAATGGTGGTTTTTATAGAGTTTATATTTTTATATATATTGATTAGAATCCTTCAAATGCAATCTGAACTGATGAGGTATTCATATCGAAATGTTTAGTTTTCTGATGCGAAAGGCGGGTATACTGAATACTTTTGTACTTGTGTTCATGGGACGGTAGAATGGGTCAATACATATGCTCTTTATATATCATGAGGTTTGAATGTTAGTACCAAATCAACATCTTGAATGGTAGTACCAAATTAACATCTCGATATGTTTATTCTGATAATATATTTTAATATAATAAACTACTTCAGATTTGCATATTATCACCCATAGTGAATATCAATTTTTATTTCAACCCTGTCACTTAAATTGAACTTGTGGATACATTAGAGCCTTAAAAAATTAAGAAAGCGTCGGTGTTGTTTCCATATCTGCCAAAATTTTGAGAGGGATTAGTGGAAATATTGACGAGCACTTTGCATATCTCTTTGCATGTCCATTTTGAGCGTATTTTAGAAGGTAATTGAGAAATTTGTTTTCGCCACAATGATGAGTTATTTCAATAGATTTAAAATAATTGTATCCGCGCAACATGGATTCAGAATGGCCATTCAACCCAATCAGGTTCCGTTAAATTTTTAGAATCCGCCTACTAGTGTTTGGATAAACATTAGTTTGTGGCGGGGTTATTTTTCTATTCATCTCCGGTAATTGATTCACTATCCTTCGAATTTATAATTGATAAATGTCACAATTTCGGTTTCACAGGCGTTTTTATGGAGTGGTTACGCAACTACGTAAGCAATCCATAATCAGTCTTGAAAAAAGAACAATGATAGTGAGAAAAGGCGAGAGTTATTTTCAGAGGCATGATATTGCCTTTGGGGTGCCGCAAGGTTCTTTACTTGGAACTCTTCTATTCATATTATTTATAAATGATTTGCCTGCGGTGTTGTCCGATTTTTGGTGACACTATTTGCGAATGATTCATCGGTGGTTGTTTCTGGTAGGACTCCTGCAGAACTTCAGTAGGCATGTGATTGCATTGTGGGAGAGTTTGTAAATTGATGTCGAATGAACAATCTGATGGTGAACTTTGACAAAACTGCAAGTGTTCATTTTTGTCTGAGGGGCAATGGAATCAGTACCTTGAATGTTAAATATGAATACAACACTATCCCAATCAACTGAGTTTTTCGGAATATATGTAGATATACAGTTGAGATGGATAACACACATTGATGTTCTATGTAAAAAATTGAGTAACTCATTTTGACAATTTTGACAATCTCTAGAATTAATAACATTGTACCCAGAAACTGTGTTATGAAATAATTATAATATTCTGCTGTGGACCTGCTCTACTTAGATATACTTCGATTATTATTCAATATTCATCGACGAACATCTTGTTAACCTATCTTCTTTAATAATTACATTATCACCCTACCTTGTTTAAATATTCATAGATTTTCACTATATGTTAAAGAAAATGAAGATAGATTTATTGAGTTGAATAGTTATCATGAGTATTCAACAAGGACTACTAATGTGCTACTTATTCCTGAGCATAATTTGAGCAGTCACTCTATTATCATAGTTTTGAAATCTTCGACCATTTACCGTCAAACGAAAAGCTCATTTGTAGAAGAAGAAAGTTAAGTCATTGATGTCAACGAAGTCATATTATAGTGTGGCAGAGTACTTCGATGATTCGAATGTAGGCAATAATGTATGAATCAATTTTTTGTATCATATGTTTGTATATTTTTTTAATACAAATGTCCTTCACCATGTGAAATGGTCTCAAATGTTCAATATTTCTGAGGTAATTTTTTTCTTTTCTTTTCAAATATACTTGTATATTATTGTTTATATAAACTGAACAATTATTTTTGTTTGAACCAGTATTTCTGTTCGAGGGCTGAATGGAAGATTCGGCTGATCGAGAATTCAGTCCTTTTGTGCATTCCTTTTGGTTGTAATTATTGTATTAATTGAATGAATGTTAGGAATTTTTCTCAATAAATTTTATTATTATATTAAAAAATGACTGGGGATTTAGATATGTCAACATACTCTTGAGTGAGAATATCTGACATCTCTATATCAGATACCCAACTCTATGGAATATATACTCCAACTATATTTTTATGAAACATTGAAATCATAAATTATTTTGTTGAAGCTCTTTATTAGCTCTGATATTTTTAGTGATTAATTTCGAAATCGGAAAAAACATCAAAAATTATATTATCATTGAAATACTTAAATTCAAACACTTGAACTTATGATTTACACTTTATTGATTACGTAACATGACGCGTTTCGTCGTTACAAACGACTTCTTCAGATGCTAACAGTATAATTGTTTCGTCGTTTGAACGACGAATCACGTCATGTTATGTAGTCAGTAAAGTGTAAATCATAAGTTCAAGTGTTTGAATTCAAGTTTATATACTCAATTATAATGAATTTACATCAAGTAAACGCCAACACTATTGAATAATTATATTATCGTTTCTTTTATATTATTGAATTTCTTTTTCTACTTTTATTGATAGGACACAGACCAAAGTAAAAATATCATTATCTCAAATAATACGTATTACGAAAAAAACTCTTTCGATTTCTGGTATACATATCAATCCAAAGCGAGCACCTAGAAATTGGTGTATAAATTTTTCAATGTATTCTGTTTTTATGATTGATTCATTCCAGCAGTAATAATGGGTGATTTTTTGACGTAGTTTTTCTTCAAATCGAATAAAACAAAAAAATTTGCATCATATACTCGAAATTCTTATTGTAATTGATCACTCGGTCTTTGCCATTTACATTTTGAAGATAACTTAATGAAAATGTTGTCCGCGGCTCTGTATCAAATGGTCCATTCGGAAGGTCCAATTTTGCGTCACTTTTTCGAGCATTTCGGCTTTTATCCTACGAATTCCGCGTGTTATGTTATCCTGTAAGGCTTCGATCGTGTTCGGCTTGTCCACATACACTAAAGAATTTTCATAACACCACATGCAATAATCCAGACGCCTCAAATCGCATAATCTTGGTGGCCAACTCACAGGGCCATTTCGAGGGATAAGCTGCTTACCAAATTCATCCTTCAACATATTCCATTGTCGCACGAGCTGTGTGGAATGTGGCACCGTCTTGATGAAACCACATGTCAAACAATTTCAACTCGGCCAACTGGGTCAAAAAAATGTTGCGTATCATGGCTCGATATCGTTCGCCGTTGACGGTAACGTTTCTTCCACGGTCGTCTTTGAAGAAAAATGGACCGATGATGCCGCCAGTCCATTAACCTCACCAAACTGTCGTTTTTTCGAGATGCATAGGTAATTCTTGTAGGGAATGTGGCTGTTCATCACTCCATATGCGACATTTTCGTTTATTTATTTAACCGTTAAGCCAGAAATGAACCTCATCGCTGAACACAATTTTTCGATAAAACAGAGGATTTTCATTAAGCTGTTCTAAGGGCCACTCACCAAAAATTAGACGTTGTGGTAGGTCATTCAGCTTCAGTTTTTGCAGAAGTTGAATTTTATACGCTTTCCAACCCGAATCAACACATAAAATCTACCATGTGGTAGAGTAACACATGCCCAATTGCTGAGAACGGCAATATTGAATTGACATTTCATGATCCTCATTAACACTGTACGCTACGGCTACAATATTCTCTTCAGTGCGTAATGTACGCATGCGAGACAATGGTCCAATTCCCAACAAAGTATATTTGGTGAGGAAAGCACGAATTGTTTATTCGCCATAATATGGTTGTAACAAAAGATTCAAATTTTTCACAGAGCACGAATTTTGATAGTAAATTTCAACAATTTGCAATCGTTGCTTGTTTGTAGGTCTTTCCATGATGATCTGGCAGAGTATACTGAAAACTTTTCACTTTGACAGATGACGTTTGGCTGCCGTTACCAACGAGTGCCGCCAAACAGTAAAACTTAACTTTTAAAAAAATTACCCGTTATTTCTAGGAAGAGCAAGAAAAGGTTCAGGATAGGTGACTTCAAAGCACTTAATATTCATTCGAACAGACTTCATTTATACGGTATTGATATTGATATCAGCACAAACCAAGGTACAAATATTATATATATATATATATATATATATATATATATATATATATATATATATATATATATATATATATATATATATATATAATCTCAAGTAATAGGTATTACGAGAAACATCTACAAAAATTCACAGAAATAGCCAATATTATTGAAAATTAAGCCTGGCTAAGTCCCATTCACATCCGGAAGATACATTCTTCCGGAGGAAAAAAGTAATGTGAAGGTAAGTTAATGAAAAAAATAACAAGCTGCTCATGCTATATTTTCACTCAAAATAATTTGAAGATTATTCGGCTGCATATGCAGACTATAAAAATATTCTGCCAGCAATGTCATAAATAGCGCTGACAATCAACTTAAATAAAAATATTTATTGATTCGGTATGGAACTGAGAACCTTAAAAATTTTTTTAGAATATTTCGTTTTTGTATGGGGTGTTGAAATTTGAACCATAAACAAGGGAAATATTATGGTATAATTATGAGATCCTATACACAAATTCTAACATTTTTATGTATAATGAAAGTTTATATTTACGAAACACTTGGGAAACTTGATGAAAAAATTGAAATTTTTGGCTTGTTAGATCATTTCGGACTAGTATTGAGAGAAAAATACAGACTACTCCAAAATATAATGTAAGGTAACCAGAAGCCCAGCTTTAGACCGAAGAATGATATTCCTGCTGATGAATTGTCGAGAATGTTATGGCAGGAATACGAATTATCGTGAAATTTGATGATAAAGTGAAAAATATATGAGTACAAATGTTCTGAAAGCACATTTTATAGATGTTTAGATAGTTGAATTATAGATCACCTAAAAATTATTTTCACCAAATTGTAATGAACTAAGAATGTCGTTATTATTTCATGTAAATACAGAAGATTCGATTCGGAGTTTTTCGAAAAGTTCAAATGAATTCGAACAATAAAATGAAATATCTACTTTTTGTCCAGTTTTTGCAAAATTTTGATTAATCATTATGTTATTGTCCATTATTACTGAATAAAAGTGACTCGAAGAGTTGAAGGAACATTTCATTAATCATGCTTTTCAGTCTTCAGAAGAATGAGTACATTTAAGAAACTGGAAATATCGTCGTATAATTTACCGATATCAGATATTAATTGGTGCAAATTATTTCATATTCATCATTTAGGAAATAGTAATGGAATTATGAAATGCAATATTCAACCTCGTAGACTTGTCGACCGATATTATCGATACCGATATTCCAAGTGGTTTTCTTAATTGTCTACTCGACCCGCCCCTGTCTTCCAGAAGAGGGGATGCTTCCGCTCCGGAGTGATTCGGGAGTAGCAGGGAGGACGCCGCGATCCGTTCCCGGTTCAGTTTGGCGCACGCAGGGTTCCGAAAATGTCGCAAACGGACGGCGACTTCCCTTCGGTTATCGAGCTCAACGTCGGAGGTGTTTGTTACACCACCAATTTAGCCACCCTAATCAGCGTGCCGGACTCGCAGCTGGCCTCCATCTTCACGGGCAAGCACCAGGTCAGCCTGGATGCTAAGGGGAGGTGTTTCTTGGACAGGGACGGCGTGCTTTTCCGTTACGTGTTGGACTATCTGCGAGACGGAGACGTCACGCTGCCAGAGTGTTTCAGAGAAAGAGAGAGACTCAAGAGAGAGGCAGGTGGGTGTTTTGTTTTGGGTACGGGTCTTGATGAATTAGACTCCGGAGGATGTTGTAAAATTAATATTCGAATAATTACTGCACGGAGGCGACGTTGTGGTTTCGTGTTAGTACTGAATTTGTTATGAACTGTATGTCATTTGATGTATTATGGTTTAGTTTCCGTAAAAAGGAAAAAGTGTAACCGATTTTTTCTATATTCAATTCGAACAATATGAGTATTCCTTCGAAGTAAACTGAAAATTAGAGGAAATTTCATAAGACTTTCTATTTGTTTAATAAGATTTCTGTAATTTCTGGAATAGATCATATCATTGTATCTTTCATCAATTCAATATGCTTCGTATGAACAAAGTGACCATAATTCAGTGATAACAGAATTGATGAAACGAATGAAATTGAATATGTTTGAAATTATTAAATTGAAGGTATCCAAGAATGACTAATTTTCAGTTAATAAATGAGTTAGATTTCGCCAAAAAGTTATCGCTTTTGAATGATATGAAATTTCAACAGATTGAAAAATCAATTGAACGACAACGGCCATGAGACAAACTGAAGATATCAAGAGATACTATTTATTCAGATTGGTGATCAGAAAATCAGGAAAAATTATTCACAACATTTATATACAAGTTCTTTATTCTCAACAGGTATAATACTCACTTACATATAATAACATAATGTTGAATAGTAACTGAATAACTGAATAAATAAAACAAAACAAAGAAATTAAATAAAGAACTCAATCCAATATAAGAATTCAAAAAGTAACACTAATAACAAAATAATAGAATTAAATGAAATATCACGAAGGACTCAATCGAAATCGATTCATTTATTTCAATTGAGAATCTTTGAGGGGCCTGAAGCATTCTGAGATTATTATTAAATAATCTGAGATTCTTAAAGATTTTATTTACGTGAAGACCCTATAAAAATGATGCTGTATGGTCATGAAACCGCAAGAGAAATGAAAAATAATTTTCCAAAAATTCCGAATTGCATAGATGTTTTTATCCGAAAAAAACAATGAATTTTTTTTTGAAATGAAATTCATTAATTGAACCGTCTTATTTGGTAGAATTTCGTATTATTTCTATGATATAATAGTAATCATTAAATATTGGGTAACTGCAATGAAAATTCTATGTTATAATAGTAATCAGAAATATTGGGTAACCCAATGAATGATTTTGTAGAAGAGTTGGATTTCTCCATTGATTATATATCTAAAATCAATGGACGATGAAACAACTCTGTGATAGTTCATATTTGAATGAGAGGTAATAAGAAATACTTGACTAAAAATCACTGAATGAACAATTTTTTTTTCGACTACTTTCGCATTTTACGCATTATCGATAATGCCGTAAAACTAGTCGAATAAAGAATTGTTCAGTCAGTGATTTTTAGATAAGTATTTCTTATTACCTTTCATTTATTATATATCTATTTATTTTATTTATCGTTTTTTTACTTCAATTTGATTACTGAATAATTTAATCTGTAACCTGTTCAATTTTTGAACAGTACTGTATATACTCAGTTAGAAAAATCAAACTGAGAATATACTGTATATTCTCAGTTGGAATAATCAACTGAGAATATACAGTATTAAAATACACAGTGAATAAATATATAAGTAGTAACTAAGATCGAATAACATTTTGGATATTGAAAGTTAACGTTTGTTCGATTTCAAATAACTAATGTTTTTGAAAAGTGAAATCTTTTCGATACAATTTTTTTTGAATAATATTTTTTATAGTATTTTCACTATATCGGATTCAAGGCAGGATCATCGTACAATAAAAGAAATGATTTCAGTTGGCAAAATAATTAGTGAGAATACAAATATTTATTCTTCAACGTATTCGACAAAGTGAAACCAAATTGAGTTTGTAACATTGGAAGAAGGTGTTAGTAATACAATAGACCCCTGAGGAATCTCAATGAACATAGATTAGGCATAGATTGGATATTTTCAAAGCAACAATTTTCGGTTTTAAATCATAGTGATCAACACGGAAAAACTCGGAGATTGTTTCTGTCATTGGAACGCTGCACCTACAGATATAAAATATAAATTGTTTTGAATGATTAACAACACCTCTAATCCGGAATCGGCAATGATTCTCGCATACTTCGTAAGCCCTGTCCTCGACGAAATATCAGTCATCCACATCCCAAAAGTTCGCATTTCATAAGATGTTGAGTTTTAACTTGAACTAGATCTCAATATTTCGATTCAATAACACATGGTTTGACATTGATCTAGATTTCTCATGCATATGTTCCTTTTGATATAATAGAAATAAGTTAGGCAGGATGGCCAACTTGTACGAAATTGACTTAATAGCTTGATATTACTCAAACATGTATAGGATGTACTCAGTGCATAAATATTTTACAATTTGTGTGACATGATCTGCATTTTTTTTATACAAATTATAGAGGCAACTAATAAGTCAACTGAGACAACTTGTAAGTGAAGCTGAAGTTAAGTTAGTAAGTAAGTGGGTTGTATTGATGCAATGCAACATTAATAACTGTTTTTACACAATTTTAATGAAAGATACGAATATTAAAAATATATAAATATCTAAAAAGGAAAATGTCAATATCTATGCCCTCGAATCAACAGAACCTCATGAGAAAAAACTCTGTGAACCTATAAATAACATTTTCTATCAAAATATTCTTCAGAAGTGGTCTGGACTATTCTATAATTGAGGTGCTGATTTTTTTAGGTAAAGCATTCGAAATTTTCCACCAGTAATTCTGAACATTATAGGACCTGCGTAATCTGTTCAATTCAGTGTGATATCAGATAGACATCTGGTATCAATGAGGTGAATATTACCACCCATAGATCTAGAATCTCTGGTTAAGTAAGCGTATTATAACCAAACAAGAAACAAATAAACTTAGGTAAACTAGTATGCGATAATTATTTTGACAATGTGCTCGAAAATCATATGCTAATTGCATATGATTTTTGTAGTCCTTTGTAGTCTACTCGTAAATATGGTCTCTTCAGCAACACCAATATCGAAAGTATTCATAAAAAAATTAAATCGAAGCACAGACTTGAGCAAGGAGACATTTGCCAACTGAAGCAGTCCATTCTACACAAATCCGATCAAACCACGAATATAATATATAATAAGTTCTTTAATCTTAACAGGTATAACACCTAATTACAGAAAATAATAACAATGTAGAATACGTAACTGAATAATTAGAAAAAATATTTAACTAATTGATTAAAAAAAATTTAACAAAGAGCTCAATCTAATCTAGAAAAAAATAGCAATTTATAACTACATTATAGCATTCAATGAAATATTACAAATAACTCAATCTAAATCAACTCATTCCAGTCAATTTTCGTTGTTCACATAACTCCTGATAATAAATTCTATGGAGTCAAAGTGAATGTCACAATTATTGGCAACTCTATTGAATGTAGACTCAATGAACCAAATGGGGGATTGCATTAGGAAGTTGGTCCTCGGAGTCTCTAGGTGAAATCATTCTGTATTACGAGAATTTTGCCTTGGAACACGAAATTTCAAAGCGGACAAGAGAGGAGGACAATCAATACTATTGTGCAGTAATTTGTACAAAAATTTGAGTGATAAAGTTTCTCTCCTGCTCTGCAAAGAGATAAAACTAAATCGACTCAATAATTCGTTATGATTTACTCCTCTCTGTGGATAAACTTCATCCTCCCTCCAAACTAAGAATTTCAAGAACCTTCTCTGAATAGCCTCAAGATGGCATTGATGGCAAGTGTCAATGGGGTGCCATATCGTGCTGCCATACTCCAACTTGCTACGGATAAGGGTATTAAATAGTTCTATGAATGTTGAAGAATTATTAAAATATTTGCCATTACGTATAACGAATCCATATATTTCCGCAGCAGATGAATTAAGTTGGGTGATGTGTGGGACAAAGGAAAGCTTCTGGTCGAAGACTATACCAAGATCTCTCGCCTTATTTGAACGAGAGAGAACCTGACCACCGACGCTATAATCACAATCAATTCAGTCTCTTATCCTTGTGAAAGAAACAACATTACACTTTGACACATTCAAACTCAAATAATTGTCGTCACACCAACTATCAACATCGTCTAGCGCGAGTTGAAGTTGAACACAGTTATCCTGTGATCTAACTTCATGATATAGTTTCAAATCGTCTGCGAACATCAAATGTGGAGAATGAATATTATCCAACAGATCATTCACGAACAGAATGAATAACAGTGGTCCATGATTAGACCCTTGAGGTATTCCAGAGGTAGGTATGAACTCAGACCCTATATACCCTGTATACCCTCCAGCTGTGCGAATTGACGTCAGTCAACCAGGTAAGAATGAAACAGGTTGCGTAATTTCTGTACCAAGAGCGCATGAGCAACTTTATCGAGTGCTTTTTGATAATCTGTATAGGTCAGATCAATTTGACCAGTGGAGTCTAGTACTTCAGTAACGTACTGTGAAAACAGCATTAGATTGCTTGAACAAGATTTCATTGATATGAATCCATGTTGCTCAATCTTGATGCTATTTCTGACGGCTGGATATATAGCATTATAGACCACAATTTCGAAAGGTTTGGAAAAGATTGATAAGATGGATATTGGCCTGTAGTTGTTTACAACAGAACGGTCACCAGTTTTCAAGAAGGTATTATCTTGGCCGATTTCCATATTTTAGGAAAGAAGCACACGAAGCACAAATATGCTTATACTCAGTATAGTAGCAATGGATTGAATGTGTCGGCTCCATGTAAGGCGAGAGTTAACCATGTATCCCAAGAAACTTGGTATCATCATTCACATCACTATAGTTCAAGCTGAAATTCATGCACTTTATCATCATTCATACACAGAGCGTTATCAATAAACCAACGTTCCTCATGTGCTTCTCTTCACAACTGATACCAATATTATTCGAATCAGATCCTACAAGACAAATGCTGCTGTCATGCAATAAAATACTCTCATAAACAGAACTCTAAAAATAATGATTCCCATATATTAATTTTTAAAAATAATCCTTAGAATTACATATAAGCCAAAAATTAATTACTAATTGAATATTTAGCCTAGTATCTTGAATAGAGAATTCCATTCAACAAATGCAATAATGAACTAATATTCCAAGAAAGCTCATCATATATCTATGAGTTTCCCATTACGTTGTAATGGGGAATAATTCAAATATGACAAAGCATTTGTTCTCAGCACAATAGGCGGCTGTTTCTCTGTAATTGTATCTCATCAGTATTGTGCACACGAGAAGGAGGAAACTGTTGAACTTCTGCTGCGTTTATTAATTACAGTGAAACAATTTCATGAAATGAAGCGAGGCAAACAGTCTGGATTCGGAAATACAGTTTCTTCCTACAACTGGAACTCTTGATGAAATATTTGCAACATACGAGTATATCTATTCCTTTTGAATTCAGAGTGATAATGGTGCTGAATCATTTTAATCCACGCTAAATAGTAATATAACATTTGTATCACGATAATTGGCAAAGATCAACAAGTAGAGGGTGTATTTTTAAGAGGTATAAAACTTCAAGTTGGCATTACTGTTGAAGATGGTGACCGCTTTAACAGCTGAGAAGTGATTTGTTCTCAGTTTGGTTTGGCAATTTATCATGAATAGACTCGCGCCTGAACAACGCTCGAAAATAGTGCAATTTCACAAAAAAACTGGATTGCCGTTGTTACCGATTTTCATAAGCGAATTTTGTTTAGCGATGAAGCGCACTTCTGGTTGAATGGCTACGTCAACAAACAAAACTGCCGCATTTGGAGTGAAGATAATCCTCAAGTGTATGTCAGAACACCGTTACGTCCAGAAAAACTGACTGTTTGGTGCGCTTAATGGCTGGTGGAATCATTGGTCCGTACTTCTTCAAAAACGATGATGGCCAGAACGTTACAGTCAATAGTGATCGGTATAGCGCCATGATTTCTAACTTTTTCATTCCTGAATTGAACGACCATGATGTTCGGGAGCTGTGGTTTCAATAAGACAGCGCAATATGTCACACAGCTTGTGCCACAATCGATTTATTGAAAGACACGTTTGGTGAGCACCTAATTTTTGGACCTGTGAATTGGCCTCCAAGATCTTGTGATTTAGCACCGCTAGACTACTTTCTGCGGGGCTATGTAAAGTCATTGGTCTATGCGGATAAGCCACAAACGCTTGACCATTTGGAAGACAATATTCGCCGTGTGATTGCCGATATACGGCCACAAATGTTGGAAAAAGTCATTGAAAATTGGACGTCCAGATTGGACTACATCCGAGCCAGCCGTGGCAGTCATATGCCAGAAATCATTTATATATATAATGTAATGTCACAAGATTATTTTTCGAATAAAAAAAAATTCTGTCAATCGAATGATCCATCTTTGTTTTATTGCAATTTAAAGTTCTATACCTCTGAAAAAACACCCTTCATATAAACATATTACTGATTTATGCAAATAATTCATCTCCCATGTGTTTAAGCCATCGAATTGAAATGGTTCAGGAGAAAATTTCTCAAATATTTCATTGAAATTTTCTTTTTTGGATCTTCACAGTAGCGTTAACTCTATGGGGCCTGAGGGGGTTCGAGCCACCTCAAAATTTTGTTTGGGAGGTTAGTCCTTCAATAATTTGAAGAACTTATTAGTTATATTATGCTCAGCCAAATCTGGTCTACGAGCTCTTTCCCCAATTCCATAGACAATGCGAGTTTCTAGTATTATGAGAATATTGAGAAACTTTGAAGAGGTTTGACATTTATCCGAAAAATTTTCTGCAGAGGACAAAACATAGGCAAGCTGCGAATGTGCATGGACTTTTAGTCAATGTAACAATTAGAGACTTATTTCTTTCTACATTTTTATTGCCATACAATGAACTAGTATGAGATGTCAATGAAAACATTCCAAGCCATAAAAATGTTGTTGATCTAGAGAAAATATGTGGGGCTTGATTTGTATCTGCAATGGAAGGCGTGATTGTTATTGAACATTTTAGAAATTGTCTTTGCCTGTTGAAATTATAATTTTTCCACAAAAAAAATGTTTTTTGTTTCAAAGACGAGAAAACGTTCGAATTCATAATTTTTCGGTTATTCTTAGTTTATATAGAAGCAAAATATTTGAAAGTGAAAATAGTATTTGGTTTTTTAGTTTCAGATGAATTTAACGAGCTACATATGTCCCGAATATACATTAAAATCGGGGACCTGTGAATATTTTGCTCTGAAAAATTTTCCTTCTCGTGTTCAGACATTTGATGAAATATATCTTCTTGTTAATTAGCTCGAATCTATAAATTAGATTTGTCGAATGTAATGTACACATACAGCTATTTAGTGCGCTAGGTGTGCTATTTTTGTTTATTCATCCTTATGAATCACTTTCTTTTCTTTTGTTTTTTTCTTTGTTAATTAAAATAACGGTAGAATGTAATGTAATTGTTAATCAACTTGGATGGATATATCTGTTTATTTAATTTCTATTTAATTTTAATTTCAAAAAATCTGAAAAGTTAGCTAGACTTACTTTACTTCTTTCATCCTGAAACAATTCCCCCAAAAATAGATTTTTTGAACCTTCTAAATCACGATTCCCACATCGCCAAATCTCATGATTTTCGACATTGACAGAGGATTGACAGACATGTTTGGCGCCCAAGGGCGTCACGGCGCGCATTTCGGTAATCCTTGTGGCTGATCAGACGTTTCTATTAACGCATGTAGTAATAATTTATTTGTATTTTGTATACGAGTAATTTGAAGGATGATGAGGAACATTGGGATTATATGAAAATACCCTGGTGCATAAAATCATTCGGGTTGTTGACAATAACTTTATTACCTGTAATGGCGCTGCATGCAAAACAATTTTTTTATACTTAGAATGACCTCTTAAGAATAAATTTCAGTCTAATGTACTTGTGCAAGTTATTTCAATTAAAGTTTTTATGGTGCCACTATAATAATTAATGAATGCTGTCATAAATGTCTGTAATAAAGCAAAGAAATAAATCAACTTTTCATGTTCATGTGTTCATGTTTGTTATTCATTAAATATGCCATTTCAACTATTTCTACTTTTGTATTCGACAAAACTGGAACTTTTTGAGTAATTTGTTTTAATGGATTGTTCAGTAATTTATAACCACATGTATTATGATGATCTGAAAATTATCGCAAAATTGATACATCTGATAATTGCATAAAGTTACAGAACACTGCAACACTGACCGAAACACTGTTAATGATTGTTGTCTCCCAACTAACTTGATATTAACGCAGCTGAATATAATGCCGCAACTTTCACTGAAAAAATATGTGATCAACAATTTGATTACACAGATTACGAAACCGTTCTGATCAGGCTGTCGCAAATTCTGGACCTTGATATAATATTTGATCAGCAATTCACTGTTTTATCTCATATAAATAATGGGCTCATCATTCGCAGTGCAGGACTCGATTCAAATACTGTCAGTCTAATGTATTTGTGCAAGTCGATTCAAATACTGAAACACTGATGCAATCACTCAATACACTAGTAGAAAGCAAATTCGATTTCGTATGATTTGCCGTCCCACCCCTTTCAACATAATTGTATCTTGCCGTTTCTGTAATTCTGAAATCTGAAAATCTGAAAATTTCTGAAATATCTATTGAGTGAGGAAGATCACGTTTATTCGGTCGGAGGTTATTTCCACAGTGATTTGTTGAACTGGGGCTAAATTTTTGAATTTGGGGCTAAATCACTTGAAGTTAGCAGAAACCAGAATCTCTGACATGGTTATTTAAACTGTCTCACCCTTTTTGGTTCTATACCAAGTTCCAAGGCCCCTCATACAATTACATAATAGGAATATGTGTTCGTATTTGAAGAAGTATATAAAAGGTGTAATATCAACATTAACTCATTGGCTTTTATCAGCCGAATTCACATGGAATATCTTCATGTATACTTGATTTCAATCGAGATGAATATGAGCATGACACGTATATACTTTCATGTGGTACATTATTATCATTTCTGATATAATTTGTTCATTTTCAACTAACTTTTATATCATATTAAATTAATCATTAGATTTGAAATATATATATATATATATATATATATATATATATATATATATATATATATATATATATATATATATATATATATATATATATATATATATATATATATATATATATATTAATCAGAAGGAGTATTGCCTGGTAATTTAAATGTAATTGTGTGGGTTATAGGCAAATGAAAGGCCACTATGAATAGGTTTTATCAATTTGGATGCCTGGTCTATATTTCGATTGTGATTACAATCTTCATCAGGACTCTGAAAAACATTTACATACAATTATACTAGTAAAAAATTGTGTTTAACAACTTACGGCAAACTAAGAATAAAAGGTATGGCCAACAGCCATCCAACAGGAATATGTTATTTAAAAATAATAATAATAATAAGCAGAATTTAAAATAATTAAAACAATAATCAGTAGAAATTAAAATTGTAGATATAAAAATGTTTCAATATGATAACCAAAATTAACGATTTGTAAACAATCGAATGAATTGACAGGAAGCACAGAGAACATTGACACCGAAACACGAACACAGAGGTGAGAGAATGGAATACCGTAGTCACAAATGTCATGTCTCACACGTAACAAATAAAAGTCTAACAAGGTTGGAGAATGTCTGCGAAGGTTACTTAAAATGATGTGAAAGTAAGTAACTGTAAATACAGCTAAGTCTGGAAACGTCCGTCTTCTTATTAATGCTGTTAGGGTTACTATTGATGTGGACCATTTCCAGAAAGATCCTTTTTTGGTAATTAGCAGCCACATCCAGTATCTCCACACTATCAAAGTCAAAGCGATGTCCCTGTTGTGAGGAATGTAGTGCTAAGGCACATCTGTCAGGGCGAAGTCTAACATCACTCTTGTGAAGAGTTATTCTTCTTTTGATGGTTTGGGAAGTTTGGCCTATATAGACTCCTTCACAATCAAAGCATGGAACACTGTAAATGCAGTCTGATGTTAACGAAGGTGGTATTCTATCTTTGAGTCTTGTGAAAACCATTTTGCCCGTGATGAAATTATATTTGGCAACTTTAAGCTCATCTATTCCACCGAAGATATGGCACAGCTTTGCTGTGAGTGAGGTGAAATAAGGTAAAGATCTGTATCTGGCTAATGGAGCTTGTGTGTCTGTTTTAGGATCCATATTCAAGTCTGTTGAAGTGAGAGACGGTGGTCTGGTGACTGTATTACATAGATACTTTTAACGAGTGTTTTCGGATAACCATTGTCAAGCAAGATAACCTCCAGATCTACCAGAGGAGGACTGCTTTTGATACCAATCCAACTTGATGATGTTGTCCTCGGACCTAACCACCCTGGTATCCAAAAACGGTACAGATCTGCCCCAAGATGGAATAGAAGAGATTGTTAACATTTTCGACTCTTATGACGAACACATTAAGTTCACTGTGGAGATGGAGACAGCAAGATCTGTACCGTTTTTGGATACCAGGGTGGTTAGGTCCGAGGACAACATCATCAAGTTGGATTGGTATCAAAAGCCGTCCTCCTCTGGTAGATACCTTCACTTCCGTTCTCATCACAATGTTAAAATGAAGCTGAACATCATCAATCAATTTAAGAACAGGATTGTTAACATTGTCCACGGGGATTACTGTTGTGGCTCGCTGGCGCGTCTGGAGGTTATCTTGCTTGACAATGGTTATCCGAAAACACTTGTTAAAAAGTATCTATGTAATACAGTCACCAGACCACCGTCTCTCACTTCAACAGACTTGAATATGGATCCTAACACAGACACACCAGCTCCATTAGCCAGATACAGATTTTTACCTTATTTCACCTCACTCACAGCAAAGCTGTGCCATATCTTCGGTGGAATAGATGAGCTTAAAGTTGCCAAATATAATTTCATCACGGGAAAAATGGTTTTCACAAGACTCAAAGATAGAATACCACCTTGGTTAACATCAGACTGCATTTACAGTGTTCCATGCTTTGATTGTGAAGGAGTCTATATAGACCAAACTTCCCAAACCATCAAAAGAAGAATAACTCTTCACAAGGGTGATGTTAGACTTCGCCCTGATAGATGTGCCTTAGCACTACATTCCTCACAACAGGGACATCGCTTTGACTTTGATAGTGTGGAGATACTGGATGTGGCTGCTAATTACCAAAAAAGGATCTTTCTGGAAATGGTCCACATCAATAGTAACCCTAACAGCATTAATAAGAAGACGGACGTTTCCAGACTTAGCTGTATTTACAGTTACTTACTTTCACATCATTTTAAGTAACCTTCGCAGACATTCTCCAACCTTGTTAGACTTTTATTTGTTACGTGTGAGACATGACATTTGTAACTACGGTATTCCATTCTCTCACCTCTGTGTTCGTGTTTCGGTGTCAATGTTCTCTGTGCTTCCTGTCAATTCATTCGATTGTTTACAAATCGTTAATTTGGTTATCATATTGAAACATTTTTATATCTACAATTTTAATTTCTACTGATTATTGTTTTAATTATTTTAAATTCTGCTTATTATTATCATTATTTTTAAATAACATATTCCTGTTGGATGGCTGTTGGACATACCTTTTATTCTTAGTTTGCCGTAAGTTGTTAAACACAATTTTTTACTTTTATAATTGTATGTAAATGTTTTTCAGAGTCCTGATGAAGATTGTAATCACAATCGAAATATAGACCAGGCATCCAAATTGAATAAAACCTATTCATAGTGGCCTTCCATTCGCCTATAACCCACACAATTACATTTATATATATATATATATATATATATATATATATATATATATATATATATATATACATATTATATTAGCTACTTACTGGATATGGAACAAGAAAGGAAACTCGCAAAAAATAAGAAGAAACTACGTTTTATATATCAAAGTCAATAAACCCTTATAATTTATTATAAATATATATATATATATATATATATATATATATATATATATATATATATATATATATATATATATATATATATATATATATATATATATATATATATATATATATATATATATATATATATATATTTATAATAATTTATAAGGGTTTATTGACTTTGATATATAAACCGTAGTTTCTTCTTCTTTTTTGCGAGTTTATTTTCTTGTTCCATATCCAGTAAGTAGCTAATATGCGTCTGCTTCTTGCTGCAGCTAGTTTGATATTATTTGATCTCCATTTCTTAGGATATTGTGATGTTTCCAATGTTTATGAAACCCCAATTCTGTTTTATTTGTAAATTATTTAAGAGTCTTTAGGATACCACTTATAATAATTTATAAGAGTTTATTCACTCAGTATTTGCAGTGGTACACTTTTCTCTTTACCAAGCTTTCGCATTCTACTTTATTGCTTCTTCAGGGTTCTAAAATATATAAAACAACCTTAACAAACATCCACAACAAAATTTACACTATTTTCTTACATGAGAATGGAGGTTAAAATTATTAAACTATTTAACAGCAATAACATAAGCGTAATTTGCCAAATTCATCTAACATTTACAATATTTGATTTTATTTGCATATATATATATATACATATATATATATATATATATATATATATATATATATATATATATATATATATATATATATATATATATATATATATATATATATATATATATATATATATATATATATATATATATATATATATATATATATATATATATATATATATATATATATATATATTAATTACAAGGTTTGTCAGGCTGAAAATGAAGTTAAGAGTTTACGGTATTTACCTGAGATTTACGTTGTTTGTTTATTCGTTTTTTTTTTATTTTATTTAACCAAAAATGATGTAGATTCCTCACGTGGAATTTTGTGTTGTTTTGTTTTGTGTTTTTCCTTTTTAATCAACTTTCAAGTGTGTAACATCTAATAACTTGAACTACGCCGTTCTGATGAGAGCCAATTAGCTTGAAACATATGTAAACGGCTGTTACAAATAAACAAACAACGTAAATCTCAGGTATATACCGTAAACTCTTAACTATATATATATATATATATATATATATATATATATATATATATATATATATATATACATATATTTCAATAACAGTTTATGGTGAGAAAAATTGTAGATACTTTCGAATGAAAAACTGTATAAAAGTGGACATAAAACAGAATCTGTGATAATAAAACAATCGTTAAACTGATTTGCACATATATTAAAAGGAATAATGCATGACGTACGTTTCGATGAGATTCACCTTTTTCGAATGCTACGTGCAGACTAATTAGTCTTTATAAGTCTGCACGTGGCATTTAAAAAAGGTGAATCTCATCGAAACGTACGTAATGCAGTATTCTTTTTAATATATGTGTGAATCAGTTTAACAATTGTTTTATTATG
This sequence comes from Henosepilachna vigintioctopunctata, assembly GCA_030704895.1. Taxonomy (NCBI): domain Eukaryota; kingdom Metazoa; phylum Arthropoda; class Insecta; order Coleoptera; family Coccinellidae; genus Henosepilachna; species Henosepilachna vigintioctopunctata. Next base: position 354,552 of record JARQZJ010000020.1, read on the forward strand.
TTTATCGATTTACATCAAGTATCGGCCTCAGCAATTATTAAAATCTGTGACATGTAGGCAAAAGTAAATTTTGAACAGTAAGTCTGTCTCAGTTTTCAACTGAAAGATGAAGACTGTGTATGAAATTAAACCTCAAGCAATTTATTGCTGATCACTGCATTTAAGACCATGCAGTTCTTTTTGCGTTATAAAAATTTGCGATATGTACAAACATACAGAAAGACAAAATTCTGAAAATTTTTGTTTTGGTTTCTGCGGCTCTAATACAGATCCCGGTATCAGATTATTTCAGTAGTCAGTACAGACCTCTCATAAATCAAGGTGTTCTATTGTTAACCAATGAAACACCCAGTTTTATACAGGGTGTTCAATTGGTTAACGGAGAAACTTAGAGGTAACAATACCGTGCATGTATATTGCAATTTTCAATATCTGTTTGCATATCTAGAAAGATCACGTAATTTGCATCAAGGTTTCATTGAAATTTTCGCACAGGAAATTTATCTACTTCAATTTCGAACTCGAAGAGAAATTTCTAAGAACTGAGGGCTTCAAAGAATATTACTATCATTTCTCAGTTTCGAATCATTGAACTTTTGGACTCATATTAATTTAATTATTGAATAATAATGAACTACTTCAATTTTCATTTTTATAGTTTATACCCATTTTCATTATTTTGTAATTTTAAATTACGAATAGTTTTTCCAGAATAGCAACACGCTCTTTACACATATTCAAAAATTCGTATTGTCCCTATGTCCCTTTCAGTATTTCAGTTGGCCTACAGAGTCACCCAATTGAGACAAATTAGGACGATTTCATTTCAATTGAAATAATTTATTAATAGCAAATTATAACTAACATACTGAAACTAACATATTTAATTCAAAAGGTACAAAGTACCACAATTTTTTAAAACTAACATACAAAACTGAAAGAGCTAGTGAAAACTATAACAGCTGCTCAACATGCCCTCTATTTCGAATTGATTGTATTGAGATTGTACTCAATTTCCAAGCGAGCTTCTTGTGTCTAGAATTCCGGGTAAGATGAGAAATGGCGAGCAAACCTATCGTACACCTATGTCCATAGTTAACGCCTCTGTTGAATATTTTAGTTCGGTATATGATCCAGCTTCGAATAATAATTCATGTGATGTGAATCTTTCTCATGGTCATGACACGGTATGTGTCAGATCAATAACTCGTAATCATATCATTATTTAAGTTTCATTAAGTTTTCATTATAAGTTTCGTTGTGGAAGATTGTATTTATACACTTTCGAAATCATTATGGACATCGGCCAAGATGGCTTCAATTATTTTCTTAGTACCTGCCTTGAAAAAGGATGATCCTTCTATTGTAAACAACTACAGGCCAATATCCAATCTTATCAGACTTTTGCAAACATTTTGAAATTACGAGTATTATCTATAATACTATATATCCCGTCGTCAAAAACAGCATCAAGATTGAGCAACATGGATTCACGTAATTAATGTCTTGTTCAAGCAATCTTATACTGTTTTGTCAGTACTAAGTTCACTAACGTCAATTCGTACAGAGGGAGAGTATACAGTCGTCTGTGTTCATAACTAACACTGGAATACCTCAGTGGTCTTATAACTGCTATTCATTCTGTTCGCGAATGATCTGATGAAAATTATTGACGCCATATTTGATGTTCGCGGACGATTTAAAACTATATCATGAAATTAGATCACACCTCAACTGTGCTGTAATTTAATTTTCATCTTCAGCTCGCGCTGGACCATGTTGACAGTTGATGCGAGGATAATTTGTTTGAGTTTGAATTTGTCAAAGTGTAATTTTGTCTCTTTCACAAGGAGTAAAGATCGAATCGAGTGTGAATATACAGTCGGTTATCAGGTTCTTTCTCGTTTTGATAAGGTGAGAGATCTTATTATAGACTTAGATCAGAAATTTTCCTTCACTCCACACATCACCCAACTTATTTTATCTGCCTCGAAATAATATAATTACAAGATTTATAAGAATATTCAATGCCCAAACCCGTAGTTGGTTGAAGTATGGCAGCATGATCTGGCATCCTACTCGTATTTATACTTGCCATCAAAGTCATTTTTAGGTCGTTCAAAGGAGGTTCTTGAAATTCTTAGTTTGGAGGGAGGCTAAAGTTTATCCACAGCGGCTAGTCATGACCAATTATAAAGTCGATTAAGTTTAATCTCACTGTAGGACAGGAGAGAAACTTTACCACTCAAATTTGTGTACAAATTACAACAGTATTGATTGCTCTCTTGTCGATTGAAATTTTGTGTTCCTGGGCAAAATTCTGGTACTACAGAATTATTCCAGCTAGAGACTCTAAGGCCAAACTTGCTAATACAATACCTCTTTTGGTTTATGGAGTCTACCTTCAATACAGTTGCTGATAAATGTGACATTAAATTTGACTCCATAGAAGTTATTATTAGGAGTTATGCGAACAAGGTTAATTGACTAAAATGAATTGAATTGGATCGAGTTCTTTGTGATATTTCATTGAATGTTATTATTCAGGTATCAGTTACTATTTTAGTTTTTCTTAGATAAGATTGGGTTCTTTGTTATGTATCTCTCCATTTCATTTAGGTATTTAGTTATTATTCAACATTGTGTTATTATTTTCTGTAATTGGGTATTATACCTCTCGAGATTAAAGAACTTATTATTATTCTTATTATTATTACTATCATTATTATTATTGTTATTATTATTATTATTTTTATTATCATTATCATTATTATTATTATTATTATTATTATTATTATTATTATTATTATTATTATTATTATTATTATTATTATTATTATTATTATTATTATTATTATTATTATTATTATTATTATTATTATTATTATTTTTATATGGATGATGATGATCCCGCGTATTTATTCCAGAAAAGTGCACTAGTGATTTTGAATAACTCCAGATATAGAAATCTACGGGATTAAAATCAGGTGATCTTGAAGGCCTGTTATGAGGGCCACCAAAGCCGATGCAGGAATTACAGAAATTCCCATTCGAAAAATCTCTATGGGACTATAATGTGGCACCGGACCGTCGTGTTGAAAATACATAGCAGCAATGTATAAATTATCGTCGTGTAGTAAAACTGCCAAGATATTTGGCAAGAATTGAAAGATATAGCTCCAGTTTGACTAGCAGGAAAAATTTGAGATGATACAGAGTGTTTCCGGAGCTATTCACAAATAACTAATACGTAACGGCAAAAGCCGCCGTGGGCATACAATTATGAAAATGATGTAGAAAGAAGTTAGTATATAATGATTATGAATGATGAATGAAAAATTTCAATGATTTACCACTGAATGTTGATAGTTATCATTTTGGTACCTTACAAACTTCAATTTTGGTGAAAATTCAAGTAGGTGAACTAAATTTGACTGAGTTTTTGTGCTCATTCCAAATATGTGAACGGATTGTGAACGTTTCGATATAATTAATGGGTGTTATTTCAAGATCTTAAATACTTTCTATATTTTTTTCGATTCGGACCTGATTTTTTTTTAATACTGAGTGTCTCAATTGAATTTTGTATAAGACATTTGGGTACCGCGTATTACAAAAAATGGACGGTTTGACAACAATAACCTCAAAAATAAATTTGAAAAAGAGATAAAACATCCTGTATTTTCGTTACTCAGATCGTGAGTCCCAATGAATGGTGTATTTCTAAACCGTATTTGACAATTTTTATGCGTTGTATGGATTAGATATCTGAAATAAATGTCGAATGAATTAGATAATTTTCATGAAAATAAGGAAATCTTGTGCATTATATGATATTTTATCATAATATCTCTCCACGTGTTGTGCTATTTTAACTCAAGTCAACTGAAACAATCACTGTAAAATAAGTAATGAATCCATTTTATCCTGTCAACCAACACAAACACGTTCAAAATGGATTGTTATAGCGATAGAACAATAATATATAGTTCATTTGTTGAGTGTTTGCCAGAGCGGCACTTGACTCACCACCCGCCCACTAATATTCGCTTTACACAAAATGAAACCTCCAGCGTGTGATGAAAATTTTCTGGGGCATCCATGTAGACTTTCTTTCGAAAGGAACAAAAACATGTATGCTCGGCAAAATTTTCACGCTCAGAGGGATGAAATATGAGTTAGATCTTCGAATGGAATGTCCTCGGAAGAGTCAATATCTCTTTCTAAGTATTGTTTACCAGCTCGATTCGAATGGATGAAAATCCATTATGCGATATCTTGAGTTCGAATATTTCCATCGAAAAATAATTCTTTGTCCTCCCTTATCATAATACGAACACTATTTCGTGTATTTGATTATTATATTTCTTCATGACATAAGATTCAGTATTGAAATCAAATTGTTTTTCTTTTACGTTCTTTAAAATATAGATCTTTATGTTCAGTTGAATTATTTTTTGAACAATGAATGGAGACATATACTTGGTATATTTCGAAATACACCCTTTTTATTATGTTCATTACATACATCTTCGAATAATATTCTAGTTATCTATAGTAGGTGAGCCCGTGGGAAGTCGACCTTCACCCATCTTATAATAAACGAGACCTATTTTTTTTAAGAAATATTATTGATTCACACACGTGCCTATGATACCTCGACTATCGAAAATTGCTAATGGTTATTTTGAATTTAACGATTTTCTCATCACGTTTTCTGAGTGAATTTTCATAAATTCATCGATAAGGTGAATGATAAAAATTGATATCAGAGGAGAGAGTTTAATCACAAAAATAAATAATCAAATGAAATTATCTGAAGAAAATCATTTCTAGAATATTCTCCTGCCATGCCTTGAAGTTTCGAAAAATTTGAAATTGAAAATAGCCATGCTTAGTTTTTGATATGCAAGCTTCAAAGGCGTGTTTATAAATCGATAATATTTCATGAAAAATAGGCCTCTCTGGTTATAAGATGGGTCAAGGTGGAGCCTCTACGAGCTCCTGAACTAGAAAGTCAAGTATTCTAACTTTTGCTTTGAATATACGATGTTTTATATAATGAGGAATACAATCCATTTTAAAGTTTATTCAGCACAAGCTATTACAAAATTCAATTATGTTGGAAGTTCATACTTTACGTCAAATACCGGTTAGCAGTCATTTATTTTTATCTAAAATGAACTCAACTTATATACCCTCAAATACCGTGAGGCTACCAACAGGATTTACTAGTCAAGGTCTAGGCAATTTGTTGTGAATAATGAATCCTGCATAAAACATACCTTTTCTAGATTTAGAAAGCTCACAAACTTGGATGTATGAATTTCAGCCTTTCTGGTGAACTGACCATCTTGTTGTATGACTGACACATGTTGAATTTTCTATCAGTTTTCACGAAAACAATTTATTATTGATTCTGAATGGTAATCTAAGTGTAGCATAAAGAGTTTTCTCTGTTAAACTGACATAAGTTCTACACAATTCAACATCGTTCGGGGTACCTATATATATATATATATATATATATATATATATATATATATATATATATATATATATATATATATATATATATATATATATATATATATATATATATATATACGACAAAAAAAGGAGTATTGCCGTATAATATTAATTAGTAAAAGATGATGAGTTCTCGGCAAAAGTAGGTGGAGGAGTGTACATAGGTCAAACTTCGCAGAACATCAAGCGAAGAATTACTCTCAATAAGAGTGATATAAAGACTCACCCAGACAGATGTGCTTTGGCCCTCCATGCGGCAAAGATGGGACATCACTTCGACTTCAACAATTTTAAAATCACGGATATAGCTAGTGGCTATCAGAAAATAATATTTTTGGAAATGTGCCGTATTAATGCTAATGGAAATAGCATTAATAAAAAAACAGACATTGCTAGGCTCAGTTGCATCTATAGTTATCTGCTCTCGAAGACAATTCAATAAGCCCAGCTACAATTCCTGAGTTCTGTTTGATGTTTTGTGTTCTTTCACTTGTGGTGACAGTTGACAGAGAGTTTTGCACTGGACACTCTGTGATCCTTAGTGACGTTTGTCTGTGTTTCCTGACAGTTCGGTATATTTAACATATGATTGTTGTGGCACCTGATTTTATTTTATATATTTTATATTGCGTTTTTAATGAGATTATCTGGTTCTGTAAGTTCTAAAATCTGTTTTACCATCTACTTTCACTGCTGCGTACAGTCTGGAGACATCCTCAGCCTAGTTAACCGTAAGATGTAATTTTTTGGTTAAAACACTTTGTTTACAATTACACTTATTTATTTTTCAGAGCCCTGATGAAGAATATAAACATGTTCGAAATTTAGACAAGGTTAATATATTGGTTGTGTATCAATTATAGTGGCCCTACTTTTGCCGAGAATTCATCATCTTTCACTAATTATAAATATATATATATATATATATATATATATATATATATATATATATATATATATATATATATATATATATATATATATATATATATATATATATATATATATATATATATATTTATATTTTCAGTGTTTAATAGGGATTGCAGTCTAGGACAGGAAAATCAGTTACCTCTTTAGTACAAGCTTTCGAAAATGTTTATTTTCTTCTTCAGGGCTAAAATAGTACAAAAATTAACAGTTTATATAGCAAGGCACTATAAAAAGTTTTTTTCTTACAATTACTGTGAAGTTAGTCCGAAAGTACATTAGTTTTTTGAGTTTTGAAAATAACTACAAGTGTTCCCAAATGCATTGGGTTGGAATGTTCCTGCATTCTACGTGCTGGATATGCATTTGGGAACACTTGTAGTTATTTTCAAAATTCAAAAAACTAATGTACTTTCGGACTAACTTCACAGTAATTGTAAGAAAAAAACTTTTTATAGTGCCTTGCTATATAAACTGTTAATTTTTGTACTATTTTAGCCCTGAAGAAGAAAATAAACATTTTCGAAAGCTTGGAAAATACTAAAGAGGTAACTGATTTTCCTGTCCTAGACTGCAATCCCAATTAAACACTGAAAATACATATCTACAGTCGTTAAACATTCAACTATATATTTATATATATATATATATATATATATATATATAAGGAAATTAAATTTTTTGTGCTTATGGCACTGAATGAAATATTTAAGAAAATTGACACTAGAACATTCATTCGAGAAATTTGAATTAATCAAGAGAATGTTATAGTAGAGCTAGATATGTGAACGTGTACGATGTGATGTCTCCATTATCCTTCAAGGGATAAATGTTAGAGAAATAATCTGCAAGGAACTCGTCAGTCGCACCAGGTCCATCGAATATATATATATATATATATATATATATCTTTTGAATTAATTTATTGCCTGTTTAAGATTGTAAATTCTCAATGCTTTTAGCAGTAACAGGCTATTTTCAATGTTGAAAACTTTATTTTCGTTGTATATCGAAACTCTGACAAAACTAATGAATAATTGAATTTCATGAATTAATTTAGATATCAAAACAAACTCATTTTTTTGAAAAAAATTTAATTTTTTCAAAGTATTTATTCAAAGATTTTTTAGTAGTCAGAGAAATTTTTCTGGCTTCGCTTTGGAAGTTTTAGTCGTCTTCACCATTAGAAAATCTCTGATAATCTCATGGTAAGCCAGGTGATTCTAATGAGTGTGATTTTATCTACATAACCTCCATATCTTTCCTCAAACTAATTTCCTCAAATTTTACTATGGGAATTTGGTTCTTTTATTTTGTGCCCAGTGTTGGTGCGTCACCAAAATCTTTTCGAAAGTGTTCAGAGAAGCGCTACTAGAATCCTTTTGGTATCAGTAGACCTATAGTAGTACGAGCAGCGTACTGCTCTTTGGCCTTATCACGAAGTGAATAGACTGGAGCTTGGAGATATTATCAGCACCTTTCCAGTTGATTCGAGTGATATTCAATTTGAGTGAGGACAATCGTCTACGAAGCCATTCGGTTAAACTTTATGCGAAAAATTGTGTGTGGAATTCTCTAGACTCGTTGGTTGGTCGTGCCGCATCAATAAACTCATTCAAAAATGGCATAGATTTATCTGTTTTCAATGTCACTTAGGGTAACTACAAAAGTTGTCTTACTCACATATTGTGTTCCCTGTGAAATCATTCAAGTTTTGTTCGACTTATTCGATTTTATATGTTCAATATATGATGTACACTTCCTTCAGAAATTTTCATAGAATTGAGTCATAGGATGTTTATCCTTCACTCTTATCATGTTTCTAATAATAACAATTATTATATGAAAAATTCATAGAAAGGGCTATTGACTATAGATCTTTCAGCCTATATTTATTATTAGTGCTTAATTATTTGATTTCATAATTAACCAGATATTTCGTTCAATGGATTTCAAATGGAAATTCAAAAGACGTTGTCACACAAAATATTGTCTAAACTCGACTACAAGTTTCCGTTTGATAAACTCAATTATTAGTCATTGGTAAATACACCATCAGAAATAATGATTATCACAAAGCTACAGTCAATGTTGTGCGATATGAATAAATGACTGCAAACGTTTCGTGCGTCAGTTGAAAGCTGCGAGTACTTACTTTGTTGTAAAGATGTATTGCAGGTGCACACGATGCAATTAATTCAATGAATGTAATATTGGACCACCTCATTCTACAAAATCGACCTATTCAACTATTCGTTTTAATTATCGACAAATCGAATTTCTGAGTGGATATAGAAGAAATAATTGAGCATTTGGATACCTTGGAATTTTCGACGCCTTATTGACGAAATATAGGTCGATTTATTACGGAATTGTGTGGAAAACAAATTTCTATATTTTCTTTATTTTATTCATTTATGATGACGTAAAAAAAAAGATGTAAATCAATATTACTATAAATGCGAATTACATATATCGTATTTGAAGGATTTGAGATGATTAGAAAAGAAGCTGGAGTGAGTTGAGTATGCAAAATATGAAGACCTCATTCTGTGAACTGTTTTGAGCTCAGAAAAGCTTGCCGATTGTGAATCTGGATGTTGCCGGTCGAAAATATTTTTGGTCGAGTTGGTTTCTGTCGTCCCCCTCTCAAATATGGAGAAAATCGATCGAATGAATGCTTTAGAGCTACGATATTTTGGGGAATGTTGTAATGATAATATACAATTGTTTAATTGTTTAAATATAACGCATGTGGAGGTAAATTTGCTCGGAGGGGGTTGATGGACTCCCCCCAAAAATTTTTATTGGTTGCTAAATCTTGAATTTAATTCATAAAATAAAATGAGATATGTAATCTTTCTTTACATTGATTTTGTCGAGAAGCTCGTTTACTGCACCTCATACCCCTTCATAGGTGGTAAACTAATAGGAAAAAAAAGTAAGGGATGAAAACTAATTAGGTACTCATAAAAAAAAAAGTTTCAACAAACGAATTTCAATACGTTAGAATTATTGCTAAATTTCTATCAAACCTATCAAACTATCAAACCTTTTTTCTAGCACAATCTGTTAGGCGCTTCGCGATCACTCAGTGTAATGCTGGAAAAATACGACAAATGTTTTTGCCAAGGGATTGAGCAGTCAAACGGCATCCTGATATGTATTTCTTCCCACAACAACCTTGACGTCCCAGTATATTGCAGAAATGAAATATGTGACAAAATATCTTCGAATCGTTTTCTAAATGGTTTGGATTCAAGTCGAGTACTTCTATAAATGAACAGCCTTATCCTCAAGCATTTTGTTGGATGATCATATCTTCTACATATATAGAGCAACCGAACTGGCCATAACTCATTTTCAGTATTTGAAAATCAATCTCTGCTATTTGTTGAAATTTTTGTGTGATGATTTGAAAGTACAATATCGTTCGGTCTTTAGTCCGAACTATTGTCAAACACATATCTATTCGTTTTACATTTTACTAAAAAAACTTATTATTGATTCTTTTGAAGAATGCCTCAGGATAATCATCAAAGGTGTTAAATTGTTTTGATTGAATTGGATTAACAATCGTCATACCATCTACGATATACATTTTTGAAAAATGCCAAACTTATGAATACATATTGCCGCGTGCATGTAGCTCATTTGTGATTATTTTCAGTTTCTATAGCTAGTTTTATATTCTGGAGATTTCATGTAAAATCCGTCGGAAAAGTACCTGCATCAATTCAAAATTTGATATGATGCAACAAATATTGTTATTGGAATCCACCTCAATTAGAAAATATAAATGCTTGATTATAAGCTTAAATTCAAACACCTTGAACTTATGATTTACACTTTATTCACTACATAGCATGACGCGTTTCGTCGTTACAAACAACCTCTTCAGATGCTTACAGAATAATGATTTCTGTTAATGAGTTCTGTTCTGTTCATTATTCTGTAAGCATCTGAAGAAGTCGTTTATAACGACGAAACGTGTCATGCTATGTAGTCAATAAAGTGTAAATCATAAGTTCAAGTGTTTATATCCAATTATAATGGATTTACATCAAGTAAACGCCAACACTATTGAATATGAACCCTTTTTGAAGAAGATCTGTATAGGTTGCATCCTAGATTTGTTTTTTTTGATATACTGCTTTGATGTACTTTTTTGTTCTGAAATAACTTTGTTGTACACTTGGCTTTTTTCGCAGAAATATTCACAAAGGTAATAAATTATTTTTTTCAATTGGATCGGAAAACGTTTTACATTTCAGCAAAAAGTTCCCATTTTCTGAAGTCCTCAACAGGGCCCTCTATACTCTACTTCATTCAGCAAACATTGCGGTGGAGATTTGTCATCAAGTACATACGTGTGAATATATCGAAAAAGGCACTGCTAGTTGTCATTACAAGATGACATTTTGAGTATCATTTTTGTCTGTATTTATCCTGGATTGCGTACATTTATAGAGGTACCTAATTAATGTCACATGTAGATTGAGTTTGTATTCCGAGAGATGAAAAAGAGCCGGGTACACACTCTTACTTGAGGGATATTTGAGCAGGTACCTTTGAATTGCATTTTTATTTTCAGTAATATCAATGTCGATATTACTGAACCGATCTTCTGCTGCGACCGAGAACCGATCTTCGGTCGTAGCAGAAGATCGGTTCTGAGACTCCTCATTCCCAAGTTAAGATCCTCTGTATTGAATTTAACTATTACAATTTAGATATCGAGCAATCGTTTCTGGTGAAATCTGTATTGGTTTTCATCTTTTTCGATCTGCCGTTCTTTGAATGCTTATGAACTATTTTGGTTGTGGTTTTCATCAACTTATCCGTTTTAACGCAAAACAAACACGAAATTTCTTTGAGTTTTCCATTTTTTATATTTACCACTCATTGCGATATTGTACAAGAAATTTTGAGTAATATTGAGTGAATAAAGAAAAAATACTTTGACGCAAAGTCAAGGGGGCCAAAAACAGGAAAATGGATCACAGGAGGTTCTGGCAACATGTGTTTTCTTGTTTTCTGAGATCTCAGGTGAAAGAATCTGAACATATCTATTGATATGATTTCACCGTTTTCAAAACATGCGGAGGTTGCATATCATATTGTTTTATGATATATCTTTCCATCGTTGCCACGTCTGTGCCAAACGAGCGTCGATTCTCAAAGACGGAGGCAGCTTCCATTCATGCAGAAATAGGCTTCTGGAAACCAAATAGAGCATCAATGCTTCTTTATGTTAACTCCATTTCGAAATTGTTATTATAGGAAGACTCTTGGAACGACTTTGATTAATGTTAAAAATAAATCTAGAACGAAAGATCAGAATATAATAATAATAAATAATGAATAAGAAATAGGAAAAAGTGTTTTACTTTCCAAATCTATTCTGTTGTGTGAAGTCTTATTAGGTACTGTTCACTAACCAGGTTTCCATTTTTTTCATGTATCCATCTACCGCAAAGGAGAAATTTGAAAACATTCGAAAAGTTCTTTGTCTCAGTTGAATATTCATTTATAATCAACTTATATTTCACAATGAAGATAAACATCTTTCTATTCATAAATATACTGATCTATTTTATCCTATCTTTCGGATTCGTTTCAATAGGTGAAAGTCAATTCATAACTTCTACAAATAATTTGTACTATAGTTAGTTTGGTTAGTGAATAATTGTATTCAATTATTCACGCTGTTTGACATCAATCCTTCTCAAAATATTCAAACAATAACTTCACAAACATAACGAAATCATATAATGCTGCTCCACTTTCTTCTAAGTCACGTGTGCTCTGTGGTCTAGATGAATGATCTGGCGTTTCCCAATTTTTTCAATATTTGATTTTGAATTGATGGTTGTTACCCCATCCTTTTGCGTGGGATTCAATTCTCTCATACGTTATTTTCGAGTTGATTTCTTTCGTTTCTTATTGTATTCATATTTCAAAAACCGATTGAAAACAATTGCACGATTGCATGATTTTCTGTGGATATAGAATTTTTACTCTTTTGTGTTGAATGTTTATGTTTATAGGTACACTCTCTCATGTTAATATTGTTTAGGGTTCCTTATCAAACATGACAAGTTTATTAATCGATTGGGTCCATAATTGATGAAAATTCAATAACATGAATAAAACTAAGTAGTTTGTAAATTTTACACTTATTTAGTGTATTCATGTATTCATCGGATGTAGATGATAAACTACTTTATCATCTACAACTAGTTTATTATCTACATTTGAAGAAACCACTGTGTTGGCGAAACAATATTATCATGTTTGACTGAATTATTAGTGAAAACTACGAATTATTTGGTTTTATTTAAATTATGACAGGTTTAACTGGAAGCCAGTTTAGGTGATGATGGAGCACGAGGTTTCGCTTTTTGACCACAAAACAGTTTTCCAGCATCAATTGATACAATTTTGAAACTGAACACGAGAGTTTTTTATTCAATATGTCAACTGATTGCAATTTTGAATTGAATTCAGAATTGAAAAAATTATTAACTATATCGATATGGATTTTCGTATAGTTTCGTTTCAAAAAATGGAAAGTTTTCATTTCAAGTTTCAGCTTTGAAGTTTCATTTTAACTGGAAATTTGAAAGTTGTATCAAACCTCACTGTTTATTAACTTTACCTAGTCTTCCTACATATCAATCACTCAAATCACCTACTGAATGTTCAGTGAATTGAGTTTTCTAGAGGTATAATTTTTCAATGCTCAATAATTGCTTCAAATATAATTCTCGATATATTTAATTGATAAATTTAGGAATTCTCGATAAATTACGTTCGACGTAGCTACTTTTCTAGAAGCACACTGCTAGAAAGTATCCGATGTCTAATCACTCAAATCTACGTAAATTATTATTTTATTTTGAGACCTCTAATTGTCTGTAATTGAATGAACATTGAGTGATTCTATTCGAAGCTTGCTTATCATTTCAATTTCATATTCCTCTCATCACAACTGCAATTTATTTTCATTGTATACGTTTTCTGCATTAATAGTACATCCTATCTTAGATTAATGCTAGAGGTTCAACTATTATGAACCTGAATCTTTCGAAATTGAAAAAATTCACATTTTTCTCTTCATTATCTGTCTACTACTTCCTTGAATTTTGCATGCTATTTCATATGTCAAATTGATATGTTCCATTGTTTGTAATGTCTATTCTTCATTTATGATTGGTAAATATGAGACATATAATAATGATAGTAATAATAATAACGATAATAATAATAATAAGTCTTTATCATCCTACAGATAAGAAATACCCAGTTACATGAAATATTTCGAAATATATTTACAGTATTAACACTCGATAATATAATACAAAACATCTGAAAAAATAATAATCAATGAAATAAGTAATGATAATGAGTAATTGATAATGATAATACGAGTATATATTATAAATAAAATTCAATTCATAAAGAATAACCAATAAAAGAATCAATAATAATTAGTAATTAATAATACTAAAAAAATATAACATCTTATACATCAAAATTTTAAAAATTATATAATATAATTATAAACATATTTTATATCAATAGAGTCTGAGTACACCCGACTAATGAAAGCAAATGAGTCACTGTTGATATCGCATTTGTCAGACACGTCCTCGACTAAGGAACACATATATCTAATGGGTGATTGTATGAGAGAATTAGACTTCGGAGTAACCAATGAAAAAAATTGGCTTGATCTTGAACATTTTCTGGGTACATGAAAATCAATTGATCTAATAAGGGTAGGACAGTCTATATAGCCATGCAAGAGATTATACAGAAACTTCAGAGATAACAGGTTCCTGCCAACTTCAAGTGATTTAGCGCCAAACCTGTTCAATACATCCGTTTGGCTATATCCTCTTGCCGGATAAATGCGATATTCTCTCCAAATTAGATATTTGAGAAGTTTTCGTTGTATTGACTCTAATGTTTTTTATGAGAACTATAAATGGGACGCCAAATCATACATCCGAAATCCAATTTGCTCTTTACAAGTGCATTAAATAATTATATAAGTGTTTTTGTATTCGAAAACTGTCCAGCATTACGCACAATAAATCCATAAGATTTAAATGCCGATGAAATTGTTTTATTTATATGAGGTACAAAACTGAATTTCTGATCGAATATTTTACCTAGGTCTCGAATTTCGGAGACCCTGGTGAGAATGGTTTCATTAATTGCATAGTCAAACTCTGTAGGTCGTTTCTCTTTGGTAAATGTGAGAACGTTACATTTACTTACGTTATGATTGAAGTGATTGCGAAAACATCAATCAGATACAGCGGTGAGGCCATCCTGTAAACTTATGCAGTCCTCATATGTTAAAATTTTGCGATATATTCAGCATACATGAGACTTTGAACTGCTAAACAATCCATTAAATCATTCACAAAGAGAAGAAACAAAAGCGGTCGTAAATTAGAGCCTTTTGGTATACCCAAGGTGGGTGTGAATTCATATGACTTATGACCTTCGAATTGAACAAACAATGTTCGATTATTCAGATAGGACTAAATTAGTGAACTAGAGCTTTGGAGAAACCTGACTTAGCTTTCAGATTTTGCAACATAACTTAATGATTCATTTGATCGAATGCCTTCATTAAATCGGTATATACAACATCGACCTGACTCTTTTCGTCAAGATTCTTCAATACAAATTGTGAGAAGGTTACAAGATTAGTCATACAAGATCTACGGGACATGAATCCGTCGTGTTGCTCAATCTTCACTTGATTTCTTACTTTGGGATGAATATTATTGAATACTAGGATCTCAAATAATCTTGGTAAGTTGGAAAGAATGGATATGGGCCTATAATTGGTGATATTCGTTGCATCACCTTTTTTCAGTACAGGTACTATTTTTGCAGTTTTCCATATTTCCTTGAACATATATTTGTCAAGAAAAATATTCTCAGTTTTTCATGAGTTCAGACTCGAAATAATATAACTTTTGATGTGATACTTTGCTATTTCGCAGAAACTTTTAGTCAGCTCTTACAGGATGGATATAAGCACCACAATGAGCTTACAAAGGATATTTGTCTGTTTTGAAGTATCCATTGATGAATATTTACTCTTTCATCTGCAGTTGATACAAAATTCCTGTTATGTCTCTTTCGTTATGGTGTAAATATGACAGAGTTTGAAACAAAACTTAGCAATGGGGATACAAACAAACTGTTGGCCTGCTTAGGTTTCATTTCAATAAGTTGAAGTTTAAAACCAGGCCTCAGTTTCAGGTATGTTCCAGAAACTTTTCAAGAAAGGATGATAACATCGGACAAAGGGAACTTCGAACTTGCGCCTTGTTTTCTCTCGAAATCTTTGAATGATCCTTTGCATATACACAGCGTTTCCGAGAAATTTTGAATTTATATTTACGTGAGTCGACCAGAACAGTTATGAACTAGATACATAGTGTAATAAGTGTTGTCGTTAATGATATAAGAAATGAGCAATAAAAATAGAAGTAGCAGCATAGTGATAAACTTAAACCAAGTTTAGAGCAGATATTCGAAATGACCACTTCTAGCTCGAACAAAAAATACAAAGAGGGCCAGAGTGCTGCGAATAATATATATATATAAGGGCACTCGCACTTGACTCGTACTGAAAGTTCTCTGAGTTTGCTAATTGAACGTGGTTGAGTTGATAAGTGGTTACAAATATTCCTCAACCTGAAAGTCCTGAGGTTGCGTCCGGATGACATTAGTTGTCACAGTTTGAAAAAATGACACAGTCGTTAAAAGAGCAAAATGCTTAAAATGCAAATACAACACTTTTCAATTATGAGAGGTTCCTTGAAAGAATCAGTTTATCCCCTAAAAAATTAAACTTGGATCTTTCATTTGTTGAATTCTCTGATTTTAGAAGGTAAAAAAGTATTCATATCAATCAAAACTAGTCATTACGTCAAATCATCATGATGAAATCTATTCTTCGTTTATTGCATATGTTTTCAGATATAATTCAGCAAATTTCAATATTTAAAAGACTACTCAAATTTGTCTTTTTTGTACTTTAACTCTATCTCAATACTTATGAAAACAGTGGCCTCGTTCTGAACAAAATGATGGTCGAAATGAATCTATTTTTAATAAATAACACGGAGGTTTCGCTTATCTCTTGCTGAATCATTATGTTAAAAACTATAAAATTATTAATTAACACACTTGATTTAAGTTTCACTGAATATATTGAAAACTCTACATATGTTTTGGGTGATTAATCCATTATCAAGAGTGTACAATATTACTCTTGTATAATTGAGTAATATTGTATACTCTTGATAATGGGTTAACCACCCGAAACATATGTAGAGTTTTTGATATATTCAGTGGAACTTAAGTCAAGTGTGTTAATTTATAATTTTATAGAATCTATTTTTCTTACAGGTTTTGTTCATTTCTAACAAAACTATGAGAAAATAAGTTTCTGATAATTTTGAGAAAACATTTTTGTTTTGAAATCGCAAAACGAATCTCTCACATCAATATTTCAGATTTATTCGAAAGTAATCTGTATTGCATTTCTTATTCTTGAATAAAAAAGCTGATGAATTGGAGGAGAAGGGTGGATATGAATCGGCACGAGATGGAAAGACTATATGTGCTTTACTTTGTATATGACATTTTTCATTGTAATATTTTTGTGCTTTTTGAGGTACACCATTGTCTGCAGGAGGTATACAGATGTTTGTTGTAGCACTGTGTTTGCGGCAGAGCATTTCTTCTGGCGTTGAGAGATTGATGGGTTTTTTTTTCCTGATGTACAATTCTTTTTTATAAACTGAATTCAAGTTTGAATCCAAATTTGAACTCGGAAGTAAGGCAAGTCATCAGAAAGCAACTTCATTAGTGTATATAAAATTGAGTAGAGTATCACAATTGAATGAAATTCGATTAGAAAAAGGTTCATGAGTTCATTACTTGAAAAGTGAAAATTCGAAACAGACGAAATTTGATATCGAAAAATACTTTCATAAAACGATTTGAATGATCTGAAAACTGAATGTGATTGAAAATAAAACAAACAAAAAATTGAGATGAACGAACAGGATGAAAGGAATAATTGAATGATAAATTCTCACCTGTTGCAAATAGGATGTCATGATGGATTAAATGAAGAGTCTCCAACGCTAGGAAATTAGGAAAACTGCTGAGATTGAAAATAATTAGAGGTGTCATTTGAATGTGTGAAATTGAAAGGAATTCAAGCTTAGCGGCAGGATTTGAAGTTTTTTAATTTCAATAATCTTTCTTGGTCTTCTAGAAGAAAGATGATTGAAGACCATGAAGGAAGAAAGTTTTTGTTTTCTAGAATTCATGGATTATTATCAAAACATTAAGTGAGTTGATGCTCTTCCTAACACTGCAGGATTTAAAAGCTCGTTTTTCAACGTTATCACCAGAAGAATACTTCATGAAACAATATGAAGTGATGATGAAATTGGAAATTAAATTTTAAAATGAAAAAGATCACAATTAGGTTCTTTATGTATTTACTTTCAGTACACCGTTATCCAAACAATTTTTCAGTATTATTTATTCACATCATGGGATCTTGAATTTTGACCCACACCGAGTATTTTGATGAAAAATGCATACCTACTCTCCGCGGGGAAAACTGCTTTTCCTCATTTCTTTCCATTATTAATCCAGCCTCGAAACATACTTGTTGAACGTCAAGTACTCAGGTCCGTAAACTAACTTCAGGTGTTTTCATAAAAATTGTTGATGCGCTAGTTCCGTAAACTTTTATCAGATAATATATGTATATAAATATATATATATATATACATATATATATATATATATATATATATATATATATATATATGTTTTATATATATATATATATATATATATATATATATATATATATATATATATATATATATATATATATATATATATATATATATTATATATATATTATATAATATTTATTATCATAAAACCTTTATATAAGAGTGGTGACAAAAACGTATTATCGAATTACCGACCCATCACGCTAATACGCTCACTAACAACAATTTTCGAAAAAGTGTTAAAGAAGCGACTGATAGAATATTTGGAAAAGCACCATTTGATTTCCCCGAGACAGTTTGGCTTCCGAAAAAATTTTTCAACATAGGACGCAGCCGTGTTCTTGACGTCCAAAATATATCGAAGCCTTGAAAAGGGAAAAAAATCGATGGCTGTATTCTTAGACCTTGCGAAGGCCTTCGATACAGTTCATCATGGGCAGTTGTTGCAGGTGTTGTGGGATATTGGTTTCAGGGGAATTGTGGGCAATTTAATGACAAGTTATCTGAAAGATAGGGAGCAGTATGTAAAAATTGATTCAACTTGTAGTAGGAAGAATATTGTAGAGTATGGTGTCCCGCAGGGTACGGTGTTGGGTCCTGTTTTGTTTATTATATACATGAATTGTATACTTAATGTTGACTCAGCAGGTGAGATATCAAGTTTTGTAGATGACACTGTAATCTTTTACGAAGATGAAACATGGGAAAATTTGAAGCGGAAGGTGGAAACAGATTTGGACCATTTGATTGACGCATTCAGTGAAATTTTTTTGACAGTTAATTTTAATAAAACGTGTTTTTTGGCTTTCAGCTGTCTTGCATCTAATGTCCCCAAATATGATAAATTGAGAATTTCTAAAGATGATACAGTTATAGAAATCTTAATAAAGGATCAAGTAAAGTATCTTGGTATTATAATTGACAGACATATGAGATGGAATTCTCATATAAGTGGGATGGTGTCTGGCTTGAGGGGACTACTGCAAAATTTCAGATTTCTAAGACAAGTTCTAGACCTGAAAAGACTGAAAGTAATTTATTATGCTTTGGTTGAAAGTAGATTGACATATGGGAATTTGTTATGGGGATCAGCTGCCAAATGTCATATAATAAAATTAGAGAGATTCCAAAAACGAATACTGAAATTGATGCTCAGTAGGACTAGGGATTATCCATCGGATGAACTATATCGGGAGGCAGATTTTTGGATATTAGACAGCTCTTTTTTTTGAAGTGTGTAATCGCAAAATATGAGGAACGGCTGAAATTAAATTATATTGAACACGACTATCATACCAGAAGTGTTACGCAGCAGAAAACCAAAACAGCCTTTTGCTCCACTACTGTGGGGCGCCGATCTCTCGAATATCTGGGAAATAGATTATTTAATTTTCTACCACATGAAATAAGAAATCTGAAAACTAGAAAAAACGTTTCTTATGGAGCGATCTAGAAGTCTCATCGGCTCCTTGATGGAATGAGTGGGTTGGAAGCGCTCTGTCTGGGGTGTTGACCTTGGGTCTGTTTTTCTGAACGAATGATGTTACTTTGAATTATTTATATTTTGAATTATTGTTTTGGTTGAAGAAATTATTGTTCAAGTTGAGGAAATTGTTATCCCACGCTCTGGCAAAGCCTTTGTGGGAATAGAGTAGTTTTTGTTTATTTACATTTTGGATTTGACAATTTGAAAGTCATATTATAGAAAACAATGTGCTAATTTATATATTACAAAATTCTGTAGCCAATTTAAGTTAAATAATCTATATTATTATTATATATATATATATATATATATATATATATATATATATATATATATATATATATATATATATATATATATATATATATATATATATATATATATATATATATATATATATTTATATATATATATATATATATATATATATATATATATATATATTATATATATATATATATATATATATTTCCATAGTAACTCATAAATTTAATTATTCATTAGTTTTGACAAAGTTGTAATATAACAACGAAACGTCAACAGAAATAAAATTTTTCATATTAAAAAGCCTGTTAATGCTAAAAACTTTCAAAATATATATATATATATATATAAATATATATATATATATATATATATATATATATATATATATATAAAAGAAAAAAAAAAAAAAAATTTTTAATAAAAACTTTTTTCAAAATATATATATATATATATATATATATATATATATATATATATATATATATATATATATATATAAAAGAAACTTACGGTATTAACCTGCAATTTTGTCACACCCGTTTACATATGTTTCGATCTCTTGGCTCTCGTCAGAACGGCGCAGTTCAAGTTTCAGATGTTCGATTTTGGGAGCTAATTAAAAACACAACACAAAACAACATAAACTTCTTCAAATTGTCTGTATTGTCGGTACAAAATTTCCAGAAGCTATATATATCGTCTCTCTGGCAGATTACTGATTCAGTCTTCAGAACAGAGTCTAATATAACTCCAACAGGGACATTTAATTCAATCCCCAAAGAAGTCGATTCCTTTCGTAGAATTTTGTGTTTCTTTTTTTATTTTAATACCTGTATAAACCTTTTTAAATTATATATATATATATATATATATATATATATATATATACATATGTATATATATATATATATATATATATATATATATATATATATATATATATATATATATATATATATATATATATATATATATATATATATATATATATATATATATATATATATATAAATATATAGTTTCAAGATTCACAGGTCATTCAGTACTAGTAAATACTGAGACTCTTGATCAAAATATTTCAGATGAAACAACTAAAACCCATCACTTTCAAGAGTGAATATTAAGAGCGGTTCGAAAAATGTATCGATCTTGTTGAATAAAAATAGGATACAATGGTTTCATCATTATTTTGAATCATCAGTCCATATTTAATCTATAAATCAAGAATCGATGTCTTTCAAAACGAACATAGGTCATCAATTTGGTGTAGGACAAAAAAATATATAATTTTTTGAATAATTTTTTTTATTATATTATTTAAATATCTTTACAAATTTAGATGTTTTAAAAAATATACAAACTGTCGAGATTATCTCTACATACCTTATTATGCCCTTGCACAATCGCTCATAAGCTACGGTATGATAGATTGGGGGGGTGCATACGATGCCCATTTACGAAGCCTGAAAATTAGGAAAAATTATTTTTAAAAATTATTCATGGAAAATCTTATACCTTCTCAAGTGAGAAACTCTTCGGAATAGCTAAAGTGTTGGATATTCGACAACTATATGCTTTACAAGTCATTACAAATATAAACAAAAATCAAATCTCATTAGAGGTCCTGGAACATCAATACAATACCAGATATAAGGAGAATACTTACACAGTTACCAGATGCTCAAAAATTGGACAAAGATCAAGTACTTACGTGGCTGGCAGACTGTAAACAGCTTTCCCACTAAGTCTGAAAAATCTAGAATCTCAAAATTTCAGGAAAAAAATGAGAGAATGGTTGGTATCAAAGAGTAATGAGTTTTTTGAGCTCATCATCAAAGGATAAAATCGTTTATTCAACGATAAATAATACTCAAAGCTGATATAGCAATTGAAACCCGAACTAGACAGTAAATGGTTTTATTTGATTCACCAATCGATAATACACAAACAAATAAACAGAAACTCAAAGGATATATTGAAATAGTTAATGGAAAATGAATGCCAAATTAATTGAAAAGTAACCGATATATTTTTTTATATTGAGATATAAATTCATTTTATAGAAACGCAATTATGTCACGTACAGATAATTTTTCATGAAAATGTTATCTCTGTGAAACATGTTTATTTATGCTTATGCTTGAATAAACTTTGTTGTTATTATTATATCTGAATTGTATATTATATATGATTTGAAGATGTGTTTCAGCCGTCCAACTGTACCATAGACTGTTCTGGTTCTTTGCATGATCTCCAGTGTAATATCCCCGTGACAATCTGTCCCAGCTATGTGTGAGGGGCTGAGATTTCTAATGGGGATCCGTCCACCTCCATTTGCTCTCTGGTGCAGAAAGGGTTCAGCATCATCTTTGTTTTTGCGGTGTTTATTTCCAGACCTATTTCCTTGCTCGCGATGTTCAGTTCATTGATGCGCTATATCATAATCGAATCATCATGATAAAGATGATGATATAGCTATTATAATAATATTATAATTAGTATTAAAATACTCTATATATATATATATATATATATATATATATATATATATATATATATATATATATATATATATATATATATATATATATATATATAAATTTATATATATATAGAGTGAAAACACTACAAGAAAAAAATTCTGAAGTTCCCGTGCTACGTTATGGCAGTTGTAGATACTAATACTTATAGATATTCGCTATCAAAGTACATTATAACGTCCAAAGAATATTATAGCGGAGGTGCATGGCTATGTGAAACATGAACAATGCGATGTCTCCATTGTCCTTCTAGGGATCAATGTTAGAGAATAATAAATTCTCCAATATCCTTCATGGAAAAAATGTTGAAGAATCTTGAAATCGATATCTTCATTTATTGAAAACGTGAGACAGTTTCGTACTACAAGGTACTCATCAGTCACGCCATGTTCAATGAATGAAAGGCAAAGATTTCAATCCTCACATACCCTCTAGTTGATTTTAAGACAGAAATATAGAGTCAGTCTATGCCTATATAATGCATAGATTAACGTATATCTCAAATCTTAGAATCAATGAAAAGCACATGAAAACATCTACATTGAAAGTTTCGCACGTCCTTATCAATTAAGATACTACATTTTACAAATCTAGATTTTTGAGACAATTTCATCTAATTTGATGAAGTGAAGCGTTATCTAGTTTGTGGTTGTAGAATCGCTCGTTGTCATTTTTCAAAATATGTCAGAGTGAAAACACTACAAGAAAAAAAATTTTCAATGTAGATGTCTTCGTGTGCTTTCCATTGATTCTAAGATTTGAGATGTACGTTAATCTATTCATTATATAGACCTAGACTTACTTTATATTTCTGTATTAAAATCAACTAGAGGGTATGTGAGGATTGAAATCTTTGCCTTTCATTCGTTGAACGTGGCGTTACTGATGAGTACCTTGTAGTACGAAACAGTATACTGTCTCATGTTTTCAATAAATGAAGGCATCGGTTTCAAGATTCTTTAACATTTTTCCCACGAAGGGTAATGGAGAATCTGTTATTCTCTAATATTGATTCCTAGAAGGACAATGGAGACATCGCATTGTTCATGTTTCACATAGCCAGCTTCGCTATAATATTCTTTGGAATACTTCGTCAAGAATTATCGAAAGAACGTTAAAATGTACTTTTATATATATATATATATATATATATATATATATATATATAAATATATATATATATATATATATATATATATATATATATATATATATTTATATATATATATATATATATATATATATATATAGCAGAGTATTCTACTATGTAACTAAGCGTTATGTATATAATGATTATTATTCTCGATCTGTTGGTATACGGCCCTTCGATTTTAACATGACATATATCAAACTATGTCAATAAGACTCTGGGTTATTGAAAATACCTTTCAGAAACGAATGTATTAGAAAATGTCCTCGCAATTCTGCGATGTCTGTATGCCTCAACATCTTCGAGATGATCTCAAAAAACATCTTCGAAACCGCTGCGAAATACCTAATTGTGTCGTTCTCACCTTTTCTTTTTTTTTTGATGACTCTTGCACGAGATGAGGATAAGCTGCTAAATTTTCATTTATTTCAGAAATCGCAACTTCTTCAGTACAGGGCTACAGGCGCATAGAATGATGATTAGTAGCCTCTATGGCTACATATATAGCTACTTAGGCATATTATATACACAAATATGTATATATAGGATTGAAAACGGACGAGAGTTCGAAATGAGCAAACTTTCATAAGTCAAACAGAATTTCCGAACTGTGCATGTTAATTGATTCTCATGAGTTTCGACCTCAGATCGGAAGGCTGGCGTCTGGAACAGTATAGAAAGTTATTAAGCAGTAAAGTATTATAAAAGTTCGACCTGTCAGATCAAACTATCGGCCTCGAGTAATAAGCTCCGACGCTCCAAACTTACATTATAAATTACAGTCATAAATTTGAATTCGCAGATAGATGATGAACAGAACTATGACATGATCTCTCGCATCGATATCACAAATTGAAATTCACTGTAGCGTATTTACGTGCACCTTGCGCAGCGAGGGATGGAACAAATTGAACCGTTTTCCGCAGTTTCAACTGCCTGTGTACTGGTCGCTATTGCATATTATATAGTATTATATGCGTGATTCATTTTAAATTATACTTAGCAATAACGATATTTTGTATTTCTTGACAAGCAAGGAATTTAAATTTTGACATAGGAATGTTCAGATGGTTTTGAAGCATCTTCATGGTTGAAAATTTCACCTATTCAATATTCAACATATTTATGTGAAATTTTGCATGACGCTTAAACACATGCAAAAATCAATTTGTGAGGATTGTGAGAGTGAACTAAAGCAACGTAAAAAGATTTAAACTTCTAATTGATTGATAGCACATGAAAAATGCGAGAATGGAACAATATTTATTGCTGACGCTATTACATAGCAGTATATGCATCGCGAATATTCATTAAAATGACTTTGAGTGAAATAAAAATGAACGTTTTATTAACAAGGATGTGAAAGAAAGTTACAATTCAGATAAAGGAATGCAAACTGAATTCATATTGGAATTTAATATTAGGGATATACCGGCTTAGTTGAGTGATATGCAGGATGTGAATTAGATATGTTTTCTATCTTTTATTTCGGTTTTTTGAATATCTCAACAACCTTAAAATATTGAATATAAACTTAAGTTCAAACACTTGAACTTATGATTTACGCTTTATTGACTACATAGCATGACGCGTTTCGTCGTTACAAACGACTTCTTCAGATGCTTACAGAATAATAACAACATCTTGAAAAACACAGGTATAAATATCAGGGAATTTTAGGATTCTATGGTTTTGGTTTTACCTAAGCTATTCCATTCTGAAAAATAAATTATTTTACCTGAAAAGGTTTATCAAGGGTGAATTGTTCAATTCTATCTGTTCATTGAGCAAATTTTAAGAATTTTTAAGACGATTTATTTCCACTATTTCCCTACAATCTAATTGACTACTTCTCTCTATACTGTGTGAAATTTTTAAATTCGTATCAGAAGTATGGTTTTCTGTTAATAAATGATTAGCATAATTCGAATTACTGTTATTATGAGTGAAGTTATATTCATGTTCCTGTATTCTAGTACCGAAATTTCTACTAGTTTCACTTATATATATATATATATATATATATATATATATATATATATACATATACATATATATATATATATATATATATATATATATATATATATATATATATATATATATATATATATATACCGGGACATGTTCCACAATTCAATTGGTAAACACCTGATTTGTCTTCTCTTTTAATTTTGTTTTTATTGTTCTTAATGTGTCTCGATAAATTATTGTTGTTTCAAATGAAATATTAAAATTATGTTTACTTAAAAAAAATTTGACTTTTTGACTGACATTTCCAAAGTATGTTAAACTGTTATATTTACGATTTCTATCCGACTGATAAGGAAATACTAATCGTAGAGCTTTCCGATAGAGTTTTTTGTCAAGAATTTTTGACACTAGTTCGCTTTCATAATTACTATTAACCGCAATCTGTTTAATGATATTTAATTCTTTATTGAAATTTTCTTCTGATAAAGGTATATTGGTTAATCTGTGTATCATACTTTAAAACGCTGGCATTTTATGTGGATATGGGTGGCATTAAGAGTTATGGATTATGGTATTCGTATGGGAAAGCTTATGAAACAAGGAGAAATCGCATATATTATTTAATCTTGTGATTGTCATGTCTAAAAATCAATGGAGTTATCAGATTCTAGTGTTTTTCAAAATGTTGTTATTATTCTGTAAGCATCTGAAGAAGTCGTTTGTAACGACGAAACGCGTCATGCTATGTAGTCAATAAATTGTAAATCATAAGTTCAAGTGTTTGAATTCAAGTTTATATTCAATTATAATGGATTTACATCAAGTAAACGCCAACACAATGAAACCTAAAAATAGTCAACAAGTCCGTTAAGATAAAATTTGGTAGTTTGACGAACAGTCTTACGACTGACAATTTTGTTCACTTCCCGTTCTGTAAATTTGAAAGTATAAATATTTCCTAAGTCATTCTTAGAAAGTATATTTTTAATGAAGAGATAGGTATATAATTAAAAATTGACAGTTCAAAATATGTAGAAGTCTGTATAGGTTCAGCTGAATAAATATTATTATGATTATTCTCATCATTATTCGAATTCCCATTGAATTCGTCGATAAGCCCTTGGCCAAGATCTTAATATAAATGGTAAAGGTCTAAATGTACCCAACATTGTTTCGACTTATTATTTTTTTGATGTTATAATTGGGGAATATCGAAAAATAAACCAGATTCTGATTATGAAAAAATATATTTTCACACAAAAAAATTGTCAGCATTGATGAATGAGGGAACACATTTCGAAAAAACAATATGAAGTTATTGGAAATGATAACAACAAATATAATTATGAAAAAAAAACAGGCATTTTAAAGACATTTTGAATAATGATATTGTTATCACACTTGTTACAAACTGTTATATTTTTTAATGTTCTGCACATACGAACTGATTGCACCAATACAAAATTTTCAAAGAGTTTTTTCAAAAAAAACCAAAGATTTCCTGATTGGTTTTTACCTTTAATTTCGGCAAAATGGTAAACATGGATTGTTTCATATTGGAATGTAACAACATGTCATTCTGGTACCTGCGAATTAGGTTTCCACTAATTTTTGGCTCAACTGCAACAAAAACATTCTTCTCCTATGCAATCGGTTTTCATCCAAAAAATCCAATTTCGATTTTTCAGTATCCAAAGTGTACAGACGTTGATGCAACTAATGTACACCAGACGAAGACTTTTTCTACGTGTTGTGAATTCTTCGCTAATTTTTCTATTGTGTCCACTGCACACTTTCTTTTATTATATCGTACCATAATGTCTCGTTTGTAATTAATTTCTTCTCTACTGATTTTGTCATCGTTTAGTACAGTCGATAAAAGAATAACCGCCGCATTATTTGTTGTGTTTTATACTAAGGTTTCATTTTCCATAAAAGCAAACCTGCTTGGAAAGTACTTATATCTTGGTGGAAATAGTTCGTCAGGAATATAAGGTTTATTTTCACGAAATATACCACGCATGGTAGAGTTTACATCTGAGAGACTATCAACTAATCTAATAATGGTAAAAAGAAATGATCAGCAGTTATGCATATTCTGACGACTAATGGCTTACCATGTCCATCACTACTATCTGTCCTTGGCCTAACACCGGTTTGTTTCTTGCTGCTTGAAAACCATTCAAGCTCCAGTTTAGCTAATGTCCACATTTTTAAGCCAAATTTGTCCGGCTTACTCTTCATGTAAACTCGAAAAGGAGTTTCGCCTCGGAATGGAACTAACTCCTCATCCGAAACTGTTCAGAAGAATTAAAATAATTTAAATGAATTGAAGGAATGAATCTATGAAAATCATTTCTGATTGAGGCAAATTTATCAGCTTGTTTTCTTTTCTCTTATTTCAGAATTGTCGAATCTTATGAAGCTCAAAATCTATTGGAATCGGTTGCGCAAAATGGCAGATGATACTAGAGACCGATACATAATACACATATCGGCTTTTTACCAGTGTTCCAGGCTTAAAAAATTATTAGCAAACCAATAAACTCGCATTTTCTCGCATATTATGATTCGGCGTTTTTATTCGTCTCCGATTAAATAACAGCTATAATAACTTGTGAAAAAAAAAACTCTTGATCTTCGTAGTAAAAGGAGCCTTTGTTCACACACCACCATTTTTAAACGAACAAGTTGGATGATCGGTATGAAGGTTTAGTGTCGGACCCATTTCATCGGTAGAATCTGTCGACTGATTTTCCCTATCACCAACTTGAAGAACGTCAACTATCGCATGAGTGCCGTAATCGTCCGATTCAAACATCGCCAATGATTCTTCGTCCGAAAGCTTATTTTTATTTAGAAACTTCCGTTGTTGACTCATTTCAATAAACAAGTACTTGACAATCATTGTAAAAGTGACTGAACAGATTGAAATTATACCGAGGTAAATACGTGCATAAAGCCGCCACAAATAATTTGGGAATCCTCGGGAATATTCTCCACAAGTTTGAACAATTTGTGTGTTATTTGAACCTCAGTTGGTTTTTGAAGTAGACAAAATTTATTCCTTTTGTTACATACCGAGATGCAGCTGGATATCAAGCAACAAAACTCTCTATAATTAGTGACAATGAAAACAATTCATTCAAAATATTGTCAACAAATTTCAATATATATTTAATGAACATTGCTGGAAGGAAATGCAATAAATAAAATCATTCAAGAAAATATCTCCCAAAATTCATGTCTGGGGTCAGCTGTACGCCGCTGGTGTTTATGAAGGTTGATTACCAATCAAGATGAACAGTTTCCATAATTTCACGCAGTAAATCTCATCATCACCGGCAAAAATATCAGCTCTAGATTATGAGAGAGATCTGAATATTAAGGCTTGATTCTAATGAATCTAAAATAGTGTTTTTAATAGAATTATTTCATGGTGATCGAAATTGTATAAACCTTTTGTAATACGATTCAGATTTACTACCAATGTTTTAGCGTGATTCATAAAATGCTTCATATCAAGGTCTGTTTCTACTTGGTTTTCTGTTAATTTCTTTTTCTCGCGTGGAAAATTCGTTAGTAAGAGAACTTTACGTGAGTAACTAATCCAAACAAACACTCGAGTGAACAAGATGAAAGGAATATTAGTCACAATATAGTTGGTACTCTCACGGTTCGACTAAGTCTTCATAGACATGTTATCTATTTCATCGACTTTTCGGGAAGCCCTGCGTGTATTATCACAATTATCGATATTCAGAATATTTCAACAGTACCTAAATGCTATTTGCTCCTCAATTTAACGTTTGGGTTCATGATTCAACAAGCAGGTTCTAATATTTCTATAGCTTCAATTCAACGGAAAATATAGCATTATCTATTGCAGTGGCGGATATATATGCATATATATATATATATATATATATATATATATATATATATATATATATATATATATATATATATATATATATATAATATTTTGGTATGGAGGAGAGGAATTGGTGGCGCAGACCAAGGTAATGTTATTTAATTTGAATAATAAAGAAGCTATGTATACTAAATGTTGCACGTTAGTTTATAAGGCCGATTTCAGAGGGCAAATTACAACTATGTTATTTCAATACTGTTTCAAAACGGTAAAACAAAGTACGTAGTAATGGAAAAACCAGGACAAAAATATTACATATTATAAAGAATTGTGATTTATTGAAGAAATATTGGTTAACATTATTCACAGAAATCACAGAATAAAATCCAAGTTTCTCAGTGTACTTGAGAATTTGTCAACAATTTCAAGGTCACCTACAATAATATCCCTGTAGATGGAAAGTGAAGCCTATTATCGGATATGCTGTTTTTCAAGTATGTCTTCAGTCTTTTCGGATGGAGAAAAGATCTCTTCCTCCTGCCAACATAAATATGAAGAACTGCTAGAAGTTTGAAGATGATATAAATATCAGTGAATAAAGTCCCATCACAATGAAGAATGTTCACTAGTTTCGATTTTTTAGCTTTCCTATAGCCCATATGAAATAGAAAAAAATGTGTGTAAAATTATTTCAATATGTCAGTTAGTTCCCGAGATATTGAATTTTGAAGGGCGCGAGTGACGGCCGGCCGGCGCTCGGTGAGGTGACGTCACATACACTCATGCAGTACGTTGCGCGCTACAGTACTGTTTACTACGAAATAACGCAAATACTATTCGAAATGTCGAATTCAAATACAAAAAAATCATGTGTAATGCCAAAATGTAAGAGTACTGCCACCAAAGCACCAGAAAAGTTATTTTTTTGGTTCCAATGGATACTAAAATACGTACGAAATGGCTAAAAGCAATGAAGAGTTCAGATCCATTTGGAGATAAAAGCAAAGAATAATGTTGTGAAGATCATTTTGACGTAAGTATATTGACAATCTATTATGTTATTTGTTTATTCAGAAAAAAACTATACTCGGTCTCAAAGCATTATCGAAAGTTTTGAGATCCAAATTGAAAAACCTGTAGACGCTCTAAAGCAAGCTCTCACGTGGTCTGAATATGAAGGCTGTAACACCATCAAATATTTGATATCAAGAACACCTGATGGGCTTATACATTTCATTTCTCCAGGTTATAGTGGCAGAGCATCAAATACTTTGATTTTCGAAGATTGTGGTATTTTGCAAGCTTTACCGAAAGGGCAGCAGTTTTAGCTGACAGACGTTTCAAAAATATCGCACATCTGCTGAGACATAATGGCAATACTTTGATGAGACTTCCTAGTGTGAGCGCTCATGTTAAGCCAACCAAGAAAGAAGTACTAGACACAAAAAAGATTGCGGCGTTACGAATTCATATAGAAAGAGCTATCAGAAGACACAGAGGTTTTCAATTCATGTCACCACACGCTTGTGTAGATTTAGAACAACTTGATCTACTTGATTCGGTTGTGATTTCTGCATGTGGAATAGTAAATTTACAAACCAAGCTTTTTAATTCAGATTAACTTACATTTGTAGTTTTGTGCAAAATACTGTTTTTATTTTACATTATCTTCTAAGCTTGTTCCTTCGGTAACTATAAAATGAACGAACAACGTTTCAAAAGATATGTAGTTTTATTTTTATAAATCTCTTCATATCTCACTACAAATGAGGTATTAACAGATAATGAAACAAAAACTTGTGAAAAAAAGTAAATAAAGTTATTTTATAAATTTTTCGTAAGTACTATCTTTCCAAAAAAATACAAACTTTTCAACAAGATTGCCACAATAGTCTTCATCATAAAGCACTTCATGTACGTCTACATTTTTCGAGGTTTCAAAGTCCACCTTTGAATCTGTGCATAATATTTCTTACCTAATTTTCCATTATTATAGTACTGACTTAATGTGTTTTGCTTGAACTGGCACTTTATTTCTACCTCATAGTTATCAGCAATCCCATCATGCGAGGCTCCAAGTATAGGACACTTATTGTTTAAGAAAAGACCAGAACCCATAATCTTCAGTTTTTGGACTCGTGAGACTTCATCGACAACATATTTTTCTAATTCCTTCCATCTTTAAATAGCAGCAGTTTCTTTAAAGATTACCGTACTATACTTCATCTACCAGAGACCCCTAATTTGTTTTACACTGAGCTGCTTCATACATTTTGAAGACTGTTATTCGTTAGGTGTATGACCTGTGACGGCACACTAACACTGCGCCTACGCGCGGCGATTGTAAAACAACGGGATTTTTAAATGTTTATAAAACATAAATTATTTGATATTTTGGCATGGAACAAAAAATAGTATATTCACATAGGTTTTACTGTGACAAAGTTACAATGAATTACGCATACCCAGTAACATTCTCCATTTGCGGGAGATCAAATAGCACTACGGCCTCTTCCTTCTTGCCGCAGGAAGAGACCGTAGACCAGGGGTGCTCACACGGTCGATCGTGAGTGCTTTTTGAGTAGATCTCGAAAAGAAAAAAATATTTAGTAAATAGGTAACTAAACTACAAAAATAGTTAATAAAATAACACACTGTTAGCGGAAAAGGCGGGTTTATCAAAGGAACGCGCGGTAATTGTCAAAGAATGCCGCGTTTTTTTATTCTTGCCGCTTTTTCTAGAAATTCCGGGCGGCGCGTTTGACGGGAATATTTGAGACTTTCGTTCACGCCGATATAAATGTTGCGCCTGCAGGAATTTGTGTCATTCTGAATTGTAACTTAAACGCGATACTACGTCCATACAAAGTTTATTATTAAATAGTACAAAATGAGTGCAGCGAAGAAATCTAAAACGTATCATTTTAACAATGATTGAGAGGAAGAATTTTTCATTTGTATGGTGGAGGGTAAATGCATTTGTCTTATTTGTCGTGAGTCATTTGCAATACCTAAGCGTGGTAACTTAAAGAGGCATCATAAAACGGTTCATAAAAACTATGAAAAGCATTCTCCGCCACAGAGCGATTTAAAAAAACAAAAAGTATGTGATTTGATAACTTGTTTGAAAAAAAAAACAAACCGTGCTCACTCCTGCCAAACAATCAAAAGCTGCTACGATCGCGTCATTTAAAATATCTCACATATTGGCGAAACACAAGAAACCATTGGAAGATGGATTTTGAAAATGAAACAGAAATCATATCTGCTATTAGAGAACTTCAGTTATCTCGTCCGACTTTCACAAAGCGTATTGAAGTCATGAATCAGGACATGTCAGATAAACTAAAACGTAATATCATGGAATGTACATACTTTTCTTTACAGTTCGACGAATCCACCGATTTCACAGACACCGCCCAGCTGTATATTTTTATTCGGATGGTATTCAATGACATGTTGGCTAAGGAAGAATTTTTGACGGTCATTCCTTAAAGGGGAAAACCCGTGGCGAAGATATATATGACGTTTTCTTAAATTTTGTAAAAAACTACAAGACACCAATTCATAAATCAGTGTGCATCACAATCGATGGAGCACCAGCAATGGCTGGAAACAAAAACGGTTTTGTGGCATTGTGTCGAGCTAATGAAGACTTCCCTTCATTTTTTTCATTCCATTGCAGTCTACATCAACAAATTTCGTGTTCAAAAGTTTCAAACACGGAGGAAATTATGGAACAAAAATTGTGAATTCCCTTGAACGGGAAGACCCGTGGCGAATATATATATATATATATATATGGCGTTTTCTTAAATTTTGTAAAAAACTACAAGCTACCAATTTATAAATCAGTGTGCATTACAATCAATGGAGCACCAGCAATGACAAAAACGGTTTTGTGGCATTGTGTCGAGCTAATGAAGATTTCCCTTCATTTTTTTCATTCCATTGCATTATACATCAACAAGTTTTGTGTTCAAAAGTTTTAAACACGCAGGAAATCATTGCAACAAAAATTGTGAATTTCATCCATGCACGTAGCTTGCAACGGCGGCTCTTTAAGTTTCAGTTGGAAGATAGGAAGTCAGCAGAACACACTGATTTAGTTCTTCACACGGATGTCAGGTGGTTTAGTCGCGGAAAATTCCTAGAAAGGTTTCAAGAATTATTGCCCAAAATAACAGCATTTCTAGACGAAAGGAGTGATGCCACTCAGATGCTGAAGAACGAAAAATGGCTGACTGATTTGGCATTTTTGACTGACATCACAATGCACTTAAACACCATTCTCTTGGAGCAACAAGGTGAAGGAAAATTTATTATTGAGATGATTAACGCAGTAAACGCATTCAGAAGTAAATTGCACCTTATGATAGGTCAACTGAAAAGAAAGGATCTGAAACATTTTCCGTCTTTGAAAGCAAGGATTCCCCAGTTGAATTGTGATACGTATGAGGCTAAATTATCAAATATTTTGGGACAATTCGAAATGCGTTTTTATAATTACAGTAAATTGACAAATATAGCATAGTTAATGAGTTATCCTTTTTATGTAAAAACATTGAGTAATTAGCTACTGAAATAGCAAGTCAGTTTAATATGAACACATGTTCTGTTGAAAATGAGTTGGTGCAGATTATATCAGATAAACATCTCAAAGCTACAGCATCTGATACAAATTTCTGGTGTTTTATATCTGGAGATAAATATTTGAATCTAAGGAAAATCACCCTTCAACTGACGGCAATGTTTGGGCCAACTTACTTGTGCGAGTCTGCATTTTTTGAAATGAAGAAAATTAAGGCAAAATATCGCAATCGACTAACTGACGATTATTTGTCATCATGCTTGCGATTAGCCCTCAGTGGTTACATACCATCTTATGAAAAGTATGCTGAGGACATGCAGTGCCACGCTTCAACTTCCAAAGTCACTCCCTTTGTTAAGTTTAACACTATATGTAACTCTTCTGTTTTGTAAAAACCGATGAACTCGTAATTTTGAATAACTATGAGTTTTTTCATTGATATTGTAGAGAAGAACATAACAAAACCTAACCCAAACCTTGACTAAAATAACGCATATTGTGCGGAAAGCTAATTTCTATATATGCAACGGTACAACCTACCTAGATAGGTAGGGTGTATCTTGTATGCACGAAACCCTGCATCACACATACTTGCAGCCTCTCACAGTCGATCGTAAGTAGTCTAAAAATATTGAGGTAGATCTCCAGCAGTTAAAGTTTGAGCACCCTGCCGTAGACAATAACTCGTTTCAACAACTCACATAAGTTAAATATGAAAAAATGAAGATTCCTTTCACTCATTCACATTTGGTCATTCATCAAAATTTCACATTATCCTGGACTCATCGTTTCCATAAAAGTTAATTTATTTTCACGCTCTCTGATTTCGAGGAGGTCTCGCCCCCTGGGCCCTCTCCTTATATATGCCCATGATCCATTGATTTATTACAAGAAGATGCGCTACATAATCAGTATTAACTAAGAAAATATCATCTTTTCAGAGAAATATTGCTTGCCTGGTCTTGTGGAGAGCATCGTGAGCGAGACAAGAAGCAGACAGGCGGGAGTAATCACGGTCGGCTACCGCGGAAGTTTCCAGTTCGGAAAGGATGGCCTGGCGGATGTCAAGTTCCGGAAACTGAGCCGCATTCTGGTTTCGGGTAGGGTCTCACTGTGCAGGGAAGTGTTCGGGGAGAGCCTTAATGAGAGTAGGGACCCAGATCACGGAGTATCTGAAAGGTTAGTATCTATATAGACATATTCGTGTATCATTCGTATAATCTATATATATATATATATATATATATATATATATATATATATATATATATATATATATATATATATATATATATATATATATATATAGCCGGTAGAACTAGTGAGTATACACGTGTATATTTTCGCAAGAACCATTTCTCTTTGATTATTATACTGAAATCCGACCTCAGTTGATGATCGCTTTTTATTAGATTTTTTTCATCCCAACAACATTGTGAAGACCTTATAAAACCAGTATTTATGAAGACCGAATTATACGTTTAAATACAGATTCACATCATTACGACAGCCGTATAGTTTAGAATTATTTTTCAGGAGAACATTACAGCGGCCAGCGCTGTTGACACGTTTTCGGAAACTTCCCTCAATTCAAATCTAAATACCTCATTTATATTTATCTCTGTTCTGAGTAACTTTGACTTGGACTTTCGAACTTTGACATTTAATAGTGCATTTGAGATTGATACCTACTTCGGCATACGCATTTCGTACAAATTTTATATGGCCCATTTAGCAATTATATTCATTTTAATTAAGAACTCAATATTTGAAAAAAGAATTGGATGATTTTACAGTAAATTCACGATTTCATGCTCAAATATGAATGAAATCAATTACAAATTCTTTACCGCAAAAACTTTTGGTTTAAATACTAAGAAGCTGTTCGAAATTATATAGGCACTCCAACACCCACAAATTGCTCAGTAGAATAAAAATCCTGTGATCAGTTTCATAATTTGCGGCGAAAAATGAATATTTTTTTGAGGACATAGCGTATGAAATTGGAGGTAATGAGAAAATTAACGATTTTGTTCAATAAAATTGATTCATATTTCGTTGAAAAATATTTTTTATTTGAATTATAGGTTTCACTGAATTATAGTCTGTGAAAATACTTCTCTACTTTCACAGAATACCATTACTTAACTGCTTGGCAATTTTTTTGGTGTGTCACCATTTTCAAAAGTTAAACCTAAGAATTAGTAGGGAGCCTTTCGATCTTCTCTGAGGATTCGGTTCTCAGTGACGAATATTGTGGATTATGTTTCCTCTTATGTTTCGTTTCAATACTCCCTTCACCTTTTCTGTTCCATTCTTTCAATGTTCGTCTTTTGTTGATCCTTTCAGTGAGACGAACCACGTCTCACTTCTTCATTCCCGTGCTGTTCCATCTCTTTTATAAACTTCTTGGTTTGTCTGTTAATTTTGTCTTTAATTCTCGCAATTTGCAACTCGTTCAGCATTTTCTCATTTGGGGGATTCGAATTGCTGGTTATCCGGTTGATCATTCC
Source organism: Henosepilachna vigintioctopunctata (assembly GCA_030704895.1). Lineage (NCBI taxonomy): Eukaryota > Metazoa > Arthropoda > Insecta > Coleoptera > Coccinellidae > Henosepilachna > Henosepilachna vigintioctopunctata. Next base: position 391,267 of record JARQZJ010000020.1, read on the forward strand.
TCGTAGTCCGTGCTTCTTCAGGTTTTCTGCCGTGTGCCATATTTCTCCTTCGACCTTCACGATTTCAGTATTTTGCCTCAACATCTAGTTTTCTCCGTTCTCTATTGGATATGAAACAGCATGTAGTTGTTTCGCTATGTTTGAGTTCTCTTCAATTTGCCTTTGTAATTTAGGTTTTCCTGATATTTCTCGTACTGCTGTTTCCATAATTTCTAGGCCCTTCTCGATTCTTCTTCTTTTTCCGTCGAATAGAACTGTCACTGTTTTCTCAAGGTCGATTCTTGATCTTAGTCTCCTGTAATATTCTTTTATATTCATTCAATCATTCTGTAGTGACTTTTACCGAATTGTGAAGACACAAACTGAGTTATTTTGAAATGTTTCCTTTTTGATTTGTTCCCCGTTGAGATATTCAACAGCAGGAGCCACGACCTGATTCTTGAAAGGTCCCTGCTGCTCCTCTTCTCTTTCCTGCTCTACAGGCAACAGTCAGGTCTACGACTCTAACTCTCTTTGTCCTCTCGTTCAAGTAAGATACTATTAACTTCACTATTTTTCTCTGCACTTCTGCTCTTTTGTGTATATTAATCCTTGGTGCCTTACTCTATCGAATTCTTTCTCTATGTCTTCATGTTTCTTTTCTTCAGTAAAATCTTCTCCTTGTTATTTTCTGTAGCGTGTTGCTTTTTTAATCAAAATTGGAGTCGTGAAATGAAGCTTCACTCTTCTGAATGCTTCTTGTTTTTTCAACATATTGTCCTTTTCATTATCTTGCTTTTTTCCGCTTGTATATTGTTTTATCTATAACTGCTTGATTCATATCTGGATATCTCAGCCTTGTTTCTGATTTATTCCATACTCTCGGGCAGTACTTCAAATTCAATCATTCAATATTTCAGATTTGCTATCGCCTTCATTGTTTCCTCTGGTAGGTTCTTTAGTGCTCGATTGGTTATTCCGTATCTTCCTGAGGCTTTTCGTATTTTCAGCGTATTACTATGTTTTTCTATCTTCCTGGAAGTTTTAGCTCTATTTCATCTTCGAACTGCGACTCTTCTTTCTCCTATCCGGACCATGGTTTAGTCTGGTTCACATTCGGCCTTTTTTGTAAAATGTTTCAATAGAGTCCGAATATTACTAGTATGGTGTCATTCGATTCGTATTATTACCTAGAATGTTTAAGGCAAGATCCAAAAATGCGCTAAAAAAAATTACAAAAGTTATAAACAATAATGTAAAAAAAAGGAGTTCGGTTTTTTTTCAATATCTCTGAAAATATTCAAAATTGCAAAATCGTTTCAAAAAGTTTAAGAAATTTGCTATAAAAAGTTCCGAATCCCGAAACTGTAGCTCTAATATTTATGAGCCTCGAAAATAGAGCCGAATGCGGGAACTCTGGCTTCAGCGCACGTTGCGTTTCTCTGACAAAACAAAAAATTTTTTCTAAATATATTGAATATTGATATTAAGAAATAATAAAATTCATTGACTTGGGATACATAAATAAACAAATAATAAGCGTCAAAAAAATTTTGTTCCAATTTTAACATAACCCATTATAACAACAATATTCAACTAACACCCTAGAATTTTTTTTACTTAGTAAAGTCATCGTTAATGGTATAAAAAATATATTAGTTGTTATTATAATGAAACAATTTTGATTTTTCACTTTTTTATTAACAAATAAAAGTTATAAAATGAAAAATAGTGATAACAAATTTTTTTTTATTTGTTAATCACAATTATTCAAACAGTAACAGTGAAAAAAAATATTGTTAAGTAGCTTTTAACCATGAGGCTTCAAAAGGATGAATATTTAAAAATAATTTCTTATTCACTATTTTTTATTTTGTAACTTTCAATTGTTAATAAAAAAGTGGAAAATCAAAATTTTTCATTATTGTTATCTCCTTTTTATACTATTAAGAATGACTTTACTGAGTAAAAAAAATTCTAGGGTATTAGTTTAATAATTATCTGTGCTCTAATATTAACTTTCAGCTCAGAAAAAATAGTTAATTAACAAAAGCATAATTTATGTTGAAATTGAGACAAATTTCTTTTGACCGCTGATTATTGTTTATTTATGTATCTCAGCACTCCATGAATTTTATTGTTCCTTAATATTATTATTTAATATATTTAAATAATTTTATTCGTTGTTGTGTCAGAGTGACCAACGTGCGCGGAGCCGGAGTTTCCGCTTTTGGCTCTATTTTCGTGGCTCTGTAAAAATTATAAATATTAGAGCTATAGTTTCGGAATTTTCAGTTTTTTTTTAGAAACTTTCTTCATCTTTTGAAACTTTTTTGCAATTTTGAAAATTTTGAATATTTCCGGAGATATTGAAAAAAATCCAAACCCTAGGTTTTTTCTCACTTTACTGTTTATAACTTTTTTAATTTTTTTCAGCGCATTTTCGGACCTTCCTTAAACTTTCTAGGTAACAATACGAATCGAATGACACCATTCTCATAATTTTTGGAGACTATTGAAAAATTTCACAAGAAAAAGGTAGGTACAGGTGAACAAGAAGTTATATTGAATTCGAATTTTGCATTTCTAATTTTGGATTTGAATTTTTTTTCTAACAACTCTGCCTTTTTGTTTCTTTCTGGCGAAAAAGACATAATAAGTGTCTTATAGTATCTTATTAGTGGTATATTCCTATCCTTCGATCTTCCTGCAAGTGCTTTGTCCATCTGCTCTAGCAAAGACTATTTATTCGTTGTATATAAGTACTTCCTTTCCTTTTATTTGGTCCCTTCCTTCACGTCTTTCATCATTTGGTTTCCTCTTGTCTTCAGGATACCTTGTTTTCTTGTATTCCTTCTAGTACATCAGCTTATCACTCAGTATTATCTAATTCTGAGTTTTTTTTCTGCTGTGGAGTTGATTTTTTGAGTTTTCTTCGGACATTCTATACTGTTTTTCAGTATAGAATTGCTTCTGACAACCTTTTTCGTATTGGAGTTTCCGGTGTTTCAATTAATTCCCTGCAAATCCTGACAATTACTGCGTTTTAATGCAGTGCATTCATTAATTATTTTCAGCACGTCCATTGCTTATTCCTTTTGACACTTCAGTTTGGTCAGGTTTTTTGTCTTATGTTGGTTATATTTCCTAATTTCTCTTCATATTCTTCGGCAGGGCTATATCCAATATATCGGTGAGTCTTGAGTTTGTGCTGCGGAGGCTTTATCGTTATTTTCTATAATTTTTGCTAGATTCATCGTAATGTAAATTGTTGTTCTGCAATTTCAGTCCGTGTTCTTCCAGCAACGTGCCCTGCTGCTTTCTGTAGGACCTTTCTCCGTAAAAGTTCCCCAAAATTGTTTCGTTTTTATTATACGTGTATACATGTGAATGCAAGCAATTTAATCTGTTTTTTTTCAATTCCTTATATTTCGTATTGAGTTTTTGTTGTAATTTCAGCATTTTCAGTTCTGTTCTATTCTGAACTTCGATCACGATTTGTCTTCTTCTTCCTTCAGTACTTTTCGTTATGTAGAATGTGTAGTTTCTTAGTTTGTAGTTTTTCGTCATCTTCATTTGTTTCCGAGAGAATCGTGACATCGATTTTGTGTTCTTAGTAAAAAGGTAGTCTGATTTTACTTATCTTGCTGATACTCTTATTATTGCTTTTCTTGTCTATAAGCAACCACCTTCTGAGGATTTCCGTCAGCCCCTTTTGCTCGTTCAGAATTCTAGTTTATATTCCTTTATCACACTTATTTTGCAGAAAGTTTACATCACTCTTTCAAATGACTGTGGCATAGTCACTTGGAAGTTCTTTTAACTTTCGAGGATATTTATTGGAAGGAACGTTTTTGGAGGTTTGCCTTACGAGAAATATCGCGCCATATTTTCAAGGACTTCTCCGGGAATTGAACCCGTTATCTTGGGCATACAAATCATGTTGCATACAACTCGGCATACGTCTGGTTTTGGCTGAAACTTTTTATAATGAAGATGAAATTGAAGTGGCTGAGTCGATAATTTATTGATAGGTAGTGACCAATGTGTTGATATCTTCTGTAAAAATTAGAGAGAAAGAAATTTTCCATCGAAATTCTATTGAGAATTCTACCGATAATGGTTTGAATAAAATTGATTTCTGAAAAAATAGTGAAAGTTTCATCGACTCTGACAAAAAAAACGCCAATCAGAATGGTGGAAATAAATTTTAGTGATTAAAAAAATTCTTTACAGTTTTGGTTGATGTTCCAATGAAACTCGACTACCTTCAGTGCTCAAATTTATTAAGACTTAATTGGGGCAATTTTATATACCATCCTAATTCTCATTTCAATGAAGTTTTTTATCATGAAAATCAGCAGAAATAATTAACTCGAAAAATAATGTTTTTCAATTTGTTGGAACAATTTGTCCCTAATATTAGATTATATTATTTCATAATTATTGTGATATGAATTTCACCACCGAAACACTTCTGTTTGTATCCTATGCAGCATTTTTATTCATAGGTCTCGGAAACAACTCACTTGTTTCGGAGTACCTGCCGAAAAACCATAAAGAAATTATTTTTCCACAATTATGATTTGATTTGTGTTATAAATTTCGTCTTAATTTCGCTTATACTCATGAACTTTTCTGCGATATTCACAATCAATTTTCGATACCATGAAAGATGAATCAATCTCAGGAACAGAAAAAATATTTGTGTAAAATGTTTAGGGTAATTCTGAGAGCGCGTATTGTCGAAAAGACGTAAGTACGCAACCCATCAAGGACAAAACGATTGTCTGCAATTATTCATAATATGCTATAATAAGGACAATTTTGCTACCTCAAGTCTACCAGTAGGTACTCACTTCGAAATTAATTGAAAAGTTCATCATGAGAAATGGCATTCACGATAAGTATAATATGCTGCATGAAAACTTATATTTGGATAAGCAATAATTCCTGAAGAAAACGTGTAGCTGATTGTATTTGTGAGAATTTTTCGCTTATCTATTGTATGGGTGAAATCGTAAAAATGTAACGAAATTTTCAAAAGGAAACAACATTATCAAAAAAGGTATCTCGATTTGTGCAAAATCCGTATAAATATAAAAAATTAATTGAAGAATGTATTTATTATCTGAGAGAACCTTAGTAATAGAACAAGCTTTATAAAGAAATCACTAAAAATATATGGAATGCTCGGTAATAAATATATTTTTACAGAGAATAAATAGAATGAATGTATGTATTCCTGAGATCAAAAGGAGCCGAAATAGACTATTTTGTCTCCTGCGACCGAGATGAATCTAAATGAAACATCAAATTCATAAAACATCACTAAAAATATATTCGATAAATTCGAATATAAAGAAAACTTCAATAATTATATTCGTGAGACTAAGAGATCCAAAATATTGAATTTGAAAAAATGATGAATTACTGCCTCTTTGTTTCACGCAACGAACAGATATTGTTGAAGTTAGATGCTAATAAAACATCCAGCCGATACAGTTCACATCTTCCTGGAATTTAACATGTTGCCAAATGCCGCGTCTAATATCGAATAAAACGGTCGTCATAAAGTCGGTGAACTGAAAGGAACTATACAGCAAACTATACGGCTTCTCAAAACGCCACCCGGCCAGCCACGTATTTACTGTGAACTAAAAATATACGAAAAATATATCAGATCAACAATATGACGACCACAACAAAAACTGAGTTTTCAACTTTAGACGACGTTTCATAACATAAGCAATCGTTTCAGACTGCATGTAATTACGACGACCGTATATGGTCGTCGTAATTCCATGGTCTTCATAATGATGGTAAAACGCAAATGTATGGTCTTCGTAATGATGGTGGGATGTATATATATATATATATATATATATATATATATATATATATATATATATATATATATATATTATATATATACATATATATATATATGTATATATATATATATATATATATACATATATATATATATATATATATATATATATATATATATATATATATATATATATATATATATATATATATATATATAAGGAAATGAAAATTGTTTGTGCTTATGGCACTGAATGAAATATTTAAGAAAATGAACACTAGAACATTCATTTGAAAAATTGAAATTAATCAAGAGAATGTTATAGTAGAGCTAGATATGTGAACGTGTACGATGTGATGTCTCCATCATCCTTCAAGGGATAAATGTTAGAGAAATATTGACATCGATGCCACACCTGATGGAAGTGCGAAACATATTTGTTTCGTTTTCATTGAAGTGAGGCAACGATTTCAACCTCCAAGCATCTTCTTGTGACTTCAAGTGGAAGATCGTAGAGTAATGAATACTCCAAGCATCGAAATTTCACATATCTTCTATACCCGTAGGTATCTACTAAATTGCAATGTCCATTTGACAAATATCATCGAACGATGTTTTTAAATGTCAATAGGTTGCGTTAGTAGTACGCTCGCGTTTATTCCCGTATTTCAAGGGCTTAAATTTTCTGTGTTTATTTTCTTAAATATTTCATTCAGTGCCATAAGCACAAAGAATTTTCATTTCCTTAAAAATATCGCCGAATAGGCCCCTGAGATACGGAAATAAACGTGAGCGTACTACTAACGCAACCTGCTATTGACATTTAAAAACATCGTTCGATGATATTTGTCAAATGGACATTGCAATTTAGTAGATACCTACGGGTATAGAAGATATGCGAAATTTCGATGCTTGGTGTGTCTGTAATCCGACAGAGGTGTTTTCTACTGATTTCTTTAGATGGAATTGTAGAGTATCCATTACTCTACGATCTTCCACTTGAAGTCACAAGAAGATGCTTGGAGGTTGAAATCGTTGCCTCACTTCGATGGACGTGGTGCGACTGACGAGTTCATTGCAGAACGAAACATACATGTCTCGCACTTCCATCAGATGTGGCATCGATTTCAATATTTCTCTATTATTTATCCCTTGAAGGATGATGGAGACATCACATCGTACACGTTCACATATCTAGCTCTACTATAACATTCTCTTGATTAATTTCAATTTTTCAAATGAATGTTCTAGTGTTCTTTTTCTTATATATATATATATATATATATATATATATATATATATATATATATATATATATATATATATATATATGAATTGCTGTTCGTTACTCTCGCTAAAACTCGAGAATGGTTGGACCGATTCGGCTAATTTTGGTCTTGAATTATTTGCGAAAGTCCAGAAAAGGTTAACAACTCTACTTACGAGTATATTCCGGGAGGTTTTACCATTATTTAGAGTAATAACTTTATTTCTGAATCAATTTTGAAATTAACGAAATATCAAAATGCATCATTTCTATTCGGAAATTTCTGATTTCAAGAAGAAATTATGCTTTCTGAAATTTCAACATTAATTCAGAAATTGAGGAAGTTCTGATTTAATTTTGAAATAAATTGAAATCAGGAATTTCCAATTAGAAATAACGCATATTGAATACGTCATATTCAAAAATTAAATGAAAAATTTGGGTATTATTCATCATAAGGGACTAACCACCCAAAACATTGGTAGAGTTGATAGTGTTTCAATTTCAATTCATTATTAATATACTGCAACTCAACGGCTGGATCGACTTGAGTGAATTTTTATATATGCATTCATTCGTTTATCCTAATAAATTATCTTAATATCCTAACAAGCTAATCATTTATAGCTTGGAATGTCATGGCAGTACAATGTTTGTCGGGTCCGCTAGTCTTTATATATATATCGTATATGAATATATACGATTCGTATATACCATGTCGCATGGGCTCGGATTTAAGTGCTCTCGTTTTGATTTAAAAATTGATAGTTACGATGACTCTGAAATAAGTCTAAATTGTAATAGTGAATTTCACATTTATTGTGGTTTTCAATGTACAATAGATTTTTTTGAAATTACGTGCTCAAAATGAGATTAATCACTGAATTTGTGGAAATTTAAAAAGACTTAGTAACCCAATGGATCTGAGGTGACAGTTCTTCAACTGAATTACATTAATAGTGAATGTGTTACCCACAAGCATGTGATCACATTGGAACAAGAGATCGTAAATAAAATAAATGCGTCACTTCTTCCTGAAATGATTGAATTGAATAAATTAATAACACTAGAAATCGATCTAATTCGATAATTGAAATCGAAGGTGGTAAAAACTATTCAAAAACAAAAACATACAATGAAATGTTCGACGGAACCACCTGGCAATGTACACAACACAAGATGTAGAACATCGTATTCTACAGGCAAAGTATCATCGGATGATTGCCTATCTGTGAAAATTATGAATGATCTTATGGGGATAGAGAACGACGAGCATCCTAATATTAACGCTAATACAAATAATTCAAGAACTCAAGGTCATGGAAATTTTAAAGGTTAAATCCAAAAAAAAAAAATAGAAAACAAACATATATGACTCAGTTACGCAAAAAAATGGGGAAAATTTCTCCAATAACTCACAAAGAAACTCCCGAAAATGTTTGAAGCCTATTGTGGGCAGTACAAAATCAGATATTTCAGTAGCTGCGCCTGAAAAGTCTCTGGCAATAATACATATTTCGAGTCTCATTCGTACTACAGAAGCGTAAATCTTGGAAATTGCATTAGTCAAAGTATACCGAATGTGACAAATTATACTGAATGTGTGTATACTGAATGTGAAACTTCTGGATCGTGGGCAAGCTTCTATTACTCCGCAAGATCTACTAAATCTGAATAAGCCCACCAGCGTATCGAATTAAGTGGAGACTGTGGTTGCTCCTTCAGAACAAAATGTTTGCATACGAACATGAATTGTAAATATTAGTGGTTACAGAACAGTAGAAAAGTGAAGACGAACTGAATGCCTACATATTTACAAGGTGATGAACCTTGCAACCAGATTCGACAAAAAACAGAGTAGACAAGGAGGAAGCGTAATTTATCGTTAGTCTCCATACATTTTAAATGAGAGGTAATAATAAAAACTTGTCTAAAAATCATTGACTGAACAATTCTTTATTCGACTAGTTTCGCCTTTTACAGCATTATTATTCTTAATAATGCTGTAAAATTACTGATTTCAAAATTACAAAATTACAAAATTTCAAAAAAAATACTTATTGATATCAAAATTATTATATCAGACTCAGTGCTTCGAATGCACAAGATTCAATTTTCTACATTTCGATGATGAACAATTCTGCAAAAGATTTTCCTAACCTACTTAATTCATTTTCGGAATCATTGGCAATACTTAAGTGTTTGAATTTCAATACAGATCAGTAGGATTTTTTGTTTTCTATACTTGTAGAAAAATTAGACACTGAAACAAGCACTAAGTTTGAAATTCAAACTGATTCCAGTGAAATTTCAGAAAACAAGGAATTTTATGATTTGTTGAAATTGAATGCAAATTCCTAGAATCTGTTCAACATTTAAATTTTTTAAAAATTAGTTGGCTACATTGAGTAGCAACCAAAATTATATCAAAAATTGGATGAATAATACTTGACTGGTGAAATTTTTTCACTCCAAACGAATGTTACTAATAATTCGAACGATAAATGCTGTCTTTGCGAAGGATCGTATGCGTTATCCAAATGTTCTGATTTTTTTTAGAATATTAAGAAAGATAGATTTTCTTGTGTTGAATTAGATGAATTTTGTTCGAATTGCCTTTATCATTCTAATAACCTTCAAAATTGCCTTTCTTCTTTCAAATGTCGTACATGTAATGATTGCTCATTCATACATATTTCAGGAAATACGTCCCAATCATCAAAAATTAAATTTCGAAATTGTATTAGTTCTACTTATGTGGCGGAAAATAATTCTGTTTCTTCTACTCTATCGTGTAACACGTTCTGGAGCTGTATTACAGTATTGTTGGTTATAGCAGCTATAGATATTCTCGATCGAAGCTTGAAACTTTTGAACAAGTTCGTATTCTTATCGACTCAGGCAGTCAATCAAATTTTATTAGCGAGAAATGTTTCCGTAATCTTGGTTTGAAAAGACAGCAGTATTCCACATCCATTGTCGGTTTCAACGAAATGATTCAATATTCTTGAAAAGGTATTACAACATGTGAAATCAAACGTAGAAATTCAGACGATCCAATATTATCTTTCGAACCTATAGAGATTCCATATGTACCTTTTTTCATAATTGGAAAACAACAGTTGGGGGATTGGCTTCAGCTGACGAAATGGTCATGTCGTTGGTGAACTAAGTTTACCTACTACACATGAAAATATTTTTGTTTGGCACCTTCTAGGTAAAATTGACAACTGCTGGTCAAACATGGAAACAAAGTCATTTCTAGTCCAATCTGACACTGTAATCGAAATCTGCATTCCTAAATTCTGGGAAATCGGAAAAATTCCTGAAAAACATTTTTTTTCTTCTGAAGGCCAGAAATTTGAGACTTTCTTCAGAAAAACTTTCACGGAACCCCAAATGGTAGATTGGTTGTTTTTTTTCCTTTCAGAAATTCTAAACCAGATTTAGGAGACACTCAGGTCAATTGCAGATTTCTGTCACTCGAACAACGTCTGACTTTTAATATATCCATCAATATATTCATCTTATTCTGACTTTATGAATTAATATCTTGAAAATGAACATACGTCTTTAGTAACATCGAACAAGGAAAAAGATATATATGTTTGTTACTTACCTCATCAATGTTTGCGAAAGCCAGAAAGTGTAAGTACAATACTTCGAGTGGTACGGAATGGATTGGCGAAGGACACAAAGGGTACTAGTTTGAATGCCACCTTTCTTCAAGGTCCAAAGCTATAAAAGTGTATATTTTCCTTGCTTTTGAATTTTCGTTCAGGCGCAACAATTCAGACGCAGTTTTTGTGGCTGACATCTAATAGCTTTTCAGGCAAATTCTATTTTATACTTCTGATAGAAATTTTCGATGAATTTTGTGACTTTTCATGCTGATAATCCACACATAGTTTCATCGCTGCGTTTCTCCGATTAATTTTACGGCGTGGTATGATTCAGGCGTCTTATTCGGATAACAGTCGAAATTTTATAGGTGCTAAAAACTAATTTTTAGATTTGGCACAAAAAACTGCCCCGGCTTCGACTTTGGAGTGGCATTTGTGTCCTCTCACAAGATCTGACTTCAAGTGTTGAAATGGCCACACCTCACTTGATACGAATGGTAGACAATGAACGTTTATCACTTGAAGAATCTACTACCTCGAGTTGTCAAATTGAAGCAATTCTTAACTCAAGACCATTATGTTTTCAGTGCTCAGACTTAGTTCTGATTACTCCAAGGCACTTTCTAGCATTAGGACCTCTACCTTCTGCTACACTAAACGTTGATCTTTCTCATTCAAAATCGAATCGGCTTTCACGATGGTAACTTATACGAAGAAGGTAATGAAATTTTGGAAAAGGTGTTTTTTGGAGTATATGAATACTCACAGCAAAGAATCAAGTGGGCCGACGCAGTAAAAAAATTGAAATGAACGATCTTGTTGTAATGAAAAACGATGATTCCTTCTCTCAAATGGTTACTCGGATGAGTTGTTGAACTGTTTCCAGGAAGAGATGAGCATATTTATATAGCTACAGTAAAAAGAGCTAACGAAATTTTGCGTAGACCAATAGTGAAACTATGTCCATGATTTAAATATTGTTTTTTTTTTCTTTACATTGAACTTTTTTTATTGGTAGATCGGTGAATTTTACGATATCTCTAATTATAATACCTAATGTTTTTCAATTTTCTTTAATTAATTCACTTGTTTTCTTCAGAAAGCCTCATTACGTTATTGGTGACGTAATGGATGTTAGTACTACTTTTAGGATTTGAAATAGTTTTTTTTTATGAAAATATGCATCAGAATCCTTATATGGCACTTATCGCAGGAGAATTATTCTTGAGAGGAGTCAGAGACAAAGACTAGCGACCATGACGGTGCTAGTGAAATGAGTTGGGGAGTTAGTTTTGAATTTTTGATTTCTTTCGAATTTCATTTGAATTTTCTTACCATTGGCCTTCTTCGTCGCGAAAGACAAACAGAAGTAGAAAAGGTTTTTGATGCTTCAAATAATATAAACGAATTTTCTAATTTTCAAATACAGTCCGCATTATTTTCATACAAGTGCTAATAATAATTTTTATATTGCAATATATATTAAATATATGTGTATATATATATATATATATATATATATATATATATATATATATATATATATATATATATATATATATATATATATATATATATATATATATATATATATTTATATATACTCAATTTATGATTTCTTTCTTTATTTCTTAGACTTATATTTACATATATATTTTATTGAATGGAGTTCTTGGGTTATTGAGTCTATTAGTAACTGTTCGTAACTCTATATTTTATTTACATATAGTTTTTAACTATATGAAAATAAATACTATATGTAAATAAAATATACTGTATCACTTTGACGTTTGTCGAAACGTTAAAAACTATATGTTAATGGAATATAGAGTTACCAACAGTTACTAATAGACTTAATAACCCAAGAACTCCATTCAATAAATATATATATATATATATATATATATATATATATACAAGATGGCGCCAAGTCATGTTATAGTTCGATTTGGCTGTCATTACGTTATAGAGGAATTAGGCTCTGTTGTCATCATGAGTTCATTTGAAAGTATATTTGGTTATATTACATGAGAAAAATTATAACATTCACATGATCATCTCACGAGTTGTCAAATACAAAGTTTCGCTCGATTTACGTCATGTTAAATAGATGTTATACTAAAAAAAAACCACCTAAAAATATTAAAATATACTGAATACTGATATACTGAAGCAATCTTTCCGAGAAATGATGAGCACTGAAACATTTGATGATATTAGATATACAGACGCCTCTAAAGATGAACATGGAGTAGCTTGCTCGATCATAAGGGAGCAAAATACAACTGAATCCTACAAACTTTCAACGAACTGTAGCATACACACTGCTGAATTATATGCCATCTATAGATCTCTTCTTAGTCATATCATAATAGGACACAAGGTTGCAGTAGTCACAGACTCCCTTTCCTCCCTACAATCTATAGCAGACATTTACTCGAAAAACCCACTTGTACAAAAAATCCAAGAACAATGCCATGATCTGACAAACAACAGGAACATCTCTACTACCATCATATGGATTCCATCTCATATGGGAATCCCAGGAAATGGATAAGCGGACCAATCCGCGGAGCTTGCAAAATCCTCGGATCTTGATGTTACACATGTTGTGGTTCATACAGATATAATTCACTCAAAAAAAAAAAGGATCTTCAAAGAATGACAAGTTCAATGGGAAAATGATACCAGCAAGCTGCACAAAATTCAACCTTAAATTCTAAAAGAAACGAGATTAGCCCTAAATAGACAAGACAAAATAGTAGCTAGGAGACTAAGAATAGGTCATACGAAACTGACCCAGAGTTATTTGATGACATCAGGCGAACAACCAAAGTGCGATTCTGAGCACAACGGCCCAAATCGAAGTTACGCTAAAATTCATCGAGGAATGTGGTTTATACAACCTCGTGTAGCTTACACATGTAGAAAAAATAACAGCTCCATCTAATTTAACTACAATTAAATTGTCAATTATATTTGAGTATATGTAATATTAACAGTATCACATGAAATTGTATAAATTGTACCATGTGTCAATGACCAAGTAGTCGAGACACGTTAGTTTAAATAGATAAATAATAAATAAATAGATGTTCGGACAACGCTTTGCTATAAGGAGTCCATTTTTCTTCAAAGAAAGCTTTCAAGTATGGAAAGGTTCGTGGTTTGCTGTACAAAACGTGAGATTTCAAAAAGCCTCAGAGACGGAAATCTGACGCAGTTAGATCTGGTGATCTGGACGGCCAGTCCAAATCTTCAAAACGACAGTTTACTCGACCTGAATATTGTTGCCCCAAAATCTCCATAGTTAGCCGAGCTGTGTGAGAGTCGCTCGGTGCCGAAAATAATCGAACGAACAATAATCAAGACCCAATGCATTAACTTGTAGAAAAAGTTTCGTACAGCCTCTGCTTCTAACTCTCGCCATTAACGGTTACTGCGGCGTCATCGGTGTGTCCAAAAAATGAGTACGAATCACTTGTTCATTGCGAATGCCACATCGAACAGTCATTTCTTGAGAATGCAATGGATTTCCTTGCATAATATGTGAATTTTCTGTGTCCCAGATGCAAATTTCTCTTTTTGTTCCATCTCTGATGAGGGTTTTTGATGCGGAGTAAGCTTTCCTTACATCAAGTTCAACAGAATTTGGTATTGACTTAACCTCGTCCAACGGAGAGCAGGCAGAAATTCATTAACAGTTTAAAATCCGTTGCAACGAACGTCTGCCGATACCTAAATGTGTGCTTCGTTGTCCTATTCATTATTGGGGACTCTCTATAACGTCGTTGGCATCAATAACGAGCAGTACGTCACTGGCTACTTCTTTTGACATCTGTATTTGAGTGTTTAAGTTATCATGATGCTCTTAGCAAAACTCGTAGTTGAGAACATGGATATGACGATCGAGAATACGACAACAAAATTCACGCTGCGTTAAAACAATGGACTTAAAGCTGTTTGAATACGCATTAATAACTAATTTACGATCTTGAGCTGTGTATCGCTTCTGCTTTTTGAGAACCTATTCACTGTATATCTTGATAAATGTCGAACACATTGACATTTGACGCCATCTGTCACAATGGCTGAATCCAACTCCGATATTATTTTTGCGCCACCTTGTATATATGTAAAGGAATTCATGAAGTGCATTAAGCGGTAACTGCGTTACTCTTGGAAATATTCAGAATTTAACGGAATAATGAATACATGTAGAAGTTTGTTGTTGGATGTGATTTTCACGGATTTGTTGATACACACCTGGATTCGCGTATGCATGAATTAATACAGTTCCATACTTTCATGTCTGTAGTGAAATTTTCCAGTGGTTGAGCATTACTTCCGTGTTTGCGTTTATTCTCGTTCATACATGTGAGTTTTTTATTGTGGAAACAATGAACCAAACAATAATTCAATTTTACGGACATGTGAAACCATATTTTGCTGAAAATTTATACGTGGATCCACGTTTATTTATTTTTCGATTTTGAATCACTGCTTCGAATTCAAATACATTTTAAATTCCCAGAATTTATGTTCCTCTTTGAAATGGTTTCATCTTAATACTAAAATTCGTGGCACAGTAGCACGCTTAGATCGTCAGCGTTTCAAGATAATAGGTCAATGTTGACCAATATTTTCTCTTAGGAAGATCGAAGAGGTTGAACTCTGCGTAATTATAAAATTTCTATTATAACATTTGCGTAGACCGCTCACTGAGCGTTATATTCGAATTGTGTCGATAATTGGAATGGAATTTTTGGAATAGACTAACCATGAATTACACTCCATATGCATTAAATTCAAAACTAACGACCAGTAGACAAGTAATGAAGATCCCAATTGGCTTGGGTTCGTTGCTGATAAGGTATCAATCTGCCTACTCCTTGTCAGGTGAATATGTTGACGATTGATGAAAAAATGACTTTGTTAATGAAATATTAAGTTATTTATCTATTAATTTGAACTGCATTATCGCTAGCATGAAAATCATTCAACTCATGCAAGAGTGGGGAACTGATGATATTTGCAATATGAACGGTAACCTACTTATTGTTTAATACAGTATATTACGCAGTATTATTACAATTTAATGAAAAATCTGTTCAGAATCTTCAAGATTCTTAAATCTTGAAGATTCTTAACCTTTCATACAAGCAGTATAGGAAAATGGCCGCGATGACGCATGAAACAGATGTCAACTTGTTTATTGCTCTAGTATGGCGATGAACTTGTCCCCAAACCTTTGGATGAAGATTCGGCTATTTTTGGCTGATGAAAGAAGTGGTCAATCGCTTCCGAGACATCATCGACATGTATAACTGGTGTTGTATGAAGACTCCTCAAATGGGTTGTAATATTGACGGTGATTGGTTTGACCGCTGTACTAATAACTGTAACAGAGCTTGTTATTTTTGGAGCGAGTAGGAGTTGTTTTTATCTCCAGGGCATAATTTGAGAATAATTGAATAACTCCAGACTCGATGATGACCTCCTTTCCTTGTCCATTGTAAGTCCCAGAATTTGTTTCTGGTTGAAACGTAGTGTGAAGTCATGTATTTGTAAAATATATTTGTTTGCATCGTGTACTACTCCATGGTATTTTTCTGGATGTGCATCGAGCTCCATCCGAGCGATTGAAGATTTGATTATGCACTTTGGATTAGTTTCAATATTTTTGAATGCATTGGGCGAACACAGGTATGTGTGATTTTTGTTTCGGTTCTTCAATAATCCAGTACGAAGTGGATGTCATGTCACTGATATTGAAGTCACCTTGAACAATTTATATCTATTCATTTCGGAAATGATAAAGTGGCTGTAGAACAGAAGGCCTGTTCTTTATCTTCAGCCAGTATTGTTATAATGCATACTGATTTCTGCAGAATTTTCAGTTTCGATCTCAGTTTGGCAGTTGCTTGTTCTATGAACTCCACTACTTGTTCAGAAGTAAGGAGATTTAAGAGGTAGTCCCAGTCGAATAGAACATCCAATAGTCTCTCTTGTTGTTGCTGCAGTTCTTCCATATAGTTCGATGTCAACTGGTATGCTAGAAGGATGTTTATGTTGAATGTTTTTGCGTTAACAGTTTTGTACCTTTTCAGCATTTCTTGAAATTCACCGATGTCTTGGTATACTTCATCGTTCCTTCAACCTGCACAGCCTCTTCTATATTTCGCTATGATTGATTCCATTGCAAATTTTAGTTGTAGTTGGTAGGTTCCTATGTTGATTATTGCTTGCCCAAGTTATTCTATGTATAAACATGGTTGAGTTTTATTAATTTCATATTCAGATTTTACCGGATTGATGATAGACATTGTCAGTGTATGTACACTGAACATGTGACTATATTCTGTCCTTTTTGTTTAGTAGAGGAAATTTCATCGTAGTTGTTCATTCCTAGTGGAGTAGGTTTGATTCTAGGGGTTTTTATACAATACAAAGTCTGCTTTCCTGAAATTATCTTGCAATTGTTTCCATTAGGTTCTTTCTTGTAAGGTAAGTAAATATTTTAACAACCATGATTTCCAGATATAAATAATGTCTAGAAATTCATTCTTTAATTTTCGAAATAGGTTCCATCTTTTCAAGTAAAATCTTCTTCGTGAATTCTGTGTCGGTTATTGCTCCTAAAGTCTAATGATGGGACGTTCGGTTAGAAAATGGCCTAGTGTGAATTTGACTGTACTTTCCTATATTCCGCCAAAGTATGGAGTGTATGGTGAAATGAAATGCCATTGGCACCCTTGTATCATTATGACCTCTCCTGCGGTTTCCTGAATTGGTTCAATCTGTTGTTTGCTTCTATTGACGAATCTAGTCAAAACCTCATATCAACCAATTTATTTTACTTATGCCCTAGTGAGAAGCAAACTTGAGTATGGCTGTCTTGTTTGGCGACCAATATAAATGTCACATAAACGGCCAGGAGGCACTGAAGAGGAAGTTCTTGAAACGGTTCTCATTTCGAGAGGATGGTGTATATCCACCTAGGTGTTGTGATCACGCTTGTTTGCTATCGAGGTTTGACACTATTAGCCTCCATACCATGAGAAGTTTGAATGCATTGAAATTTTTATTCAATTTGCTCAATGATTATCTGGACTGTCCTGAGCTTCTGGGTAATGTCAATTTTTTCATTTTTCGTAAGTGTACTAGAATAAACCGGACATTCTACTCAAAAACCTACAGAACCAATCTTCTCTCGCAATCACCGCTTAGCTTTGCATGTTCTACTGCAAACCAGGTATCAAGCTGCTGTGATTTGCACTGGGACTCACTTGTTTTTATCATTAATGTGTACATAAATATCAACAGTGAGATATGTTAATTTGTTCCGAATGAACTTCTGACTTATTTGTTTCCTTGATTGTTATTTTAATTGAAGATTTAGATATTGACATTATAGATTCAGTTTATTATATTTGATAATGTTTTTTATTGTTATAAATATTTCTTAATACTGTTTATCTATGTTGTTATTGATATTTTAGTAACGATATTTATTCATTATGTATTTTCCTGTAATTGGGTAGGAAATATATGCTTATTCTTATCTAGTGCCATTGTCAATGTAGATTTGTAGTGGTGACCCTCATCTAGCATAAAATCTCCGAAAGGCAGCTAGGAATGCTTCGGAAGTTATATCGCTTGAAACCTCAATGTAGAACTCATAATACTTGTAGGATTTGCTGCCTTTGCCTTTTGACACCTGGTCTGTTACATAACCACCAAAAATATAAGGCCCGAGAGCTCGAGTAATCTCTGCAACCATAAGGCTTGCAGGAGTAGTTCAGCGCAAGGATCATTCTCTAGCGTTTCAAAATAAATGCAATTGAAATAATGGAAATACAGTGGAACAATGCTTATTCAGATATTTAAGGGCATCCTAAGTTGCACCCCTTTCAATTTTTAATTGCAAACACATTTTCAAAGCAAACTGAATACTCATATTTTGAACAATTTCACATATTTCACATTTTCAACAATACTTTCCAACTTTCTACTATTGATTAATTACTGTTTTTAATTTTCTCTTCGAACTTTATAAGCTTCATTGCTCCTTTTGTGGATATAATTCTTTAATAGAGTTTTCGTACAAGGTATATCCGAGTTGTTATATATATATATATATATATATATATATATATATATATATATATATATATATATATATAAAACTGGGATTGAACTCTCGATTAACTATTGGTGAAAAATAATTAAATATTGAATTAAATTAAATATATTTAATCAAATAATAATAATTAAATTAATAAAACCGGATTTTCAGAACATTGCATTAACTCTAATCACTTCATAGACTTTGAGAAAACGAAATTCCTACACGCAGGTAATAAAGGGAAACCATTAGTCCTTTTGGAAGCAATTGAAATAAGCAGTTCGTGGGAGAGAAAAGAAGAAATCGTAAATGAACAAGTAAATTTTCAATTATCCTCCCTACTCACATCCATTGTATAGATATAAATTTGTTGTACGTTCCTTATAGTAGTTTAGTCTTGAAAATGAGCTAACGCTCATGTTGACTATTCAAATTGTTGAATAAATCGTGAAACATTCAGCCAAGAGTTTAATTTAATTTAATATTTAATATATATATATATATATATATATATATATATATATATATATATATATATATATATATATATTAAATATTAAATTAAATTAAACTCTTGGCTGAATGTTTCACGATTTATTCAACAATTTGAATAGTCAACATGAGCGTTAGCTCATTTTCAAGACTAAACTACTATAAGGAACGTACAACAAATTTATATCTATACAATGGATGTGAGTAGGGAGGATAATTGAAAATTTACTTGTTCATTTACGATTTCTTCTTTTCTCTCCCACGAACTGCTTATTTCAATTGCTTCCAAAAGGACTAATGGTTTCCCTTTATTACCTGCGTGTAGGAATTTCGTTTTCTCAAAGTCTATGAAGTGATTAGAGTTAATGCAATGTTCTGAAAATCCGGTTTTATTAATTTAATTATTATTATTTGATTAAATATATTTAATTTAATTCAATATTTAATTATTTTTCACCAATAGTTAATCGAGAGTTCAATCCCAGTTTTATATATATATATATATATATATATATATATATATATATATATATATATATATATAACAACTCGGATATACCTTGTACGAAAACTCTATTAAAGAATTATATCCACAAAAGGAGCAATGAAGCTTATAAAGTTCGAAGAGAAAATTAAAAACAGTAATTAATCAATAGTAGAAAGTTGGAAAGTATTGTTGAAAATGTGAAATATGTGAAATTGTTCAAAATATGAGTATTCAGTTTGCTTTGAAAATGTGTTTGCAATTAAAAATTGAAAGGGGTGCAACTTAGGATGCCCTTAAATATCTGAATAAGCATTGTTCCACTGTATTTCCATTATTTCAATTGCATTTATTTTGAAACGCTAGAGAATGATCCTTGCGCTGAACTACTCCTGCAAGCCTTATGGTTGCAGAGATTACTCGAGCTCTCGGGCCTTATATTTTTGGTGGTTATGTAACAGACCAGGTGTCAAAAGGCAAAGGCAGCAAATCCTACAAGTATTATGAGTTCTACATTGAGGTTTCAAGCGATATAACTTCCGAAGCATTCCTAGCTGCCTTTCGGAGATTTTATGCTAGATGAGGGTCACCACTACAAATCTACATTGACAATGGCACTAGATAAGAATAAGCATATATTTCCTACCCAATTACAGGAAAATACATAATGAATAAATATCGTTACTAAAATATCAATAACAACATAGATAAACAGTATTAAGAAATATTTATAACAATAAAAAACATTATCAAATATAATAAACTGAATCTATAATGTCAATATCTAAATCTTCAATTAAAATAACAATCAAGGAAACAAATAAGTCAGAAGTTCATTCGGAACAAATTAACATATCTCACTGTTGATATTTATGTACACATTAATGATAAAAACAAGTGAGTCCCAGTGCAAATCACAGCAGCTTGATACCTGGTTTGCAGTAGAACATGCAAAGCTAAGCGGTGATTGCGAGAGAAGATTGGTTCTGTAGGTTTTTGAGTAGAATGTCCGGTTTATTCTAGTACACTTACGAAAAATGAAAAAATTGACATTACCCAGAAGCTCAGGACAGTCCAGATAATCATTGAGCAAATTGAATAAAAATTTCAATGCATTCAAACTTCTCATGGTATGGAGGCTAATAGTGTCAAACCTCGATAGCAAACAAGCGTGATCACAACACCTAGGTGGATATACACCATCCTCTCGAAATGAGAACCGTTTCAAGAACTTCCTCTTCAGTGCCTCCTGGCCGTTTATGTGACATTTATATTGGTCGCCAAACAAGACAGCCATACTCAAGTTTGCTTCTCACTAGGGCATAAGTAAAATAAATTGGTTGATATGAGGTTTTGACTAGATTCGTCAATAGAAGCAAACAACAGATTGAACCAATTCAGGAAACCGCAGGAGAGGTCATAATGATACAAGGGTGCCAATGGCATTTCATTTCACCATACACTCCATACTTTGGCGGAATATAGGAAAGTACAGTCAAATTCACACTAGGCCATTTTCTAACCGAACGTCCCATCATTAGACTTTAGGAGCAATAACCGACACAGAATTCACGAAGAAGATTTTACTTGAAAAGATGGAACCTATTTCGAAAATTAAAGAATGAATTTCTAGACATTATTTATATCTGGAAATCATGGTTGTTAAAATATTTACTTACCTTACAAGAAAGAACCTAATGGAAACAATTGCAAGATAATTTCAGGAAAGCAGACTTTGTATTGTATAAAAACCCCTAGAATCAAACCTACTCCACTAGGAATGAACAACTACGATGAAATTTCCTCTACTAAACAAAAAGGACAGAATATAGTCACATGTTCAGTGTACATACACTGACAATGTCTATCATCAATCCGGTAAAATCTGAATATGAAAAATTAATAAAACTCAACCATGTTTATACATAGAATAACTTGGGCAAGCAATAATCAACATAGGAACCTACCAACTACAACTAAAATTTGCAATGGAATCAATCATAGCGAAATATAGAAGAGGCTGTGCAGGTTGAAGGAACGATGAAGTATACCAAGACATCGGTGAATTTCAAGAAATGCTGAAAAGGTACAAAACTGTTAACGCAAAAACATTCAACATAAACATCCTTCTAGCATACCAGTTGACATCGAACTATATGGAAGAACTGCAGCAACAACAAGAGAGACTATTGGATGTTCTATTCGACTGGGACTACCTCTTAAATCTCCTTACTTCTGAACAAGTAGTGGAGTTCATAGAACAAGCAACTGCCAAACTGAGATCGAAACTGAAAATTCTGCAGAAATCAGTATGCATTATAACAATACTGGCTGAAGATAAAGAACAGGCCTTCTGTTCTACAGCCACTTTATCATTTCCGAAATGAATAGATATAAATTGTTCAAGGTGACTTCAATATCAGTGACATGACATCCACTTCGTACTGGATTATTGAAGAACCGAAACAAAAATCACACATACCTGTGTTCGCCCAATGCATTCAAAAATATTGAAACTAATCCAAAGTGCATAATCAAATCTTCAATCGCTCGGATGGAGCTCGATGCACATCCAGAAAAATACCATGGAGTAGTACACGATGCAAACAAATATATTTTACAAATACATGACTTCACACTACGTTTCAACCAGAAACAAATTCTGGGACTTACAATGGACAAGGAAAGGAGGTCATCATCGAGTCTGGAGTTATTCAATTATTCTCAAATTATGCCCTGGAGATAAACAACGTCCTACTCGCTCCAAAAATAACAAGCTCTGTTACAGTTATTAGTACAGCGGTCAAACCAATCACCGTCAATATTACAACCCATTTGAGGAGTCTTCATACAACACCAGTTATACATGTCGATGATGTCTCGGAAGCGATTGACCACTTCTTTCATCAGCCAAAAATAGCCGAATCTTCATCCAAAGGTTTGGGGACAAGTTCATCGCCATACTAGAGCAATAAACAAGTTGACATCTGTTTCATGTGTCATCGCGGCCATTTTCCTATACTGCTTGTATGAAAGGTTAAGAATCTTCAAGATTTAAGAATCTTGAAGATTCTGAACAGATTTTTCATTAAATTGTAATAATACTGCGTAATATACTGTATTAAACAATAAGTAGGTTACCGTTCATATTGCAAATATCATCAGTTCCCCACTCTTGCATGAGTTGAATGATTTTCATGCTAGCGATAATGCAGTTCAAATTAATAGATAAATAACTTAATATTTCATTAACAAAGTCATTTTTTATGACAATAAAGGGAAACCATTAGTCCTTTTGGAAGCAATTGAAATAAGCAGTTCGTGGGAGAGAAAAGAAGAAATCGTAAATGAACAAGTAAATTTTCAATTATCCTCCCTACTCACATCCATTGTATAGATATAAATTTGTTGTACGTTCCTTATAGTAGTTTAGTCTTGAAAATGAGCTAACGCTCATGTTGACTATTCAAATTGTTGAATAAATCGTGAAACATTCAGCCAAGAGTTTAATTTAATTTAATATTTATATATATATATATATATATATATATATATATATATATATATATATATATATATATATATATATATATATATATATATATATATATATATATATATATATATTGTTCAAAATCTTTGAGATTTCGAACATATTTTCTATACACAATTAACAATAGAACAGAGTTAGATGTGAGAATTTGGTACAGCCGTCGAGATGAAGCCCTTGTTGCTAGATCCTCGGGGCCTCCCAGCATGTTCAGATTCTTTAAGATTTTGAACAGATTTATATAATTAGAATTGTAAAATATTCTATAATCATGTATTAGGCAATAACTATCTAGGTTAACGCAACTATTGCGAATATCATGTGTTCACCATACTCGCATGAGTGTGATGAACTTCATTTTAGCGAGTAAGCAGTTTCAACTTATGTATAAATACGTTAATATTTTGTTAATAAAATCAGTTCTACATCAGTAGAACTCATTCACCTGACAAGGAGTACGCAGATTGAGGCCTTGTCAGCACCGAAACCCTTTCATGCCGATTTCCAGGAATCGGGGGAATTGGGCATTAAATTAGTTGTCCATCAGTCGGCAGCTAATCACCCCCTGACAAGGCGTAGGCAGATTGAGACCTTGTCTCAAATATGAGGAAATAGCACTCCACATCTCTAAACATGGTTCTTCGAGCTACAGTTGAGCCAATACAAGACTATCAACCAAGAGGGCCATCAGCGTCTATCGAGGGGCAATCACACACGAAGAGATCCTCATCCTTCAACTAACCCACAAGACCAGCAACCAAGAGGATCATTAGCGTCTATCAAGGGGCAGTCAAACACGGACGGATCCACACTCCAGGTCCTTCAACTAAACTACAAGACTAGCAACCAAGAGGATCATCGGCGTCTATCTAGGGGCAGTCACACACGAAGAGATCCTCAGTCCAGGTCGTTCAACTAAAGCACAAGACAAGCAACCAAGACGGCCATCAGCGTCTATCGAGGGGTAGTCAAACACGAAAGGATCCATAATACAGGTCCTTCAACGTGGAAATATTAGACTAGCAATCAATAGTACGATCAGCGTCTATCAAGGGGCTGTCATACACGGAAGGATCCACAGTGCAGGTCCTTCAACTCAACTACAAGACTAGCAACCAAGAGGACCATCATCGTCTATCAAGGGACAGTCACACAAGAAAGGACCTACATTCCAGGTCCTTCAACATTGAAACGAATAGAAGCAATTCACCGATCAAGAGAGCCTGATTGTGAACCGGGTCAGATGGAAAAATTTAGTACATCCATCGAAATGAAGCCCTTCATGTTAGATCGTCGGAGCCCCCAGCATGTTCAAAATCTTTGAGAGTTCAAACAGATTTCCTATACACAATTAATAATAGAACCGAGTTAGATGGGAGAAGATAGTACAGCCGTCGAGATGAAACCCTTGTTGCTAGATCCTCGGAGCCTCCTAGCATGTTCAGAATCTCAAAGGTTTTGAACATGCTGGGAGTCTCGACGATCTTACTTCAAGGGCTTCATATCGACGGAAATCTGTTTGAAATCTCAAAGATTCTGAACATGCTGGGGACTCCGACGATCTATCATTAAGGGCTTCATTTCGATGGATGTACTCAATGTTCCCATCTCATCAGTAGTGAACTCATTCACCTGACAAGGAGTAGGTAGATTGAGGCCTTGTCAGCACCGAAACCATTTCATACCGATTTCCAGGAAACGGGAGAATTGGGCTGCAAACTAGTTGTCCATCAGTCGGCAACTAATCAACCCCCTGACAAGGAGTAGGCAGATTGAGGCCTCGTCAGGGAGAAATTTCTTTGTGGGGAAATAGCAATTCACATTTCTGAACATATATATATATATATATATATATATATATATATATATATATATATATATATATATATATATATATATATATATATATATATATATATATATATATATATATATATATATATATATATATATATATATATATATATATATATGTCTAACAGAGTACAGAGAGTACTGTATAAAACCTGTGTGTCTGAGATATTAAGTGTAAATCACAGTGTACCACAGGGAACAGTTTTGGGTCCGTTACTATTTTTAATATATATTAATGACATAGTACAGGTAGCCGCAAAATCTAAATTAACTTTGTTTGCTGATGATACGATGATGTAAGTAGTGGGGGAAGATTTACATCAAATGGTATCGCATATGAACATTGAACTGAACAAGTTATTCGCGTGGCTGTGTGATAATAGATTAAGTTTGAATGCAGGAAAATCGAAATTTAGTATATTTTCCAAGAAATCACGAATGATAAATGTGCAGGTTGATAATATATATATATATATATATATATATATATATATATATATATATATATATATATATATATATATATATATATATATATATATATATATGTATATATTTCTGTAAACGGAGAAGCCATTGCTCACGATGAACATATCGAATACTTGGGTACATTTTTGGCTTCGAATTTGAACTTTCACGCACACGCAGATTATATAACGAGAAAATTTTCTAAAAAAGTAGGATTCTTATCACGAATCGGCAAATCTTTGTCTATGAGTACAAAGTTGTAACTCTATAAAGCCATTGCACTTCCTCATTTACAATTCTGTTTTACCTTATTGTTTAATTGTGCTCAATATCGAATAAGTCGATTAGAAAAAATACAAAATAGGGCTATGAGATCTATATTAAAATGTAATAGATATACATCTGTCAAATCCATGCTTAATGTGTTAAATATGTTATCTGTTAGCCAAAGAGTTTTGTTTAATATACAAGTGTTCATTTTCAAACTGAAAAGAAATATAAATGGGAGGTAATAATAAAATTTTTTTTTATTAATACCTCTCATTCAAATATGAACTATCACAGAGTAGATTCATCGTCCATTGAATTTATCAAAAGAAATATGTTACCAACCTACATTAGTGATAGAGTTCGATTATCCATAGATGTACATAATTATAATACGAGATTCAAAACAGACTTTATCCTTGGAAAATGTAACACTACACAAAAGCTAAAATCTATTTTGTATAAAGGTTCAATTGAATTTAATGGACTTCCTGCAGATATAAAAAACTGTGAAAGTTTGAAAGTATTTAAAAGACTTTTGAGAACGTTCATCTCATCATAGTTCATCAATCCAAATGTAATACAGTTCAAAGTCACTCTAATTCAATTGGGCTTTGTTTCTGCTAGTACTCTAATTGATGTTTATCGTGTAATATTAGTTAGGTGCTAAGTATAACGTTTTTTTTTACTACTAAATTATGTTATTTACATATATTGGTACTCTACTTAAATCACAGTATTCCACTTTTCATTATTTCAATTTTTAAATAATTTAATTAATTTTTAATTAATTGTTATTACTATATTTTGTAATATGATGTAGCAATTCTGCTAAATAAATACATTATTATTGATTCTCTAGTTTTCAAATTGAATTGCTTATTCCAAACACTATTAATGGAACACGTTAGTAGGGTACCCTCATTTGAAGTGAAATTTCCTTGCGGAATCGGCGCAACCCATATATTCTGTACAACTTCATCAGTCGGAAATCTGGAGACACTCGCCTTACTTCCAGTTGAATAATTACTTTTTCTACCTGGAACACAGCACTTGTACGCCATTTTGAATATCAAAGCAAAAGATCATACAAAATTATTCGAATTATAGCAAAGTTATAACAAGTTATATTTTACAAGTACGAGTGGTTGGGATCGGTCGACCCATAAGACGCTGCTGAAGAATTATCGTCCTCTTGAAAATCAGCACTCATTGCAGAGGTAAATTGCCCAATATCTGTTACATTGATTCATATTTGTATATTAGTCACGTTCGGCATATGTTGACTATCTGTCGAATATATTGCTTATCATGAAAAATCCTGTGAAAGATTTTCGACTGCAGTAGGCCAACGTCAATTGATTCCTCACGTTCAATATTTTTCCATGTGCATACTTCAGTAGCAGTATGGACGAACGGATCTGAGTGGGTAGGATGAGTGGATGTTTTTCGTTGTAGGATAAAGCATTTGACCATGATAAACTCCCTCCTACTCGCATGACTAATTTGATATCTAAAAACGGTATCAGAGAAAAATTATCGTATAACTTTCGGGAAGTCGCACATTCTTGTCAAGGTTCTTGTATTAGATATCCAGATAATTTTGCTGGGTAATTTTCACAACTGCATTGACCGCTTCTTCCATTTCTTGTTATGTGTCTTTCTTTCTTCTGTTATGTGTCTTCTTCTTTTTGTTTGTGTCTTGTTCTTTCTTTTGTTATGTGTCTTCCATTTCTTGTTATGATATTTCTTTCCGATTCTCCTTTGTTTCCTGAACCATCTTCTGCAAAATGAAAGGACTCGAACCATTCGAGTATAAGAGAATCTTTTCAGAATTTCTTCGGCATCCCTTTCTTTTGTGGCTCTAAACATCTTCGCTCCAATATGCGAGCTTCCTCAGGCGTTTCTCCTATTTTATATTCTATAAAAATTTATGTTGATTTTATTCGCAACGATTTCACATGACACTATATCGGCTGGGTTGTCGTATGTTTGTACACGATTCCATGTTTCGTCTTACCATCATGAATGACCCCGTTGATTGCTGCAACTCTGATGGCGACAGAGTTCCTCCATCTCGTGGGTTCGTGCTAAATCCGGGAGACAGGTACGATTGTGGAATTCGTCCAAGCACACACTATTGCTCCTGGTTGTTGTAGAGCCGGTTGGACATGAGAAACTAAGTTTCTCACGGAGACTGCTGCACACAATTCGAGCCTGGGGAAAGTTTCCTTCATATAGTTTTATCTTAGACTCGGCGTTGAGTAGTTTCACTTCTATATTGCCATTTGCAATTATTTTTCTGTTTATAAGAGCAACGTGAGCCCTTTCAGAAGCATCGCTCAACTCATGAAGTTCTATTACTAGATGTCCAGGTTCCTAATGTATTGGGTCTTTGGGATGTTTCGAGGACCGGAGATTTCTCCTCTCGCATCTTTGTCTTCAATTTGGATTTCTTGTATTGTTTGGGACGGAGTTTCACTGAAGGCCTATTTCTGGCTTGGAAGCGCCAGCATCTCCAGTGAGGATTCGTCCCTCAGTGAAAAATCTCGTGGATTGAAATGCACAAGAAAGGGAACTTCCTTATTTTAGTTTCTGTACATGATTCTGCCATTTTCCTCTTCCATTGACAAAGCGTTGGTTTCTTGTCATTTTTACTGTACTCCACTTTCATTATCATTCTTATTTTTTCATTTTCATGTCTTGCTATTTTTTCTAGCATCTTTAGGGCCTGTCTTCTCATCCTGTTTTCAATTTTTTCCAATTCAATTTCATCTCTTATCTGCTCCTATGTAATATACAATGGAGCTCTGACTTCTGTTCTGGTTATCCTGTTGATCTTTTATGGAGTTCTTGTTTCTTTCGATTTCTTCTGCGTATGTATTGCTGATATCAATATTGTCCTCACGATTTTCATTTTATTTTCATTTGACGTTTTGCTACTTGCATTCATTAATGGATATAGTGCTACATGTAAATGCTTCGCTCTTTTAATATTTTCTTCAATTTGCATGTTGTAATTGAGATAATCGTCTAATGATACTCCTGGTTATTTGGCTCCTTTTTGCCATTCTATCTCCTGGTCCTCTATTTTTTCAAGGGTTGGTTTTTTTTTTTTTCTTCTGCTTCTGTGGTCGAATATTATCTTCTTTTTCTTGAAATATGTTTCTAGATTTCGTATGTCTTCCTGTAATGAGTTGTGCATCCCTTGCCGGTTTCTGGTTGCCACATATATTGCTAATTCGTCGGCAAATTATGCTATCTTGCATTTTTCCATCTCGGGTATATCTGCTGTGTAGATATTAAACAGAAGTACTAGAACCGATCCTATGTACTCTAGCTTCTATTTTCCTTTCTACAGCTCTGTTGTTTCCTATCCTGATGCTGTATATCCTTTTACTAAGGTACGATTCCATTAAATCAACTATTTTTGTAGTAAATTCTTGCAATGCCTTAGAGGTGCCATACTCTATCAAATGCTTTCTCGATGTCTGAAAATATGACCCCTGTCAGATTTGAAACGTTCATCTTCTCCTTAGTATCTTCCGTTAGTCTTGCTAGTTAGTAAGTTGTAGTGTGTTCTGTTCTAAATCCAAATTGGTGTTTTGGTAGTAGTTCTCTTTCTTCTGCGTGTTTTCCATTTTTTCATGAATATCCCCCTTACAAAGCTTTCATCGATTAAAAGTGACAAAGGAGACACCAGAAGATCCACATTTTGTTCAAGGAGAACAACTGAAAGACCGTAATAGTCTACTGATTCTCTATTTTTTAAGAATACTATGAGATACTATATATAAGAATACTATAGAATTCCTGACCACAAACCATCAGAACTGAATCCAATCCCACATGGAACATTTGTGCTTCAGCGAACCTTTTTAGATATTTCTGCTGGTATTCAAATCAAATAGTCTATGAATTCGTTAGGACTGATATCACCATAATTTTTCTGTTTACTTAATTTCTCCTATGGTTTGTCAAAGACCACATTGTTTCAGTTGGGTTCAGAGCATTTTTGATAAGTTTGTCATTCTCTTCATTTTTTTTGGTCTTGATTGCAAATCTATATTGAAGTCGTAACTTGTTTCTCAATGTCCGTAGTTCAGGTGACTGATGCAACTCATAGAGATCCTCTATAAAAACTATCTGTTCCCTCAGTCGCTTCAGTGCTCCTGTGAATCATCTGACTCCAAAATACCTTGACCTGCCCTTAATGGATATTTCTGGAAAAACAATTAAATAGCAATCAACAAAACGCTGATGAAATATTCAAAACTTTTCGTTAACAGCCATATTGTCATCTCTCAAGTATTCAAAGCTCAGACCCTGCAGCATACTGTACATGACATTATGAACTTTTTCTGTCAGATGTCTAAATTTGTAGGAAATCTGTGCTTGTCTATTTTTTGGCGTACTGACAGAAATACTTCGGGCGTGATGATCAGAAAACTGACAACCTAAAATCTCTGCATCGTAGTCATGAGTAGAAGAATTGATAAAATTGTTATCTATAGTTTCTTCCACGAGTCGGAGCTCGCTTCGGGGCACTCCGAATCCTATTGGATCTAGAAAATCCCACCAAGGGTCTCGACCGACTTCGGCTCTCCTTGCTGTATCATACACTGTTGAGGCTCGAAAAAAAAAGAAACGGGACAATCGGACACGACAACACTCACCTTAGTCACTTCATTTTTGTTTCTTACTTTTTCTGCAATTACTTCGATTCCTTCTCGTTCAGGTGAACCTACAGAACATTGCCTATTGACGGGCCCATCATCGATAGCTACCTCAATTTTCCTCTACGAAACATCAGGACTCGCCGGCGCCAGGGATCGAGAATCATCCAATCCTCCTGCATCCCAACTTGCACTCGATCCAGTCAAATGGAGCAAGTCGCGAGTCTTAGTCACCAACTTCTCCACATCAGACATGAGGAGTAGTGTTTTTATTTTTTGTCTTTAATTCATTTGTTAGCTTGGATGAACGATCGTTCCTTGAAAATATAATTTCTCTAAGACTGATAATTTCATTCACTGATACACCGGAAGCTTGAATAGAGCTCCGTCAATAATACAATTCAGTTCAGATTTAGTAATATAAACTGTATTAACAGATTACATCAGCTATATCCTCGGTCACAGAATTTTCTCCGATCTCGTCAACATCGCTACATGCGCCACAAAACCAGTTAATTAGTTTATTATTCGTTTGAATTGATTAACACTAATATCCTCACATTTAATATGGAAACCTCTCAAATACTTTCTACACTCAATATCAAGATCATAACAGTAAATTTTAGCAAAACATCGGGAGTAACACAGACCGAGTGCGTGAAACATGATTTCTAGTAGTATATGTCCAGTATATTGGTTTTACCTTTGGAATGATTGTGTCTTTGTTTTGTTGGTGCTGCTATTGCTGTGTTGTTCTATTCTAACACTTTCGCCAGGTACCCTCCACTTTAGTTCGTCATTCTGCAATTCCATCCCATATTTTTTGAACTCAAATCCCCTCCTTTCTGATTCATTTTTGGCAACTCTCCGTGTTCGATTCCATTTTTGACCAAAATCGGGGTTCGTCCTTCTCTTTCTTCTGTTATGTATGTTCTGTACACTTGGTAGTTTCTCCCTGTGAATTTTGATGTCTTTTTGAGGAATGTTTCCGACAGAAGCATGATATCTATCTTATTCTCTTGTAGGAAAAGTTTGAGTTCGCTTTTCTTGTTTATAACTGAGTTTGCGTTCCAATAGCTTATCTTGATATTATGCTTCTTGTTTCCTGTTTTACCCATAAATTAGCGTCTTCTGAATAGGTTGGTCAGTTTCTCTAGCTCGTTAAAAAATTCCATCTTTTGTTGTATATTGGCATTTGTGTTGAAGAATGCCAAGATCATTCTCCTAATGAAATGTGCTAGCTCGTCTTCTAGGTTGTGTTCTTCTGCTTTGTTTTATAGCTCTTTCGTTTTCTCGTTTTGTTCTTCACCTCGCTTTCTCCTGATGTTCATTGATGGTACTCTGGTTTGAATTTATCGCTCTATTTCGGTTTGTTCATGATGTTATTCGGGGTTTTCGAGTATTTGATGTTTGTGGACAGATGTTCTCTTCGCAGTTGCCACACTTTGGTGCACAAATCCTCGATTTTGTACATTCGTGAGTGTTGTGGTCTTCTCCACATTTCCTGCATTTGGCCCTTGAATGGAAATTCTTCTATGCGTGTCCAAACAACTGACATCGGTGACATTGTATTACTTCATTTTCAAGTCGCAGGCTTTACACTTGAACGGACAGTCCACATACAAACTCCATCTTGTTGAAAATAGACTTATATTCTCTTCCGATGTCCACAAGTACTAGGAGTGCGGGACAGCCTCTTTTTCCCTGTGAAATTAGCTCTACTATTCTGTAATTCATTTTCTTGTTTTTCAAGACTTCAAATAGTTTCGTCCCTTTTTCGTCTGTCTTTTTTTTCATCTTAATCCATTTCAGATCATTTTACTGGCATTTTCTCCTCCTCTCCGCTGTCAGATGTTCGTGTCCATCAGAAATACTCATTTTGGTTCCTCCTTGTACTCTACTTTTTTTTCTCGCTGTCTTCTTTGTCCGTTCGCATTCGTCTGGTTTTTGTTCAGTCATTACCTCTTTTTCTATTTCCTTTCTTTTCATTTCTATCAAATTTCTGCCCTCAAATGGGAATTGTAGTCTAATTTGGTCGAAATACTTTCGAAGGTTATATTTTTGTTCGCATCCAATAGTTTCCTTATTCCGCTAAGGATTTCTTCGGCGCTTTCTCTTCTATAACTTGCTTCAATTTCCTAGTTATAGGTTTATATACATTTACAATCTCACACACACAAGATGTATACCTACGATTAACCTCTGGTTCAAAATCTGAGTGTATGCTAAGTGAGAACTGAAAGCTAGTGAATTGTACCAAACCACAGTTAGTTACAGTGAAGGTGGATTAATAGAGTAAGAAAAATTAAATGCCAGGCGCCAGAGAATTGAAAGTTCTCGGTACTTCTTCTTGGTTACTACTCGGTAATTGGTTTTCTGGTGGATGAAACAACAACTCCACCAGATCTAATAGTTGTTAATCTTAGTTCCCTTACGGTAATATCCACTTGGTTCAAAGAATGATGATGTGATTTTATATATATGTGTATATAAATATATATTGAATATAAAATAAAATTAAAAATGTGAAAAACGAATAAAAAATTTGAACACATATAAGATGAATTGAATATCTCTCAGTTAACAGGACTTAATCGTCACAACAAGAAATATATAATGAATGTTGAAATAAAAAGGATTCTTCAGCATGTAAATTGAACAGTTATAAAATGAAAACAAATTCGCGGTTAATGGTATTGAAAGCCTTGGACAGAGCAAAGAAAAGCCCTTCTTTTTTGCCCGACAAAATTTTTTGATTTTGTCCATGTTGTCAACACTGAAAGAGAATACATTGAAGATTGCCCACTGTGTAGAGTGGTCTGGTCGGAACCCATACTGATTTTTCGTTGAAATCTGATAAGCTTTTGATATCATAATTCTATTATATATGACCCGATCGAAAATTTTTGATATTGAGGAAAGTAGAGAGGTTGGCCTATTTTTTGTCATGTTCTATTAATCACCTTTTTCATGGTGGAGAGGTTCACTAGGAAGAGACCAACTCTCAAGACAAGTATTCGAAATGTCTACAGAAGGCATGAATATTCAAATTGACACGTGCTTCAGAATAACGATTAGAATTTCATTCAACCAGTTGTGGAGGTTGTGTCGTAGAGCGCTCTTCGAAATCCGACAATATTAGAAAAAAAAATCGAGAGTTTATTTAGGAAAATTTATTACCATAACAAAGATACTTCGACAGACAATAAGGAAGTGATCAAAACTAATGTAATACTGAAAAACTATCGAAACTAACGCAAATTTCAGATGATTTATCGGTTGAATATCAAGGAATAGTGCTCGAATAATCGTTTTTAGGCGTTTTTCGTACAATAATTACGGTTTCTTCAACATCTGGAGAACGCCTGTTGACAGGTACGGCAGATCAGCCCGTCGATTCTGAAAATCCTTGTCAAAGACTTACCGTAATTCTTCGAAAAAAAATTGATACATTTTTCGTAATGCCTGCCAAGTGTTCACTGTGTTCTTCTGGGATAAATCATGGGAATCCAGAAAAAAGCTGTCAAGACAAGTGTCGGAGTTCCTTCCATCCGAAATGTGTCGGATTGCTGGCCACATGTGCAGATCTCTCAGATGACTCAGGATTTGGTAGGTCTGGTACACAATGCCGGCCTATTCCGAATAATATTATAAATCTTCTGGAAATGGGTGAACTCATTACAAAAATGGATATGTTGCAAAAGGATATGACATTAGTCAAGGCTAGACAGTCTGAGGTCATTGAATTTGTGATATTCTACGGTGATAAAATCAATGAATTTCAGGAACAAATAGTAAAGGGGAGGTGTTGAAAACTGTCGTCGGACTGGAGCATGAGTTCATGGTAAAGAAAAAAGAATGTAGCTCATTGAAATCTAAAGTAGAATCGATGAAACAAATGAGTCGATCGAATAATATCAAGATATGTGGTGTCCAGGAACGACAAAATGAGGTGCTTAAGAAAATCAGACACGAAGTGATTTTCGCTGTATTTGAAAGTGAGATTCAGACTATCCATCGAGTTGTGCCATTTTCTGACCAGGTGAAAAGGACTCCAAAAGTATTATATGGAAGTTTGTCAATTCCTGTTTAAGGAGTGCTTTTTCAACGGCATTCCGAAGAAATAGAGGACCTAACCTCACCACTAAAATCATCAACCAAAATGCTGAAGCCCATGCAATATATGTAAACGAACGTTTTTCTCCTCATTTCAAAATACTCCACAAGAAAATCAGAGATTAATGTAAAATATTGAACTACAAATATTGTTGGATAAAGGATGGTAAAATTTTCGTGAAAAAGTTGGATGTCACTTGGGATATGTACGTTTGGGATGAAACAGTACTATCAATTCTAGATTAGAGAACATCCAATTAGTCCGTTCAAAATTTGTGTACGTATTCATTCCCATTCAAATATAAACAATAGACAGTATACTACCAAAATGTTCGGGGATTGAGAACGGAGACATGCGAGTTTTATCAATCCGTGTGTTCCTCGAACTATGACGTCATTTGCATTGTTGAGTCGTGGTTGAAAAGTGAAGTTTTAAGTTCAGAGCTTTTCTCAGCTTCTTACAATGTATACAGGAGAGATCGTGAAAAAGTGTTAAGTGGTAAAAGTGATAATGGTGGAATTGTGATGGCTGTAAAGGATAGTTTGAACTCGGAATTTATTCCAGTTTAGTCGTCAAACTATGTTATTGAGGATCTATGGATCTCGGTGGACCTCAGTGTTGGTGAAAAATTGAAAATTTGTTGTGTGTGAGTTGTATGTAAAATTTGGAAGATATTGTAGCGAAAAATAAGAACAATGAAAATGTAATACTTGGTGCTTTCAACTTGTCAAGGCTTAGGTGGGAATGGGGAAAGCTTTTTCAATCATTTTATCCGCTTAGTGCCGTTGATGCTCTTAGTGAATGTTTCGTTGATTACTTTTCATTGATTAATCTTAAGTAGCACTCAAACGTCTCAAATTCGAATAGAAAATTACTCGATCTTGTCATGACGGTGTCAACGGGAACTCAATTTGAAGTGTGCGTAGGAGGTTACTCAACTCCATTGTCGGTGTGGATACTCATCACCCCGCGCTTGAAATAGATCTGAGCTTGATGTCTTTTAGACGGCTTAACAATAATTCCCATAAATGAAACTCAAATTCTCTGATGTTAACTACGAATCCATCAATAATAGGTTCAATAAGTTTGATTGGTTACATTTTTTCTCGAAATGCGATGTTGACGACTCCGTTAAAAATTGTACGATATTTTTCAAGATGTGATAGTTGATAGCGTGTCGAGTAGGGAAATAAAAAAATCAGTTTTTTCTATTTGATTTTCACCAAAAACTATCATCAGAATTATGAGGGAAAAGAAGAAATTTCATAGGAATTGAAAGAAATATAAGAATATTATGGATTATAATAACTTTTCGAGATATAGAAAAATTGCTGAAGAAAATACTAGAAATGATTATAGGAATTATGTACAATCAACCGAAAATAATATGACAAATAATCTTGAGCACTTCTGGTCTTTTCTTTCTAATAAAAAATCTGGCAAATCAATGCCAGCTGAAATGTATCTAGAATATAAAGTGGCTACTAACAATCGAACGATTTCCAATCTCTTTTCTGATCATTTCAATAACGTATTTTAACCGTTGACCACCCCTTTCTTGGTCAGGTTGACTGAGAGCCGATATAATTTCAACATAAACCATATAAGCAGAGCAGAATGCTTAGAAGCCATTGAAAATTTAGATATCAACAACAGCCCTGGTCTGGATGGTATACCACCAATTTTTTTGAAAAACTGCATTTCATCCATACTCCAACCGCTCCATATGATCTTCAATAAATGCATTGAGGGGAACTTCCCCGCAAGATGGAAAGTTGCACAGGTTGTTCCGGTGCACAAGTCAGGAGAAAAAAGCGATGTAAAAAATTATAGATCTATTTCACTATTATGCCATATGTGTAAAATGTTTGAGTACACGATTTAGTTAATCACAAAAAATCTGTTTTTTCAAATTAAAACCTATGGTTCTGGTTTTTCTCTGGTTGGTCTGTTGTGTCAAACTTGCTGCCTTTCGTACAGTGGATATTGAGGAATTCCAAGGAAGGAACATCTCTATGTGAAGTATAAACTGACTTCTCCAAGGCTTTTGATAGGGCCCACCACCCAACACTCATGACAAAACTGGAAGATTTCAGGGTGCGTGGGAATCTCCTGGGTCTTTTCGCTCTATATTCAAACGACCGCAGACAGTATGTGGTTGTGAATGGCTCCAGATCAAACTCCTTACCGGTGACATTAGGTGTACCACAAGGTTAACATCTTGGTCCACTTCTATTTCTTATGTTTTTGAATGATATTGGCGAATATTTTAGATATACAGATAAAATCCTCAAATGATTATTCTCTTTTACAGTCAAATGCATTCTCTGACTATTGCAACCTCAATATGTTGCAGCTAAACTTGAACAAATGCCATCATATTCTTTTCTCCAGAAGTAAAAATCCTATCTCTTCCAATTTGACATTGTCAGGTCAATGTTTGACTGAAGTCAGTTAAGTGAATTATTTGGGTGTTAAGCTTGATAAGAAACCAACCTTTGAATTGCATATCGAAGGAATCGTCCAACAGGCTCGCAGAAATCTGCGTTCTATATTACGAATGACTAGGCCTTTTGGTCGACTTGAATCTGTTATTGCCTTGTATAATTCTATTCTGAGATCCAAGTTAGAGTACGCGTCGCTCGTCTGGAATCCGAATTATGGTAAATACAAATATAGATTAGAAAATGTTCAACGGAAGTTCATTAATGCTCTTAATTTCCGTTTTGATAGGTACCGTCATGGATTCTCATATGACAGCAACGTGAAATTATATAGGTCGAAATGTTTGAGTTTGAGACGTGCGTACTTTGATATATGTTTCTCCTTCCAATTACTCAATGGCTTAATAGATTCTGCTGCATGTATGAGCCTTATAAGCTTCAACTGTTTTCCATATGTAGTAAGAAATCGTACGATATTGGTTGTTGGGCAGAGCAAAACAAACTATATGTTGAATTCACCCATCCATAGATTTCCAATAGGCTTCTCAATAACCTATAAAAATAGATACTTGAGACATACTCTCACAAGTTGGTCTCTATACCTACTTGATGGGTGTAGAGACCAACTTGTATATTTTCTCTCCGAATTTCATTACTTTCAAGGGACATTTGAAAGAGAAATTATTTAAAGGTCGATAATAGAATAATCATCAGTTTTTATATAGTCACTCTTCATGATGTTATATCTAACCTTTTTTTAGGAGAATAAAGAATTTTGTTTGTAGATGAAAAGATTCAACTCAATGTATCGAAAACTTTATTTCGATGAGATGTATGAAAAATTTCGAGTTGTAAGAGATACACATTAGATACAACTTAGTTTATAGGTAATTAACATTTGTAATATGTGCTCCTCAATTATAGGGCAGTTTTAAACTGTCTGTTGAGTGAGCCCTTGTATGTAAAAATAAAAAAAAATGAAAAAAAATTCTACAGAATATTTTTTCGGCAAGTTATCAATGGCACATCTCAATTCATTCCCATCAAGTGGATGGAGAAACAGCCAAGGTATTTCAGCTCTACAACCAACAGCGGGTAAGCCATGTGGGACAGCTGTAATGTTAAAATGGTCTCTGAGCAAATCCGCTATAGATTGCGGATAATCCACAATTGTGCCGTCAATATTATTGTTATTATTTGAGTGATAGTTGTTTTGATTTGATTTTTTCGCAATTATTCGTTTGTTAATTCGTTTGTGTTCAGAGATGTTTTATATTGAGAGCGAAACCAACAAAATTCGCATCTCTGTCTTCCATATTGATCATAAACTGCAGGACTATTTTTTATTTTGACCATATATACAAGTCCGTCATATATGTTTCATATTTTTTTTATCACGGTGTTAAACCAGTCGTCTCTCCTAATTTTCCTATATTACAACAATTGTCAAATATTGAATAATTTCAGTTCGGTGAAAATACTCGTTATTTAGCAACAGGTCAAAGTGAAACGTGGTCTTTCTGTGAATATTCATTCTGAACTGTCTATGAAACACATGTGCCGCTATATTTCATCAGATAAAGAGAATCATCGAAAGGACCGTCAATACGGAAGATTAATGTAAGAGATTACTATGAGGAAAATGTTCAATCAATTCCTCAAATGACAAAATGACAAGAGACCATTCGGAATGATCTTTCGAGCTAGAGTTGAAGTACTACAGGACTAGCAACCAAGAGTACCATCAGATTCTATCGAGTGGCAGTCATACACGGAGGAATCCATAGTTATGGTCCTTCGAGCCGGATCAGTTGAACCCCTACAAGACTAGCAAACCAGAGGACCATCGGCGTCTATCGAGGGGCAGTCACACAAAAAAAAACCACATTCCAGGTCCTTCAACATTGAAACGAATCCAATCTGAAGTTCATCGACCAAGAGAGCCAGATTGTACACCGAGTCAAATGGGAGAATTTAGTACAGCCGTCGATATGAGGCCATTGATGCTAGATCGTCGAAGCCCCCAGCATGTTCATAATCCTTGAGATTTCGAAGAGATTTTCTATACACAAGTAATAATAGAACCAAGTCAGATAGGAGAATTGAGTACATCCGTCGAAAAGAAGCCCTTGTTGCTAGATCCCCGGGGCCTCCCAGCATGTTCAGAATCTTGAAAATTCTGAACAGATTTATATAGTTAGAATAGGGAAATATTTCATAACAATGTATTCATGTTTAGAAATGTGCAGTCTAATTCCTCACAAGGAAATTTTCCCCTGATTAGGCTTCAATCTGCCTACTGTTTGCCAGGGAGTTGATTGGTTGCCTAGTGATGGATAACCAATTTGAGGCCCAATTTTCCCGATTCCTGGAAATCGGTATGAAAGGGTTTCTGTGCTGAAAATGCCTCAATCTGCCTACCCCTTGTCGTGTGAATGAGTTAACTACTGATGTGGAACTGATTTTATTGAGGAAATTTTAAAGTATTTATACATTAATTGAAACTGCTTACTCGCTAAAATGAAGTTCATCAAAATCATGCGAGAATGGTGAATCCA
Organism: Henosepilachna vigintioctopunctata; assembly: GCA_030704895.1. Taxonomy (NCBI): domain Eukaryota; kingdom Metazoa; phylum Arthropoda; class Insecta; order Coleoptera; family Coccinellidae; genus Henosepilachna; species Henosepilachna vigintioctopunctata. Next base: position 431,007 of record JARQZJ010000020.1, read on the forward strand.
TGATATTCGCAATAGTTTTGTTAAGCTAGATACGTAGTTCCCAACACGTTATTATGGAATATTTTCCTATTCTAACTATATAAATCTGTTCAAAACACTCAAGATTCTGAACATGCTGGGAGGCTCCGAGGATCTAACAACAAGGGCTTCATTTCGACGGGTGTACGAAATTCTACCATCTGACTCGGTCCTATTATTAATTGTGTATAAAAAATCTGTTCGAAATCTCAAAGATTTTGAACATGCTGAGGGCTTTGACGATCTAACATCAGGGGCTCCGTTTCGGTGGTTGTGATAAATTCCCCCATTTCACTCGGTTCTATCTCGCCCTCTTGGTCGATGAACTTCAGCTTGGATTCGTTTCAATGTTGAAAGACCTGGAATGCAGATCCTTTCTTGTGTGACTGCCCCTCGATAGACGCTGATGGTCTCCTTGGTTGCTAGTCTTGTAGTATAGTTGAAGGACCTGGACTGTGGATCTCTTGGTGTGTGACTGCCAAGAAAATACTGCATTTGTCAAAACATTGACCGAGATAACAAAAAATCAAACTGGAATTTCTGTGACTGATTTTGAAAGGAAAATCGATTTGTTGACAGGACGATCTAGCTCGGAGGTTGCTCTATAGAGTTCAACAACTCGAATTAAGTTATCAGCACCAGGATATGTTTCAATGACTCTGCTAGAGTCCATTTTGCTGGAGGCGACGTCCCATTTGAAATTTATACAATATCACCGACCTCAATCAGTGCCTGAGCGTTTCTCTGCCTCGGAGAAACCTTTTCGGAGAAATGAGAAGGTTATTCGGCTGATAAAGTGTACTTTCGACTCTGATTTGAGGCTCCTCTTGTACCTCCTATCCTCTTGATGTCGCGACTGAAGCTACCTTTCCAGGAAGGTGGTTATGACAAGTAAACTTCATTTAATGAGATTGAATTCTCGCTTAACTCTTGGTGAAACATAATTGAATATTAAAATAAATTAAACTCTTGGCTTAATGTTTCACGATTTATTTAACAATATGTATAGTCAACATGTTTCGAGCGTTAGCTCATTTTCAAGACTGGCTTGAAAATGAGCTAACGCTCGAAACATGTTGACTATACATATTGTTAAATAATTCGTGAAACATTAAGCCAAGAGTTTAATTTATTTTAATAAACTTCATTTAGTGAGACAACAGAGAGCCCTGCAGAACGTGTGATAAGGATTCTTTTCAACACTGTAGTGATGAACAGTGTTCATCCTCCTAATGAAAGTATTATATACCGAAACAATATTGTAGTGGAGAATACATATGAAATTTTTGAAATTGTCAAAATGTGTTCAATTAATCGTTCGACATGGAGTTTCAACACGTATGCCTTTTCCCAATTAACGATTTCAATTACTTTTTTTTCCAATCAATTCAGTTCGAGTTCATTCGAACTATTTCGCCACTACAAGACGAATCCAGTGGTATGACGTTGAAACGAATCCTGATAATCCTTATCTACAGTAATCTCTTCAAATCCCTCGTCTGTTATCTGGACAAAGCATGGCTTTATCCCTAGAATAGGTGCCATCATAATCTATGCTTTCTGAACTGCAGAGGGAGCATTATTAGATTCAATTTACGAAATTTTGCGAATGTATTTCTCTGGTTCGTTGACTGAAGGATTCAATTTATTTCCTCATCAAATGATATCGAATTTTGTTACAAAATTATAACAAAAGACTTATAAGTGGGTGCTTACTGATTTCATGAAAAATATTGAAAATGAAGAAAGTCGACAAAATAACTCAACTAATTTGTATTTACAGTTTAACCTATTTAGCGTTGTTGCTATATTATTCTATGTGGCAAATATTAAACCACACTTGTATTGAAAATATATATTTAAGATTATTTACAAGGAATGAACTAATGAACACGTGGTTGTTGTTGTTACTTGATGGAAGTTAGAAATGACAGATTGTTGAACATAAAAATGACACTACGATAAGACATAGAGTGCAAGTTGGTAGCCCTTTTATATGTTGACAGTTCATGGTGGGGCGACCCATTGTGATCACAGAATAGTGATACTATTCTGTGATATGTTTTCTTCCATCGAATGACAATGACAATATCCATACAGAATTCCCCCCCTAGTGACGGAGCCATGAAGGAAATAAACAAGCAATAATTCTGAATGTCATGAAATATGTATAATTAACGGATAATACTGTAATGGAAGAATCGATACAAATCATTCATGAAAATGATATGTCCCAATTACATGCTACTTTATAAAATGAATGAATATTTACATTTTTTTTCAGACTAATTTGGAGAGTTAACACTATATAGCACAAGGGTGATCGCGAAAAGCGTAGTTATGGTCGTGCGAAACTACGTCGTCACTGAGAATAAATGCTGGTTTAAGTCTGTCTTTCGAAATATTAACTATTTTGCTGCGAATATCTACACTTAAAAACTTATCACTTTTTCCGATGATTTTGAATGGACCAACGTAGGGTTGTTGTAAAGGTTTTTTTACAGAGTCATTTCTCACAAACACATGATTCCAGTTCTTGAGGCACAAACACTTTGCGTTGATGATCTCTGGAAGCTACTGGACTTAATAAAGACACATTCTTTCTGAGTTTGTCAACAAATGTGTTTTGGTCAGTGATATTGATGGTGGGATTGAAAAATTCGCCTGGAGGTCTTAGGGAAGAACCATGAACCATCTCTGCGGGTCTGATGTGGCAGTCTTGCCTGATGACTGATCGCAAACCCATTAAGTTCTTCCCACTGTGGGAAGAACTTCGGTCCAATTCTGAGATTCGGGGCACGTTATTGCTGTTTTCAGTGAACATCTTTCAATCTTACCAATAGTTTGTGGATGATAAAGAGTGAATCGAAAACGCTTTATTCCCAATGAGGTAGATAGAGAATGAAATAATGAGCTTTCAAATTGTCTGCCTTGGTCCGTGATTATGGTTTTGGGACAACCAAATCTAGAAATCTAGTTGTTGAATGCTTCAGCTACTACTTCTGCAGTGATCTCCTCAATAGGGAAAGCTTCAGCCCAACATGTATAGCGGTCTATGCATGTGAGGCAATAAGTGAAACCTTTAGATGAAGGCAATGGTCCTATTAAGTCAATATTCACTTCTAAAAATCGTCCTTCAGGTAATTGGAAATGACACACATCAACTCCTTTTTGGAAAGGAGTTGATGTGTGTTTGTTGATTTTGGATTTCTGGCAGTTTGAACAAAATCGGCTCCAGGTCTGAAGATCTTTATTAATGCCTGGACATACAAATTTTTCAGAAATCAACTTAATTGAGGGCCGACTGCCAGGGTGAGAAAGGTTATGAAATTGATTGAAAATCTGTTTCCAAAGAGTGTTAGGTATAAAAGGTCTGACTTTATTGTTATTAATGTCACAATAAATTTGAACAAAATTGTTAGGGAATGTTATTTTCTTGAGCTTTAATGATGAAGAGTTAGGGTTTTCTATGAGTTTCTGTAATTCTTCATCAACAGATTGAAGTTGTTCAAATGCTTGGTAATCTATAGAAGTTGGGCAATAAATGGCAGAAATTCTACTAAGAGCATCGGCTTCCACATTTGACTTGCCTTTGATGTGGCAAATGTTAGTCGAGAATTGGCTAATGAAATCTAGATGTCAAGCCTAACGGGGTGAAGCTTTATCTAAATTCTGTCTGAATGCAAATGTTAATGGCAAGTGGTCAGTGAATATAGAAAAATGCTTACCTTCAAGTAGATATCTAAAATGTTTGATGGCACTGTAAATGACTAACAGTTCTTTGTCAAAGGTGCTGTATTTTACCTGAGTAGGTGACAATTTCTTTGAATAAAAACTCAATGGTTTCCATTGATTGTCTTCGAATTGTTCCAATTGGATGAGTTGGATGCGTCCACTGTAAGAGATAATGTGGCTTCAGTTGAAGGGTGGACCAAGATTGTGGCATTAGCTAAATCTTCTTTGCATTTTTCACAATTTGCTTTAGCTTCTGCTGTCCAAGGCACTTCAGAGTTGTCACTCTTACCACCACTTTTCAGTAAGTTGTTCAATGCAGACTGCTCCTCCGCTGCCTGGGGCATAAAACGTCTGTGATAGTTAAGCATACCCAAGAAACGTCGTAGTTCCTTTTTGCACTTGGGAAATGGATATGAAATAATGGTTTGAACTTCAGATGAAAGTGGGGAAGTACCATGTTGAGAGAATTCGTATCCTAAAAATTCCACTTTGTTGGCACCAAATACACATTTATCAATGTTGATAGCAAGTCCGAACTCTTTGAAACGTTTAAAGACTTCTCTTAAATGACCTCCATGTTACTTTTCATTGTTTGATAAGATGAGTATGTCATCTAGGTAGGGAAAGCAGAAGTCTAAGCCTTCAAATACCTCGTGAATAAATCTTTAGAAACTTTGTCCAGCATTCCGTAATCCGAAGGGTATTCTCAGGAACTCAAATAGTCCAAATTTTCCACAGGTATTTGATGATACGCTCTTATCAGGTCAGTCTTGGAAAAGACTTTTTTGTTGAATGAGGTGTGTGCGTAGTCTCGAATGTGTGGAATTGGGTAACGATTCTCTACTGTTACCAAGTTTAATTTTGTGTAGTCCCCAACTGGCCTCCATGTACCATCTTTCTTACGGACCATGTGTAATGGACTGGTCCATTGGCTTTAAGATGCTTTGCAGATGCCTTGTTCTACCATGAATTCGAATTCTCTTTTGGCTTCTTGGTATTTCTCAGGTGGGAGTCTTCTTGACCTAAAGTCTACTGGAGGCCCTGTCGTTTCGATAAAATGCTCAGTGTTGTGGTTCTCATTGGAGTTCTTGTTGTGTAACTGAGTGATTGATGGAAATTCAGATAGAATTTTGATGTACTTGTGGATTGGAGAAATTGTATGCACTGAGTTAATTGGTGAATTTACCTTATGGCCCTTACTGGTAAGGTGGGTTGTCTGGTCAATCAACTGCTTTCGTCGGATGTCGATAAGTAAATCAAAATGACAGAGGAAATCGGATCCTATTATCGCTTTGTCAACTTGTGCTATTATGCATTTCCATGTAAATGATCTTTCGAGACCAAGGCTAACGCTCAGGTGGTGTGTACCATAGATGCTAAATTTTGATCCATTGGCAGCGTAGAGAACTTGTTCTGAAACGTTTCTGTGTTCTAACGTTTAGTTTATAACGATACGTCAGAACCGGAGTCAATTAGAAAATTAACCTTGCTGATGGGATCTGTGATAGCCTATCGTTTTTATGGACTGCATTAGAGGAGCGGCCTCGTGGGACCACGTTGCTTGCCGCTAGAGCAAAGGTGGTTTTTAGTTTTCCTGTTTGAATTGACATAGTGGCGAGCATTTCTTGGCCTTCTCCTTGAAATTTTCGTGTTACCAGCAGAGTCCGTTGTTGTTTTGGTTTTTATGGTACCTTGAGTTGTTTTGAAACTTTGGTTTAACTGAGGTGGTTTCATGCAATTGTTTTTTTAATTCTACAATCTCTTCACCCAACTGCAGAAATAATTCTTCCAGTTTGTTATTGTTTTTGTTTGTTGCAACAGCCACAAAATTTTGTGGCTGTTCGATTTCAGCAATCTGGTCTGCTGCCTTGGCTAAATTTGGTAGGGAATCACTCCTTGATGCCAAACTTATTTGGATTTGGATAGGTAATCGCTGATGCCAAAATAATTTGAGTAGATCTTCCGTAACTACGTTACCTCCGAGTCATTTCATTTGGCTCAAAAGCTGGGATGGTTTACGATCCCCCAGCTCCATTTCGTTGAACAGTTTTCTAGTATTTACCTCTTGGGACTCTGGTACGTATCACCAACCCCTTCTATCTATCTGGTACTATCCAACCCCTTCTGGTACTATCTCCAACCCCTGGTACGTATCACTTTGGGGTAAGTTGCATATATAATCAGCCACTTCTTGGATTACTTCTCCGTCAAGTGCACACAATGCGTGGTTGAATTAAGTGGAATCGCAGGTGATTTTCGCGAGAGCAAATTGGCTCTCGAGCTGTATGAACCATAGTGTTGGTTCGTTTTTCCAGAACCATTGTGGCGTCCCATTGTGATCACAGAATAGTGATACTATTCTGTGATATGTTTTCTTCCATCGAATGACAATGACAATATCACTACACCTACGATAACATAATATGAAAACAAAATCTCATTTTTTGAAAATACCACTGACATGAGAGAACAAACATTAAACATCAAAATTTAGAAAAAAGACGTGTTACCCTATCTCAAAAACAAAGTGACCTGTACTAAACACAAACAATATGTGTTAACTAACCCTATAAACCTTAAAGAGATATGTATCTATCACAAACGACTTATTTTTGACTTAGATTTTTACACCAGAAAATTAAAAAATAAAGAAAATCGAGAGAAGGAACGCCTAGCATTTAGTTGATATATAAATATGTATATACAACCCACATAAACCATCAAGTATAAACGAATGAAATATGCAAGCAGTGTGTGTAATCGAATACAACACTTTCGCCTTGTGCCTGCGGAATATGTGCGTTCGCTGCGAATAATTGAATGCTATACGCATTGGCGCAAAATTTAATCGATGAAACGAAATCAGAAACTTTCCTTTATATACTTCTTTTCGAGAAAATTTTTTTTAGATAAATATATAACCGTCGAGCCTAAGCTGCCGCCGATATAACATGACTCATGACACAGATCTGCAATCAATTTACATTGGGTATTGAAAAAATTCGGAACTAATCATTTTTAACTTCTAGATATTTAATGATTATAGTTTTTATAGAACTCTATTATGGAGATTAGTGATGTCTCAGTCGATGGTACTGTACAGAAAAAGAATTGAAAGATATAGATAGAAATGTTTGATATAATGCGAAGCTTAACATGATATATTATTGACAACCAGATCTGAATCAGATAAACCGTTTCTGAGATGAGCCTACACAACCCACAGATGAACAGACGAACAGACAAGAAAACAATCATTAATTCAAATAAAACTAAGTCGTTTGCTGGTTTTCATTATATTTGAGTTGAAACATAGCAATATTGTTTCGCCAACACAGTTGCTTCATCAGAAGTTCGACTGACTAATAGAAGTTTTTTCGCGCTGTGGAGTTTTATCGAAAACATCGTTGTTTTCTTGTTAATGTTTTGCATTTTTCTGTTACAGAATAATACCTAATATTATTTTCGATATGTTATAAATACCAATTATATTTTCTATTCGTTCGGAATATACGAAAAGTAACGAGTTGAAATAGTGCTTGAAACTTTGGGAACAACCAAATAGGAGAATAGGCCACCGAATCCATTTTGCGAACACCGCCTGACAACCCTCTTTATGGCCTGTCTAAGTCGTGGCCGTGGTTTTTCCTTGAAATGATGCACATAATGCCGATATCTAATACTTTGAATGAAAGATCTGACTTCAGAGCCTCAGAGTTATGTATAAGAATTTGCTAAAAGTTGATGGTGTCAAAAGCATGACACAATAACTACTTACAAATAACATTTTGCTGAGTTTGGCATATAAAAATAGTCTCTATTAAAAAGCTTTTCGTTACCATGATATATAGCATATGTGATGAAACAATCAAGCGATATATTTTTTATGTTCACGCTAGAGCTCAAAATAAGAAACCTCGGCATTTATCGACTTAGCGATTTCATTCGAATGTTAAAATCAGTTATTTTGCGCTCTTTCGTATTTCGAGAGAAAAAGATATCTCTAAGCCTGTTGTTATTGCTGAAAATATCTTTGAAACTTAACATATCCGAAAGACAGAAAAACTATATTTATGCATTTTTATGTATTCATATACTATACTTTTTCATGTTTATATATATATATATATATATATATATATATATATATATATATATATATATATATATATATATATATATATATATATATATATATATATGTATAGTTGAAGTGAATATTATTCGCGCTAACTATGCACGTACGGACATATTGTATATGAAGAAATATTTAAATATGGAATTAAAATTACACCACAAAAGTTTTCAAACCTCGATTGGGATACGAACCCAGGTCTCTCAGGTTTACGCCCTGTTGCTCTACCAAGTAGACCTACTAGTACTCTAGCCAAGGAGTAGACCTCGATAGCTTAGTTGGTAGAGCAACAGGGCGTAAACCTCAGAGACCTGGGTTCGTTTCCCAGTTTCAAATTTAAATATTTCTCCATATACAATATGTCCGTACGTGCATGGTTAGCGAGAATAATAACTATTGCGAATAGCATGGGTTCACCATACTCGCATGAGTGTGATGAACTTCATTTTAGCGAGTAAGCAGTTCTTATTTCATGTATAAATGTGTTAATATTTCATTAACAAAATCCGTTCTACATCAGAAGTCAACTCATTCACCTGACAAGGAGTAGAAAGATTGAGGCCTTGTCTGCACCGAAACCCTTTCATACCGATTTCCAGGAATCGGGAGAATTGGGCCTCAAATTAGTTGTCTATCACTCGGCAACTGATTAACCCCCTGACAAGGAGTAGGCAGATTGAGGCCTTGTCAGGGAGAAATTTTCTTGTGAGAAATTAGACCCCTACTTTTATACATGGTCCTTCGAGCCGGATATGAGGCAGCAACCTATGAATCTACAGTCCAATCCGGCTCGAAGGACTACCCCCTGACAAGGAGTATGTAGATTGTGGCCTTGTCAGGGGGAAATTTTCCTAGTGGGAAAAAAGCACTCTACATCTCTGAACATCCTGTAAACAGATCGGCCACTTTGGTCTATTCATGATGCTACATAGTGGCTGAAGAATTCCTTTCGAACTTAAATCCAGGTTCAATGGATTTTCAATGAAAAACTTAACTCTTTTATAATTTCTTTCTAAGGCTTCTAGCAAATCAAGTGTGAACTTCATCTTCCGTTTCAAATATCCATTAAGGAAATTGAGTAGTGTTCGAATTTTGGTGCTATATTGGAACTAATTTTTTCTATCAAAAGTCCATTGAATTAATAAAACTCTCTATTTGGTAAGAAAAATCAAAGTCTAGGTTTGTATTCGAAACCTTCGCAACTTTTCATTCAAATTCACACTGGAATATGTCCGACAGTGTGCGGTTCATTGGCGGATTATATTCATTTACCAAACTAATCATAAATTGTGTCAATAAATCACTTATTGTGAACAGAAAGTTTAATCTTCAGAACTATCATGTTTATAACATCTTTCCTTGTTTATATTTATTCAAATTCAGCTCCCACTTTGATACCTTATTCTATTTTCTAGATCATATTCAAAATCATGAATGTCATTTCACAATAATTATATTACAATTACAGAAATTGACTTGAAATGTGCAATAAATTCACGAATGGGTTCAATTTAGAGATCAATTTGCGAATAGGCAATTGCATAAAACCCACTCATTAAATATGAGATATTCTATCTATATTTAGCTCTGTAAATACTAATTGCATCAATTCATTGGTGTTCATTCCATTAGATTATTAGATTTTATCTGCAAGTCCTCGATTACCAGAAAAATAAAATTTTGATGGAAACGAACAAATTATATTCTTATGCCAGATATTGATTGAATGAGATTATTTTTATGGATAAACTGAAATTAAACGACCATTTTTCACGCTGTTTATTAATCCGAGAATCCATCGTGAGAGCTTACACGGTTTTTTTTTTAATTGCATTTCATATCGATGGAACAGGAATCACTCTTCATAAATTATTGATCAATTTTCCAACAATTGCCGAACTACTTGTGTAATACAAAAGTATTACACTTATTACTAATACAAAAGTCGTCACAATAATTTTTTTTCTCAAGTTTCAATAACTAATATTCCTTATTTTCTAATGAAGATTCAGGCTTTCCTGAAATCAATATACTCCTACAATTTGACCTATTAACTCATTCGAATAAACGATATAGTAGAAGAACGACATGGTCTCTTTTACTGAAATACTCCATGAAATCGCCAAAAAGTTGAGAAACTCACGTGAATACTGATTTTTGTTTGATATACAATTTTTCATCTTTGAAAATTATTCCGACCCAAATAAATCAAATTCGAAATGTGGTATTTATAGCAATAACTGGTTTGTATGATATTTGAATTTTTCATATCAATTCTACCTCGCCTAATGAAATATTGATCAAAGGGTTTCTATGGTCTTGGTAGCAGAAACACGTTCTTGAAATTTTTAGAGAAAAACGTTTACAAATATGTTTCTTTATTTTGTATTGATTTGGATCAAATTAAACCCAGAATTAAATTATCACTCAATATCCAATTGAGGTTTTATTGGTCATTCCCTCATTTTTTTTATGAGACATGATTTTATATTAATTGATTGAAAAATTGTTTCCCAGAATTGAATTTATTGCTCGACAAAGTTCTAATTGTGTTGAGATGTTACTTTTCACAACTGTGATATGTGGTTATGACAACTATGATAAACACTTTTATGATACGAGCATTATATGGCAAAATGTAAGGACAACAGTGATCGAAATATCATCAATCCCAGCAGCACTTGATTTTATGTACAAAAATTCTTGAAATATCCCATTTTCTTCGAAGTATCCAAATTTCAACAACATCCGAAGTGAGTTTTCAAATAAGTCTGATAAAACCGATAGAGAGCCGGATTGAAATCACCATGGTCACCCTGGGCTGACACCAAATAATCATTTATTTCATCAGGTTCATCAAGTTCGTCTGGTGACCCCTCATTGTTCTTCTAACGTATCTGCAGTTTACTCAGACACTTCCAAATCATCTTGGAGTCCTTTTTATCCATTATATAATGTAGTTATTGTTTTTTTCCGCTTTCACAGCTGAATTCGTTAAATTTCTGATAGATGTATAAATATCCGAATCAGATTGCCTTTACCATACTTCAAATTTCATTAGAGTCCGCTCACGACGTTTAACCATTTCTCTTATAGTGTTGGTTAACAACGACTAATACTGTCTGCTCATCACGACCATTTTCAGGGGTGCATGAGAATCAAATAAGGCTGAACTGAGTTCGTTAAAGAGTCTAACCTTATGATCAATAGCAGTGATACAGAAATCACTCAAGTGATCATTTCACTTCAAATTTTGAGAAGTTTCTATACGCTATAGTCTCTGAAGTTCCTCTAACACGGTCCTCACCACATATACTGCAAGATACTGCGAAATGATGGAACGTATTCACATATTCACTAATGTCGAAAACTTGTACTGAGCTGAATACCAAACAAACAGTTAAAGATACAACACCCAGCAACAATGCACGTGTCCCTGTGACCCTACCTGGCTCATTAATAACCTGCCTGAGACCCAATGACTCAACAACGTTGCTCAAATTAACATGTCAATTGGCATCTGTATCCAGCATCTCCACATTTACATCACCAACTTCATTACATTTGATATATATATATATATATATATATATATATATATATATATATATATATATATATATATATATATAATTGGTATTATAATAAATAATAAAAAGGTGATGCGACTAATATCATCCCATATCCATTCTTTCCAACTTTTCAAAATCATCTGAGATTTCAATAATATTTATCCCAAAGTAAGAAATCAAGTGAAGATTGAGCAACACGGATTCATGTATGACTAGTCTTGTAACATTCTCACAATTTGTATTGAAGAATCTTGACGAAAAGAGTCAGATCGATGTTTTTTTACCGATTTAATGATGGCATTCGATCAAATGGATCATAAAGTTATGTTGCACAAGTTTTAGCTCTAAAACTTGTGCAAGCTTAAACAGCTTGCACAAAAAAAGCTGTTTAAGCTTGCTTGTTTAAGCTAAAACTAAAGCTTAAACAGCTCTAGTTTTCGTAATTGAGTGCTATCTAAATAATGGAACATTGTTTGATCAATTTGAAGGTCATATATCATATGAATTCACAGCCATGTCGGGTGTACCACAAGGCTCTAATTTAGGACCGCTGTTGTTTCTCCTCTTTGTGAATGATGCAATGGATTGTTTAGCAGTTCATAGTCTCATGTACGCTGATGACTTGAAAATATATCGCAAAATTTCAACATATGTGGACTGCATAAGTTTCGGATTGGTGTTTTCGCAATCAACTCTATATTAATGTAACTAAATGTAACGTTCTCACATTCACCAAAAAGAAACGACCTATAGAGTTTGACTATGCAAATAATGAAACCATTCTCACCAGGGTCTCCGAGATTCGAGGCCTAGGTATAATATTCGATCAGAAATTCACTATTGTACCTCATATAAATAAAACAATTTCATTGGCGTTTAAATTTTATGGATTTATTGTGCGTAATGCTGGACACTTTTCGAATACAAAAACACTCATACAATTATTTAATGTACTAGTGAAGAGCAAATTGGATTTCGGATGTATGATTCAGCGTCCCATTTATAGTTCTCATAAAAAACACTTGAAGTCAATACAAAGAAAATTTCTCAAATACCTAATTTGGAGAGAAGATCTCATTTATCCGGCAAGAGGATATAGACAAACGGATCTATTGAACAGGTTTGGCGCTAAAACACTTGAAGTTGGCAGGAGCCTGTTATCTCTGAAGTTTCTGTATAATCTCTTGCATGGGTATACCTAGTCTGTCCTGCTCTTATTAGTTCAATTGATTTTCACGTACCTAGACAATGTTCAAGATAAAGTAAATTTTTTTCATTAGATACTCCGAAGTCTAATTCTCTCATACAATCACCCATTAGATAAATGTGTTCTCTATTTGAGGACATGTCTGACAAATGCGATATCAACAGTGACTCATTTGTTTTCATTAGTCGGGTGTACTTAGAATCTATTGATATATAATATGTTATATCATTACAGTATACAATTTATATAATTTTGATGTATGAGATATTATATTATTTTAGTGTTATTAATTAATCATTATTATTGATTCTTTCATTGGTTATTCTTTATAAAAAATATTTCAATTATAATAGAAATTCACTGATGAGCATTCGATGTATAGTATGTTATATTATATTAGTATTATCAATTACTCATTATCATTACTTCTTTTATTGATTATTGTTTCTTAAATGTTTTGTATTATATTATTAAGTGTTAATACTGTATATATGTTTTGAAATATTTCCTTTAACTGTGTATTTTCACCTGTAGAAAAATAAAGACTCATTATTATTATTATTATTATTATTATATATTAAAATAATAGATAAAAATGCTCAGAAAACAATAAGCAACGAAAGTAATCAATACTTTCGTCTAGAAATGATAGCCATTCATTTCGTTTTCATACAATTGAAATAAATTTTTCGAAGCTAATACATGGAACAATTCAGAAAATGATTTCAAACTTCTTATGGAATACTTTTCATGAAACTGTTCATATAAAACGGTTTTCTATACAAATACAAAAGAAACTAATGAGAAATACAGTATATCAATATAATAATTGTAAACAGTCATTACAAAAAAAATTATAAAACCTAATTTCATTCAAATACTTAAAAAATTCATTCTAAATTGAACCACACATTGTGCGGAAAATTGAATAAATTCTTAAATTCGAATCACAAAAGTGAAATCGATTCATACAAAGTCCAAAATTACTAGAAATATCTCATACCGTTCATCAAAATAGTTGATACAACTCACCTAAATCAACACTTTGAATGCCCTTTTTGTATTAGATATGGGTTCACAGAAAATTTTCCATATATTATATACGAGTAACTCCAAAGTCCTGAAAATTAAGTAATATAAATATATCTGGTATTGAATATTTGCTGATATCTTGGTGAAACATCGTTCGATATATTGAATAGTGATTAATAGTGATAATAATACTGATTTTAGTTTCACGTAATTATATCAATCTTTCGAGAATTTTTCAGGAAAGTTACTCTTTTTTATACAATTAAACTGAGGTTAAAAAAAGTAAACAAAAGTATAACTGTCGAAAATAGGCTTACACCCCGAAATAATTGTCATGCAATTATTGAAATCGTGTGAAACTGAACCAACTGTTTTTCATTAAATACTATTTTTTGTTGAATACAAATATATCATTTCTCAATTGCATCAATCCTTATGACCTCATATGCGAATGGTTAACTTCTCAAATTCCGAATAAACGGTATGAAGAATTCAACAGAAAAAAAATAAAAATTTGAATTAAACTCTTGTCTTGAGGTTTCACGAATATATTTGATGTTTCATTCAAATATATGTGTGACATTTGAAACATTAAAATTATTTTCAATGTTTCATCATATATTTGTGAAACATTAAGCCAAGAATTTGATTCAAATTTAATTGAAAATTTAAATGGATTGATTTTTCTAATAATGTTTCACTAAGAGGTAAGCGAGGGTTCAATCTCAGTTACAAATTCAACTAATAGTTCTGATTTCTCGAAGAAACGACTGCTAATATATGCATATAAATTCCAAAATTCGAAGATGTATGAAGGAATCGATAATTATTGATTCATTCATTCATTTTTGAATTTTCAATTGTTTCAATAATTGAAAGGGTATTGAATTCCAATTTCTCCAAATGTAATCGATGAATTGTAACGATGTAATTGTGACGGAATGCATTCCAATCGAACATCGCTTTCTAATTCTCTCAACGAAAAAATGAAGTGAGAAATCCAGAATCAATTCAATTGCTAAAATAATAATCACTTATACTACCAACCGAAAAATTTTATGCTGCGTGTCACTTGTGAAGATATTCGACACAGAAATTGAATGGCAATTCGATTTACACACCACAGGTACGTAAAACGTATTGAAGCAAATTGAATTTCTCATTTCACACGTGACACGTTTATACTATTCAATAACTGTCTCGTCTACAACGTGCACACTCACACACCCTCACAGAAAAAAAGGTAATGAATAAAATTTGTTGAATACTGAAAGGTTTTCTCCGACATTTGAATTGTTTCTGATGTGTTTTCAGATGGAATACTTCAATAAAATCAATTCAATTTTGTGTATCCTGTTTTATATGTTACTAAAGAAAACTATGTCAATTTGAAGCTCAAATTTCATGTATTTCTTAATTCAATCGATGTTGTGAGAATGTTGAAGCCTTTGAAGCCTCCATTTTCAAGATGCTACATAGTTCAATATACTTTCTTATATTAGGAACCAAACGAAGGATAATAACTCAGTTTTTTTTCCTATGCCAATTACAAAAAGTGGAAAATACTACTGCTTCAGAGAAGTCTTGTTTCTCAATTTTTTTATGAGGATATGTATATTTACCCACTCCCAATATTGTAACGATGTTGTCCTTGTCAATATTGGACATCTTCACTGTAAACCGAATAACACAGGGAGCGGTTAACCCAAAACTAATTAGTTCTCAATGATGTATTCATACAATATAAGAGTGAAGTTAAAACACTTATTTTGATAGCTAGACGCAATCAAATTAGAATGGAAAGATTATCTGTCAATCAATAATCGACAGAGTATGTTGACGTTCAAAGAATAGGTGCCACTGCAAATGAAATTCATCTTCTGCTCTAGCATATAACACCTCCTTGATTTCTCGACTGATATCGCAAGTGTTCCGGAAAATTATTTTAAGTACGTTATTTCCAAATATCTTAAATTATTCAGAATGTGTATACGAATGATATAACGAATGAATAATACTAAGATAAAATCACACTTTGGTAAAACGTGTTGCCATCTTCAACATTATCATCATCAATCTTGACGAAATGCTGAGAAAATTGAGTGGAATCAGAAAATAACCTCCTTTGTTGATAACGTTTCATACATTGAAAGTCGATTCGCATTTCACACAACGAAGAGATTATGTGAGAATTTTAACCGACAGAAACGGAACTACATTTCTGGTATGTAACATGAAGAAATAACGTGAAATTTTGCGAAGTGCCGTACAGACAAATATGAAAAATTGATATTGAGTGGGAATGAGTAAACAACGAAAATCTTCACAGAAAATCATGAGTTCTGCGAAGAAATGTATTAATGAAGAAATATAGCAATTCATTCAACAAGTTCCCTAATAGGAGAAATCAAAACTGATAAGAAACGCCTCAAGAAAATATGTCGGGAATTCTCTCGAAACGCCTTGTGAAATTTTATGACTTTCAAATGCAATTTCATAGGTAAGAGTCGGAAGATATATTAAATGTAAGATAACTTAACGAGGCCGACATAATATAAATCACATAGGATATGCCTTTGTCCCAACCGTATACCTTGCGAACAATAATCTGAATGAAATATTAAGAGAACCGCCCCATGAAAACTCGATATTGTTGGACGAATTTTATTGTGTCAAATAAATTATATTTACTGAATACGCCACTGAAAACATTCATACAACCAATATTGTTCAAAATTGAATATTCATGTAGTGAGAAGCAAAAATTGGCGACTTCACTGGAATATAAATTAATGAATAAATAAATAGATGAGTGAAGTTTAGTTTCTTCAAATATCAACAGTAAAACGAACAGGAAAAAAATGAAGTGATCCATATATTACAATTTTCCTACACTATACAGAATATTCTTCTAAATGTAATGGTCCGCAGCATTTAATTTATTTCTGAATTATTTGCATTAGCTGAATTTCAGCTTCCTAGAAGCAGCGTTATATAGTTTCAAAGATATATACAAAGCACCATTATCTGACAGGCTCAATGAATTGAGAGGATATATGTACGCCTCTATTACTCTTGTACCGTTATTTTTTAATATATCTCAAACATTTCATAATATTTGATTATAATTATTAGGCATCGATGAATGAAGAGTCCAGTAAGGGCGAGTATGTTATTAGATTTTAAGACATTTCTGCAAGTTTGTCTATTTGTTGACAACTAGCATAAGAGCTATATCCCCAGAAATTAATAGTATATGCCAAAGCATATGTTGATTGAAAACTGTAGAAATATACTGTTTCAATAGTCCTAGTGACAATATATTTTTTCCAAACATTTATTGAGTACTACTCAATAACTATACTTCGTTCATGTATATGGTCAATGTGACGTTCAGGTTTGAAACCTGAAGACCTGGGTTTGAATCAAAGTCGAGTTCGAAAATTTTTGAAATGTAATTTCAATTCTCAATTTTCACTATAAAAATAATAATACATTCTTCATGTCCGCACGTGGTTGGTTAACACGAAGAATTACTGTACTATATTTATACTTCATCCTCTCCGAATGCTCTTTCTTCCGTTCTTCTGTCCATTTTAGTTCGGATTAGCGATTTGATTTTCCCTCAAACATCACATGTGCGATTTTATAGTGACACTGTTTTTTTCAGCCACATTGTTCCGCATTTACTCTTTATAATTATATCGAGTAGTTTCTTCTGTATTCTGGACTGTTTCATTCTATAGACAAATGCCGTTTCTATTGATTGGTCCGTAAATTTTTCTGGGAATTTTGCTTTCTTGTTCTTCCTGTTCTTCTAGTTCTTTAATTCTTGAATGACCGCCCATAACAATTGTTTCAGCTGCGTAAATTGCTTCTGAAAGAATCGTTCTGGTTTAATGCCTGAATTTGGCACCTCTCGGAATGCACCTTTTGTTTTAGTAAGCCCATGTTAGGTTGTAGGCCCTTTGGAGCTCGGTAATTCTCTGTTCATTAGCGATTGAGATTACACCTGAGTATAACTTCTCCGAGGTAATTAAGATGGCCGAATTGCAGATTTTCACCATTATCTGTTATAAGAGAAGATTTATTTTTTGGTCTTCTTTCCAGGTGTTTGGTTTTATCATAAGAAATATGTAACCCGGTTTTCTGCACAATTTCAAGTAGTTTGTCTACGGCGAGACAGGTTTCAGATCTGTTTCTGTTGTGATGGAAATATCGTTTGTAAAGACGTGACATTTGACATTTATTCGATTTTCATATTTGATACCCACTTGTATACCCTTCACATGAAGTTTTCATTCCCTAATGATTTTTTCTGAAACAATATTGAAAAGGATTGGCGAAAGTCCGTCGTCCTGTCGCACTGCGGTTTTGATTTCAAAGGGATCTGATACTTCGTCCATGAATTCTACTTTGGAAGTTGTATCTGTAAGTGTCTGTTCTATAATTTTTCGGGTCTTTCGATCGATCCCTAATTCTTTCAAGATTTTAAATAGGGTTTAGCGGTCTACCGAATCATTTGCTCTCTTAAAGTCAATGAATGTGATCATTGTTCTACATTGCCTCATCTGTGACATCATCTCTGAAGTCCTGATCTGTTCAGCACATGGTCGGCCTTTTCTGAATACAGCCTGGTATTTTCCAATTTGTGTATCCGCTTGGTTGTTTACTCTGTTTAGGAGTGCTTCAGAAAGTTTTTGCATGCAACCAGGAACAAGGAAATTCCATGTAATTATTGATATCCATCTTGTACCCCTTTTTGTGCTATGGAAGTATCTGCGCGCATTTCCAATCCTCTGGTATTTGTTCCGTCTTCAAGATTTCTGATATTGAATGAAGAAGTTTTGAGTTGGTTGATGAATTCTACTTTATATATATATATATATATATATATATATATATATATATATATATATATATATATATATATATATATATATTGAAGTTTTCATTTATAGGTTGAGATAATACACGAATTGTCGAATTATGTAAATAACAAAGAAATAACATTCAGTATCATTATTCACAGGATTTCAATGATTAATTCACAAATTATAATACTGATAAATAAATATTTACACGGTGTGCCCATCAGTTAGTGAAATACTCGTTGTCATAGATATCTCTGGTATGTAGGAAAACGCGCGCAATTCAACTTCACTAAAGATGTATCCTTACATCTCCCCATTTGGGATAAAAATTTATTTTCAAACAGAATAGTTTTTTGAGTTATTAACATTAGTTAATAACTTGAGTTGAGTTAAAACATTACTGTTTCATTCTTAGAGTATTTAAGTTGAAAGTAAGGTTTCCACTGCCGACGTTTGAGGGTTCGATGGATTCAACTTCAAGATATGAAATAAATTCTTTCAAACTCATTATGTCCTATGTTAACTTCATACATAGAGTTTGATGTCCTCTTTGGAATTTTGTTTGGTGCAACTCTTAGTAGATCCAATTTTTATTTATTAATTCT
This sequence comes from Henosepilachna vigintioctopunctata, assembly GCA_030704895.1. Taxonomy (NCBI): domain Eukaryota; kingdom Metazoa; phylum Arthropoda; class Insecta; order Coleoptera; family Coccinellidae; genus Henosepilachna; species Henosepilachna vigintioctopunctata. The sequence goes on from JARQZJ010000020.1 coordinate 450,185, forward strand.
ATCATCATTCTCCAAATCTCAAAATCGTTGACATTGAAGTCGTATATCTTTCTATTATTGTCATATAATTTTTCATAATATTCATGATATGTTACACTATTTTTCTAATGCAATTGTTCTATGATTGTCTAGATGATTATTATTTTCACCAATTTTCAATTCATTCGGTAATTCTGAAATATTCCCACTACTTAACAAGGAGTAAATTTTTTCAATGCGTCGTGCTGGGTTCCATTATATTCGTCTTTTCAGTTGTGTATTCAAGTCATCTACACACATCCGTTTTTCTCTTTGGTTTATTTTACGTTTTCTTTCTTCTAGATATGGTGACAGCTTGTGACGTTTTTAATCCAAATGGCAGGCATGTTTATTGAAAGTGATTTTCCTAAGTTACCAAGCCTGTTTTTCTTCTTACTTCGATTCGTGAAGATATAGACCGAAATACAGAGTTTATATCGAGTGTTGGAAAATAACTGCAATTTCTTGTTTTCATTTCAAGATCTTCGACCGATGGAAATGGTTGTGATTAGGAAAATATTATCTTATTTGAGTCTCTATATTTCATACATAATGTTGATTTCACATTTTCATCTCATCTTTCATAAGATGACGCTACTGGAGCAGCAGAAGAACTGCAAGATTCTTCCTTTCAATTTATTTTCAGTAATTCAGAAATTTGCTCTCTTAAATCGTTCTTGTCTTCAATTGTTCATCTATAGGGCCTTTTGTTATAATATTCATCTACCATGAGATCTATTCTGGCTTCGTAGTCTTCCACAATGCAATATCATATGATCTTTTGCAAATAGATTTTTATATTTGTTTGATAGATTCATTATCAATAACTCTTCATCACGATTCAACTGATTCGCTTGATTGAAAATTGTTGAAATTTTCACTTCAATATGTTTATTGAAGTTGATTTGATAATTTTTCACTATTTCTTCAGATTAGGAATTTTTCCTTTTTAATCTCTGTTTTCTTCTGTCTATAAATATGAGTTTTTTAATGCAATCTTATCCTATAAGACAGTCAAATCCAAATTCTCTTCATTAATTTTGACCACATCTATGTATTTAAAAGTGTTGGCGTTTATTTTATATACATTCATTATAATAGAATATAAACTTAAATTTGAACACTTGAACTTATAATTCACACTTTATTGACTACAAAGCATGATGCGTTTCGTCGTTACAAACGACTTCTTCACAGAATTCTGTTCATTATTCTTTCACATTATTATTAACAGAATAATGGTAACAGAATAATCATTATTCCGTTAGCATTTGAGGAAGTCGTTTGTTACGACGAAACGCGTCATGCTATGTAGTCAATAAAGTGTAAATCATAAGTTCAAGTGTTTGAATTTAAGTTTGTATTAGCATTTATGTAATCTTCTATAATTAGAATTTTCATTTTCAATCTTATTCATCCGTCAGTATTTTAAACAACACTAATTCTTTTCAAAATTGTTGTCTTCGTGGTATTACTTCTAGTTTGCAAATGTTTTATTTTTGAATTTTCATTGAGAAAACATTCAAACGAGGATCATAAATAGTAGGTACATCCAGAATGTCATTCAATATAATTGTGAGTTCAGTTAATTGCGGCACTATTAGGTTTTTGGATCATCGTTTGGAAAAAAAATATCAAATAATTCGCAAGAACAAATAAAAATAATATTTTTTTGCTTGAAAAATGTAAGACCTCAACAAAAATTTGATTGGAGATAAAACTCTCTCAAACATTTGAGCTCTGTTATATTAATAATTCTCAAAATATTCAAGACTAGGTAAATAAACTCAGAATATCATACTCATACTTATTGATTTTTCTATTCTTTCAATTGTCAAATTGAATCATTTTCTCTAGTATTTCATGGAAATGTATGAAAAATCAGAAAATGCCCTCGATTCAATTCAAACAATTCATAGTTTACATATTATCCAAAATCAATTACTCTCAGAAGCGTATTCAACGTTGGTAAATATGAATTTCAGTGAAAATTTCATGTTCTGATAGAAAAAGATCAATAACATGAACGAGCCTGTCATCCGAATATCAAGAAAAGTATTGGAAAGGATTATAGATTATGAATTTAAACGAACGCTGCTGTTGAACTTAAATCAAGTAAAATGGCAGTGCTCGGACGATTCCCACTCATCTGACACGTGTCATTTTCCTAGATTATTGCTTGATCCTCTTTAGAAATTGACAGGTCACCTTTTATCCATGAAATAATTCATTTATAATTGAAGAAGAGCTTCGTCACTGACTAATAATTAATGAGAAGTAAAAGAATGCTAACTCATGGGACGTAATGTACTTTTTGAGTGTTTTTGTTTTGAAGACATCTGGTTTTCGAAAGAATGGAAAGAATTCGAATGAAATTATGGAAGAATGACTATTTTCAGTAAAAAAATTGTCAGGTTTATCAAATGCATCAGACCTCTTTTGGTTAATTTGAACAATAATTGTCAAATTGATAATTATAATAATGGTGTTCCCTATATTAGATGTGATATGGATCATGAATTACTCAGCTTAAAAACTCCACGTAAAGTGAATTTAGTACTTCTTACAAACGAAAAAGAGAAATTGAATAATTATTTCAGTAGTTTTGAATGTATGGCAGCTAGTCATGCATTGTAAATGTAGTTATCTACATTTTTCTATTTAATTTTCGTAATATATACACACAATGTGATAATAGACAGAAGAGACAGAATTACTACAGACACAGCTCAAAGAATGTCACGTTTTCGATTCATTACTTGATCATGTGTAAGGATAGTATTTGGAGAAAGAACAAGAAAAAAGTTAGACAGAGTGATTGGAGAAGATACCAAAAGTTCTAATCTAACTATTCAACGTTTGATCATTCATAATCACAGTAAGTTATTAAGTTTCACGTAATACTATCTTAACTTCTGCATGAAAGTTGAATGCAACAAACCTGAAAAGGAAAAAATGTTAGTTCATAGAATGGATGAAACAGACAATACATCATTGACCTATTCTTCAGTTTCGAAGAATTAGGTAACATACCGGTTAAAGCAACTTCTATTACTTTAACCGGTTGAGTTTAGCCGATATAGAAACAGTTTTTAAATCATCAATATTCAGACTTTGACGTTGAATAATGACGAATTCTTCTCTTATTGTTATTCTATACAGCATTATGTACATATTACCCCTAAAATAATTATCTACCCTGTACACCTACGGACATGCCCAGCAAAAACTATATGTATTATACAGAGGTGAATATGTGTTGTATTTGGACCGGTGGAATAAGTTTTGGACAATGAAAAAAATATCACATTTTTCGCTTAACCGCTACCAGGTGGCTTTTGTGGTTTGCCACTTGCCTGAGCTTGAATTTGGCTATGCGCTAATCATGTTTGCATATTGTTTATCAACTGTTCATATTGTTGAGGTATCATAAAAGTCTCGTTCTGGTTTCGGCTTTTTTGCGTCATTTTGACATTTAATTGGTATTTTTCAAGAGCTAGGTTCGCCTGTAATAGTTTTCATTTTAGCTTAAGAATATCGGAAACGTGAAGAAGACCATTAATGAATGAATTTAGCATGAATAAATTCAACGAGCACAATATTTTTTGAAGAGTTCCGTTCATTCTCATTATGTGTTTCAGTTTAATGAATATTAATTTTCATAAATTACAAAATACGTCAATAATGCAAAAATGGAAGAAATTTTTTTACCACAGCTTGTTAACCAGGTTTCATCAAATACATCAATACATCTGGATGTTTTGAAAACAACGATGTTTCATGTCAGCTGACACCACGATATTCGAACAGTCCAATTAGAATTCATTAGAACGTAAACAGAGGCAATTACCAAGAAAATTGCATCAGAGTAAAATGCTGATGTTGCATTATATATAGAGGATATTGAGATAACATCAGTTATATCCATACCTCATATAGTCGGTTTGAACTCTTTCAAGAAATTTCAAACCAAGAAGGATTTTTTCAATGGTTCTGCTGAATGATTATTCTTTTGTTTCATAATTGTTTCTTCGGGTGGAGTTCTGTTGACTGGAAGGGACATATTTTATATACCTGATGATGCCAAGCACATTTCAGCTCAAATGTTTGAAGGTCTTTGAATCGTACATATGAAAACTGCTAAATAGAAAAGGCTAGCTCCTATCATTGCCGCCTCGATCCGAATCTCTAAATCCTTTTAATTATTGAAACTGGAGATATCTAAAAGAATAAGGGTATACTAACTTTATACAGTATATCAAAAAAATCGTATCAATGCGACTTGCAATATCATAAAGGCAACTGGATATCTACTGTGCGTGGGCCAGCAGATGAAGAATTACACCCAACCCTAGCAAAACCCAATACATGCGCTTCCACCATTTCAATTACACAAGATCTTCTAAATTTTCGAAAAATGGGGTTCGCTTGTCGTTTTGAGGTGAAAATCTCAGACAACAAGATGAAATTTATTTACTTCGGTGTAATATTCTCGAAGTCAAACTCCTGGAATATCTATCTGACCAAAACGATAAAAAAAGTCCGAAATCGAGCAAACCTACTGTATGCACTTCGAGGTAGAATCCGAGGGTGCGATCCCCGGACTCTTCACAACAATTACAAGGCATTCATTAGCCCTGTTGTCACGTACAGATGCTTGCTCTACTCCACTATTTCGAATCGTCTAGTGGAGACTATCGAAAGCAGCGAAAGAGCAATCTGCCGCAGCATCTTCAGACTTCACAGACAATTTCCGTCTATTCTTGTCCATGAAATAACCAAAATGACCCCAATTTTCACCCAGATCTAAAAGCTCCCAGCTCATTATGACCAACGCACTCTCAACGGACCCAATCTGGAAGCCCAAGCAACGCTGACGGCCCCATGGATCAGACGCGCACGTGTCCTTCAAAGAAAACCAGAAATTAAACTGCCCTTTCCACCAGAACGGATCCTGCAAGCACTTCAGGAGCCCCCAGACCATGTTCTCAACTACCTACAGGATATACCCCTCCGCATCCGCTAGGGTGCGAGATAAGTATCAGTGTGCGTCACCAAAAGTGCGCGACAGTTAATTACGTGGGTATAGTTTTCTGTGTTTTCCTTCGCCAAATGTTAGATGAATTGAAAGTCTGACATTCTTGACCGAATGGCACAAAATAAAGAAGTCGGCCACAGCCGCACCTTTAGGCCTATATCTTATAACAAAATTTGAAATGCTTTTTTTTGTACAAAGATAATCAAGTTGTACAGGGTTAAAGAAGATCGCAAGACCTTATTGTTGGAATGTTTACAACATTGCTTCAACCCTGCAGATATTTTGTATTGGTAACACGGATTATGTAAGCTCCTCTATGTCTCTAACTATACACAGTTGCAGTAACGCTCTCCATCTTGAATAAGTTAAGTTTAGAATAAATGTTGTATAAGTTAAGTGTTCCTTTTATTACCTCTAAAACGTACAAAGCTTCCAAAATATAAGTTATATCTAACAGGTTATGGGACCAGGCAAAGTACGTAGTGAATTTTAAAAGTTACTAAATAACTGAGAGTGAAATTCGGTCAGTAAAGTCGTGTTGAGTAAAACGTGCACGTGCAACAAGTCAAAATGGCGGTATCGTATTTCAACAACATTCCCAAACTCTTAGGACGCGAGAACTATGATGAATGGAGTTTCGCAATTGAAAACGTAGCTGTATTGGAAGGATTAACTAACTGTTTAAACGGAACAGAACAGGACACAGTGTTAGTGGCCAAAGCCAAGGCAAAAGTGATCCTTACAATTGATCCCTCCTTGTACATTCACGTGAAAGAAACAAGAAACGTGAAGGAAGTATGTGATAAATTAAGAAACCTTTACGAAGATTCGGGCTTCTCACGCAAAATAGGACTATTGAGAACCCTAATCAACTTGAGTCTAAACAACTGCAATTCAATGGAATCGTACATCAATCAGGTTATTGAAACTTCTCAGAAATTAAGAAGAACAGGTTTCAAGATTGATGATGAATGGGTAGGATCGCTTCTTTTAGCTGGTCTTCCAGAAAAGTTTTCTCCAATGATAATGGCTATAGAAAACAGTGGTTTGGATATAACTACAGATTCTATCAAAACTAAACTGCTAGACATGCAGACAGATGGTAGTAGTAGCGGACCGTCAAATGGAGCATTCGTAGCTAAAGGAACTTTCCGGAAATATCCAAAAGAGGGTACCACAGGTAACAAGAAGTTCCAAAACAAAACAAATAAATATGACGTAATATGTTATGGTTGTAAAGAACGTGGTCATTTTGTAACAAAATGCCCAAACAGACAAAAACATAACCCTAAAAATTCGAAGTCTAAAACTTCAACTGTAGAAGACATGAATGCTTTTAATGCAATATTCATGAGTGGACAGTTCGATGATAGTGATATTTATGTAGATTCTGGAGCGAGTGTACATCTTACTGCTAGAAAGGATTGGTTACAGAACATCAAAACAGATGGAAAAGTAAAGGAAATAACAGTTGCTAATAAATCGAAAATGACAACTTCAATTTATGGTACTGTGTATATCAAAACAGTTATTGGGAAAGAAGAACATAGCATTAAGATTGATAATGTTTATTATTGCCCAGGTATAACAACCAATCTTTTGTCAGTAGGCCAAATTATCAAAAATGGCAATAAAGTGGAATTTACAGAAAATGGTTGTATCATCACCAATAAACTGGGAAAGGTAGTGGCTACTGCAGACTCTTTGGGTCATGTGTTCAAATTGAACTATGAGAAAGATACACTGCAAAGTTGTCCCAGTGCTTCTGTAAATCTAGCAGTTAATGATGAGACTTGGCATCGCAGGTTTGGACATATGAATTACAAAAACTTACAAATAATGAATGATAAAGATACTGTAGATGGTTTACAAATTAATGGAAAGGTATCGAAGAAATTTTGTGAAGTTTGCTGTGAAGGTAAACAAACCAAATTACCATTCTCTAACAAAGGCCATAGAGCAACTGCTTTCTTAGAAATAATACATGCAGACTTATGTGGACCAATGGAAATGTTATCACTAGGAAAAAGTAAGTACTTTCTACTTTTAGAAGATGATTACAGTCGTATGGTTTTTGTGTACTTCCTAAAAGCAAAGATGAAGCTTTCCAACGATTTAAAGAATTCAAAATGTTAGTGGAAAATCAGAAGAATGAAAAACTAAAAATTTTGAGAACTGATGGTGGAGGTGAATTTTGTAGTATTGAATTTGAAAATTTCCTGAGATACTGTGGAATTATTCATCAGCAGACAAATCCCTTCACGCCACAACAAAATGGATTCAGTGAAAGAATGAATCGTTCTATAATTGAAAAAAGTAGATGTTTGTTGTTTGATGCAGGCCTCGACAAATCTTTTTGGGCAGAAGCTGTTAACACAGCAGTATTTCTGATAAACAGGTCAGTAACATCATGTTTGGATAACAAAACACCTTATGAGGTTTGGCATAGTAGGAAACCAAATGTTGAAAAATTGAGAATTTTTGGTAGCAAAGCTATGGTCCATATACCTAAGGAGAAACGTCGAAAGTGGGACAAGAAAGCTACGAGCATGATATTTGTTGGCTATTCTGAAAACATAAAAGGCTTTCGTCTATATGATCCAACTACAAGAAAGATAGTAACCAGCAGAGATGTGACTATTGATGAGAGGCACCCTGAGGTTAAAGTGATCATCCAAGAACACAGTAATGAACTCTTCGAACATGAAGATTCAGTGGGGATTCAAGCTCTGATGAAAGTAATCAAATCGATGCAGAGATAAATGACCAGTCAGATGCTGATTATATCCCTGAAGATGTCACACTTGATGTCGAACAAGTTAGACGATCAACTAGACAGCCTAAAACCAAAATATATCCTGATCATGTCACATATCTTTGTTCACCAGGTTATGTAGAGACAATCTTGGAAGATGTTCCTTTAACTGTACCAGAAGCATTATCAAGTCCCGATGCAGAAAAGTGGAAAGTGGCCATGCTTAACGAGATGCATTCCTTTGAAGAAAATGATACGTGGGAGTTAGTGAAACCACCGAAAGAAGGAACTGTTGTTGAGTGCAAGTGGGTATATAAATTAAAGAGTGGAAATGACAATAGTGTAGTGTATCGTGCGAGGTTAGTGGCGAAAGGTTACACACAGAAAGAAAACGTTGACTATAAAGAAACTTTTGCTCCTGTAGTGAGACACTCTACGTTGAAACTCCTTCTGAGTTTATCAGTTAAATTAGATTTAGATATTACTCACTTAGATGTAACTACTGCTTTTCTCAATGGTTTTCTTGAAGAAACTGTATATATGAGACAGCCAGAAGGTTTTGTCAAAAAGGGTTTTGAAAACCATGTATTCAAATTGAAAAAAGCTATTTATGGCTTGAAGCAAGCTTCTAGAGCTTGGTACATGAGAGTAGATGAAATTTTATTGTCATTAGATTATTTAAAGTCTCAACATGAGCCATGTTTGTACTATAAAAGAAAAAAGGAGTCCATTACCATAATAGCTCTATATGTAGACGATTTTTTTGTTTTTTCAAATGATATCAATGAGTCTGTTAATTTGAAAAGTTGCTTAAAGTCAAAATTTAAGGTGAAAGATTTAGGACATGCTAAACAAATTTTAGGTGTAAAAATAACCAGAGACCAAGACAACAAATGTTTATATTTAGATCAAGAAAGTTACATTGATAGTCTATTGTCAAAATTTAAAATGACAGAATGTAAAGGGATGAAAACGCCCTTAGATACAAGTTTAGATTTCAATAAGGTTGATGAGAATATTTGTGATCCCAATATTCCATATCAGAACTTGATCGGAGGTCACATGTACTTGGCTATTTTAACACGTCCAGATATTGCTTTCTCAGTTAGTTTCTTGAGTCAATACAATAACAAGTATACTAATGTACATTGGCAAAGTGCTAAGAGAATAATGAGATATTTGAAACAAACAAAGAAATTGAAATTGAAATATTTTAAGAATGATATCGATTTGCAGGGATTTGCTGATGCGGATTGGGCAAATGATAAAAATGACAGACGGTCTTATACCGGTTTTGTATTCAGATTATCTGGAGGTGCCATTTCATGGCAAAGCACAAAACAAAAGACAGTTGCTTTATCGAGTACTGAGGCAGAGTACATGGCCTTAAGTGAAGCAGCTAAGGAGGCAATATATTTGAAAAATCTGCTTTTTGAACTTTTTCATTTCAAAGACAAGATTGTTGTTTTCAATGACAATCAAGCTGCCCAGAAATTGTCTGCCAACCAATCCAATCACTGCAGAACTAAGCACATTGATGTGAGACATCATTTTATTAGAGATTGTGTAGATCAAAAACTGATTGATGTCCAATATATAAGCACCAATGAGATGGTTGCTGATATTCTAACTAAAGGTTTAACCAATGTCAAAAATTCTTATTTTTGCAGCAAATTAGGTTTAGTATATGTTTAAGCAATGTCTCAACAGTGGGGGTGTTGGAATGTTTACAACATTGCTTCAACCCTGCAGATATTTTGTATTGGTAACACGGATTATGTAAGCTCCTCTATGTCTCTAACTATACACAGTTGCAGTAACGCTCTCCATCTTGAATAAGTTAAGTTTAGAATAAATGTTGTATAAGTTAAGTGTTCCTTTTATTACCTCTAAAACGTACAAAGCTTCCAAAATATAAGTTATATCTAACACTTATAACTTCCTAATTTGTATAAGCGATGAAAGAATTGAATGTAATTAATCTAAGCACTTAATAGACGTATTTTGTTGTTGTTGTTGTATATCATAAAATAATCTAGTCATACTCCCGTTATCCAATGATGCGTATGATGAGAGCATGTTTTATATCGCAAAGCGGACATTTTATAACCTACTTTTGCTCTCTAGTTATAGATTCGTATACATCTTCGATCCTACACACATAAGATGTATACATGCGATTAAACTCTGGTTCAAAACTTAAGTGACTGCTGAGCCAGAACTGAAAGTTAATGAATTGTACCACACCACAGTTAGCTACAGTGAAGATGGGGTGGGTTGATTGAGTAAGAAAAATTTAATGCCAGGCGCCAGAGGTTTTAAAGTTATCGGTACAATTCAATTGGTTTTCTGGTGGATGAAACAACAACTCCACCAAATCTAACAGTTCTTAATCTTAGTTCTCCCTAACAGTTATATCCACTTGGTTCAATAAATGATAATATGATTTTATATATATATATATATATATATATATATATATATATATATATATATATATATATATATATATATTTACAATTTCAAATCACAGTCTGTATTGGTATGGTATATATTTCTGTAATGGTTAAGGGAATTCGACTGGTACTACTGATTTTCATACTCTTTATTCCATGCCTAGCTTTCGGAAACTAGTTGGTTCCATCTTCAGGGCCACTACAAGCAAGTTTACATTAGCATTTCATAGAGATGAGTTCGTGAGTTGTGATGCATGAACTGTAAAAATTTTTCTACCTATTGTTTACATTTACTATTTTTTACTAACAATCAATATATAAACATCAAATGTACTTCCACAATTTTTACAACTAATAAAGATCTTTTTTCTTCAATTCTAACTTCTAGAAGGTATCACAGTTAAGATGAATTTATGGTTAGGTTCAATCTATGATAATGACAATTTCAATTCTTGTTCTATGGCTGTGTCGTCCAAGGTGTCTTTTTCTTTTTCTGGTACTGAAGGAATTTTGACTGTGTCTGATAGATGGCGCTATTCATCCAGGGGTCCATCGAAGGAGTTGTTTGTTTTGTTTGGATATGTTAAAAGTTAGGTATAAACATTGCTCAACCCTTGTGTGTCGTTCTTTCTGTTTATTGGGTTTGTCTGCCTTCTGATATTTATCATTTCTAGGATCAATCTTTTGTTGTGTTTGCCATTCACTTCCAATATTTCAGTACTTTCGAAATCTATTTTATGGTATTTTTCCAGTGAGTGTAGGGCTAATGCACATCTGGGGTTTCTTTTCGTTATGTCGCTTTTATGAAGTGCCAATCGACTTTTTAGCCACTGTGCTGTTTGTCCCACATATGTACTCTCGCATTCAGTACATTTTATTTTAAAAATAATGTTGGATTTAAGAAATTTGGGTGTTCGGTCTTTCAATTTACTAAATAGGGTAGAGATATGTGGTTTTTATATTATATGTTACTATCTTGATATTTTCATTCTTAAAGCAATTTTTTATTTTGTTCATCAGGTTTCTGATATTTGGTAAACTACCATATTTTAGGATGTTATTTTCTTCAACATTAGAGTTGTTGTTCGATACTTTATCCAACAACATGGATATTTTCATTCTTGAAGCAATTTTTTATTTTGTTTGTTAGGTTTCTGATATTTGGTAAACTACCATATTTTATGATGTTATTTTCTTCAACATCAGAGTTGTTGGTGGATACTTTATCCAACTCTCTTCAAATAATGTGCTGGAATTCACTCACCACACCAAGCGTATTCAAACTTCCAGCTTTAGGCTCGAAGATCTTCTGCCAAACCTTCTCAAAATTGTGATTCTCAATAATTTCAGTACTCAAAAACGAAACCGAGAAATCCAAAAGAAGGAAACGCAGAAATGAAAATAAAAACCGCAAAGAATTAGTGTGCGGTTTACAACAAATGTCACAATCAAATTCAGCCACCGTCACTTCATCCCAATACTGGATACTTATTCCTCTAAACGAAATGAATCTCCATAAAAGAAAAAGCATATATGATGAAGGTTTCAACAAGTCTCCTATCTGAAAGATAGTTGATATCTCATCATTTTTCCAAAAAAATACGAGCCAATTTTTTTCTAGTCAGGTTGAGTTTCCATGATCCTACAAACAACACAATACGACAATCAGACCTACTTAACAGTAGGACTAAAAAGTACTAACCTAACCTAACAAAACGAAACTCACTTCTCTCATCGTTTCTGACGAACAGAAATGAAATTAACCAAAACTATTACGTTATAATTTTCAACATTATTATGAGAATTGCTTTTTAAGTTTGTCCTCAGGCGTCTTGCTTATTTTTCATATTTAAATATCAGTCACTCTGTTCAAACAAAATGTTTTTTAAAGAAAGCATTTATTCATAGTTTCAGGGATTGTTTCAGGCGCACTTCCTCAGGTCGTTAACCTACCAGAATGAATTGTTATCACCGGAATACCGGGCCCCATGTATGATAAGGGTGATCACTAATAAAACTATAATTACCAGTGGAAATGTAGCTTAACGCTCTTCCTAGTCAGGAATAAAAAAAGTACTAGCACTGCTCTTCGAAATTTTGCAACTAGCTCAGTGAACCGACACTAGAGATATTGAGCATGAATAAATTCCGCTTATTTGGGATGGTTTTGTTATATCGTAAAGTAGGGCTCCACCTACTTTAAAATATGAGTCGTCGGGGTCAGTTATCTCAGGTCATGGGAGTTTTATTCACGTAGGAAACCAAGGATACTAGTGTTCGAGGTCGGCTACAAGTTATGGAATAGGTTACTCTGACTCTAATAAAACAAAAAGAAAGCAGGTGAACATGGTCGAAATTGATATATTGATAGAATAATTACACATTGAATGTTATTTTGCTGATACTAATGCAGTTCTATGTGCATTAGTCCATTTCGAACGTACTCACTCTGAACTTGCATTTCTTTGATCTACACATCTAAAAACGTAATTTACAAATACAAATACAAAATTGAACGGTAGAAATCCATAGAATAATAAAAGAAGAATCACGGATTCGTTGGACGTAATTTTGACTCACGCCTGTGCTAAATTTTCACACGTGACATACAATAAAATTCATCTTATTATACGTGAAGAGGAAAAGAGCACAAATAATCTAAATATGTGAAATTCCAAATCGGTAATAGCCTATAAACTTATTCAAGGTAATCTGTCACTGTACGACGCCTTTATCGCCGTTCAGGGAAGACTCACAATACCTGCACTTCGGTTCGTCGACCTGTCAACTATGCGCGGAACGTTCTGCGCATGCACCAGCTGAAAAGGATAAGATGAACCGAACCAAAATGGATTCCAGCGGAAACACGCTTCCTTCTAGACTTCGGGGGTAGTTATCACACGAACTCCTTACCACCATTGGACTTCGAAGAACGTGGGGGTCCAGAATTTGGCTGCTAATCGCCATCGAAAGTCTTGATCTGTCCGTTACATCCAGTTACCGATGATATCAATCTCACCAAACTTCAATTTACTGAATCTTGTGGTTTCAACTTCTAACAAACCAACCATCTCTAACCACTTTAATCGACCGTCAACTTGAACCTCCATCAATAATTGCACGGAAACTGTAGCCTCCTTGATTTGTATACGATGTAAACTCTCAAGCGACCACATTACTCTGTATATATTCTCTTCCAGCGTATCGGGCATCCAGGACATTTTATCTCCATATATAGTGACAAAATACACATGTTTGGCAGTACTCAACTGAATTATTTTTAATAAATGACGTGGAGGTTTCGCTTATCTCTTAGTGAAACATTATGTTAAAAACTATAAAATCAAAAGTTAACACACTTGACTTAGGTTTCATCGAATATATTAAAAACTCTACATATGTTTCGGGTAGTTAACCCATTAGCAAGAGTATAGAATATTGTCAAGTGTGATAAATTTTGATTTTTTGAAATATTTTTGTTTAAGAAATTTCTCGGCTTGAAGTTCTCTACTTTCAATTCTCTATTTCAGAATTGTGAGTTTTATTGAAATAAATGCAAGTGACGAGATATTTTCCCGATGAGTCCGTCTATTGAAATCTTTTGTCGTGTCATAGTGTGAGTTTTCCTGAAAATTGTGTTGAAAGCACAGTGGTGCTTCTTCACTCATTTTGATTAAGTTGAATGATATGGAGAGAGTTGTTTTCATATAACTATATCATTTGAATTAATAGTACTTTCTGAAGTATCGGATGCATCAACAGTTACTTCAAAAAAGAAATCATACATACACCAATTTCCAAAGCTAGGAATCGATTCCAAAAACCAGGAATTACTTGATAACCTGATCACATGAATATCTATAATATAAAAAGAATCGCAAAATGTGTTGGTAAGCGCATAACTCAAAAACTCCTGCACTAATTTGGCCAATTCTTTCTTCAAAATGTTCGCTAAGGTCCAAGGATGGTTTTAACGACGAGAAAAATTTCAACTTAAATTTAGAGCAACGGCTAGACCGATTCCACTACTTTTTTTTGTTGTGTTTGTTATTGCCAGGAAAAAAATTTTGAAAATAAAAAAACTGAATACCTTATCACACATTTCGGTTAGTTCGGAGCTATCCAGACTAATATTAAAACTTCAATTCAATATAAAATTTGGTAGGTTTAAATAGACTAAAATTAGACAAGTTATTAATATGGCACGTAGTATATTTGATTATGAAGAAGAATACATAGTTTTCTTCAATTTACAGTTGAAATTTCGTTTTTAAAAATTATAGCTACTAGATGTATCAACTTAAGACGCAGAACTCGCAATGCAGCAAGTCAAAGATATAAAAAAGCAAGTCAAACTGATGAGCAACGCGAAGATTGGTATGAAGTTGAACGGAATCGATGGAATCGAAATTGACAATATGAGAAGATTACGTTTCACTCCTATCGACCTGTATAATTATATAATTATATCTCATATAATTAATGATGAGGTATATGGGACAAGTATTTGCTACGAAAGTAGAAACATGTCGTTGAACCATGAAAAAGACAGGTTAATCACTCTCAATAATACATAAGACGTGTTAATGTAGGAATTTTTTGATAATTCGACTGATTTGAAATAACAGGAAGTATTGCAGCCCCTTGCTTAGAGGGTAAGTCCCTGGCGCCACAGGAAATGAATATTAAAAACAAGATAGTGTAACACAAATAGTAGAACATGTCTTTCCGGCTTTTTGAAAAATATTCAGATAAAAATAAATGGGTGTACAAAGTTCGCCGGGTCAGCTAGTCTATAATATGAAAATGAATCGCAAAATGTGTTGGTAAGCACATACGTCAACAACGCCTGGATCAATTTTGCCAATTCTTCTTCAAAATGTCCGTTGAAGTCCAAGGATAGTTTTACGGCGAGAAAAATTCTAACTTAAATGTAGAGTCAACGGCTGGACCGATTTCACTAACTTTTTTGTTATGTTTGTTATTGTCAGGAAAAAAATTTTGAAAATAATGAAACTGAATACATTATCACACATTTCGGTTAGTTCAGAGCTATCCCGACTAATATTAAAACTTCAATTCAATATAAAATATTGGTAAGTTTGAATAGACTAGAATACACGTTATTAACATAGCACGTGGAATATTTAATTATGAAGAAGCATACATAGTTTTCTTTAATTTACAGTTGAAATTTCGTTCTAAAAAATAATAGCTATTAGATGTACCAACTTAAGTCGCAGAACTCGCAATGCAGAAAGTCAAAATTTTGAAAGAGCAGGTCAAACTGATGAGCTACGCGAGCTTGGTATAACGTTGAACGGAATCGATGGAATCGAAATTAACAATATGAAAAGGTTGCGTTCAACTCCTATCGACCTGCATTCAATTATAACGTTGAAATAGATTACAGTTCACAACAAATCGTTGCTATTGGACCAATGAACGTTGTGTGTCAATATTGCGAGACAAAGTTCAATTGCTATTGATAAGAAAATACTACCAATGATGCGACATAATATTGCGCAAAGAGTCAAATCAAATAGACGCTATTGTTACAGACTCCAGAGTTATTGCATTCATTGGTTTCCGGGAAGGGACTAAATTCTGAAAATTTTTTACTTATATCGAGCAAATATCTCATTTAATCAATGATGAGATATATAGTACTTTTGGTACTTTGTTTCAACGAAATTGGAACATACCGTTGAACTATAGAATAGACAGGTTAATAACTTTCAATACATCAGACGTGTTAATATAGGAATTGTTTGATAATTCGACTGATTTGAAATAACAGGAAGTATTGCAGTACCTTCGTAAGTGGGTAAGTTCCTGGCTCTACATGGGATAAATATTAAAAACAAGATAGTGTAGTAAAACAAGTAGAATATGTCTTTTGGGCTTTTCAAGAAACATTGAGATAAAAATAAATTGGAGTACAAAGTTCGCCAGGTCAGCTAGTTAATTATGAAAAATATTCCCATTTCAGATGATGATTTCATGTCAAAAGAATTATATCAATCATTCAGTTTGAATAAGAGTATTTTCCGTATTGTCATCACAAAAACTATTTCAAATATGAAATAGATGAGATGAGCACGATTCATGAATTCAAGATAACTATTGCTTCAGCGTTTTTATGAAATATTCAATTTCATGCCAGATAATTACTTTTCATCTCAAAAACTTTTGCATTTGCATTTGAAAATCCATCGCAAAGCTCCTTAAAAACAGAAAAAGTCATTTTGAATTTCACTTCACTTTGAGTTAACCTAGCGTAAAACATTCCATGTAATAATGGAAACTCTAATCAATTATTTTCAAATCGAAGTTATGGTGAATGTTGCAATTTAAGGAGCAAAAAGTTTCAATTCTACTCGCCTGACCTACATTTATCAGAGGCAATTTCAAATTCCGTAAAACAAAGTCACAAGAAATATGCTCTTGGAATTGAACAAACCAAACTTGGTCAATTACTTTTACACGCCTTCGCTTTCCCGTGAAAATGAATTCATTTATTTGGTTTCGCTACTGCAATTTCACTTCCTTTGTAAAGGTCCCTGGTGGCACTGTGAATGAGGTTTTAATGTTTCGCGCTGCAGAAAGCGAGTTTAAATCAATTTTCCGAGACATCAAAAACCGAACATAAATGAGAAGAAAATGCTCTACTTTGAATCGTCTATTCCTGAAGTTATAATTTAAAGGCACATGGGAATAAACGACCAGACTTCGTTGGAACAGATTTGTACTCGTTAAGATTTCAAAGAATGGAAATTATTTTCATCCGATGTTATCCGGTAATGGTAGAAATGCAAACAGTAGACAAGCAACAAGAGAAAAACTAAATTCTTACTCAACATATTTTATACAATTTGATACTCCTTTCTAAGAGATTATGCAATGGATTCGACACACTATTCATAATGAAAACAGCTAATATATTTCGAATATCGTTAGACACGACGATTCATTTCCGCAAATATTCAACTTTAAATCCAGCTTCTGTATATAAAGAGAGAAAATTACAAAGCAGAGCTCAATCAGGCAAAATTGCTGTATGAGTTAACATTTCAAAACTGAGAAAATATTCATATTTTTCATAGTTTTGACATACAAGTGCAACATCTCACGGTAAAACGAGAACATTTACATTAAGGGGAGATCCTGATTCAGAAGGCTCGAAAAATCAATTTTTCTTTATTGATTGAATGAATCCTTATGTATGAAAATCGGCGTGCAAGTTTTTCCAGCAAGGGTGCCCGCGCACCCCGTAGACTCGAGCATTTTCATCAGAACGAGTTTATTGGGATGAAAAATGTTTATTTTATGGCGCAGGGATAGCTGATTAGCGTATTATAGCCACAAGTAGCCGAAAAATATGATTTTTCTGGATCTTTTCAAAACCCGTTTTCTTGAGTTTTCGTTTTTACGTTCTTCGATTTTTTCGAACTGGCGACCGTGATAGTAAAAAACTAGACGACCCATCTAAAGAAACCAAGGTTTTTCAGCTTCAATATGGATTCCACTTCTATTTGAAATAAAAAGATACCCGAAAAAAATTCTCAACAATTTGTTTAGTAATTTGTTTAGTGATTTTTCGTTTAAAACTTGAAGAAACATTCGAATTTCATAATTTCGTCAGTTAATCTTAGTTCATATAAATGAAAAATATATGAAAATCAAAATGATATTTGGTTTTTTAGTTTCAGATGAAAATTACGAGCTCCAGCTGTTTCGCCAATTGAAAACAGCAGTTGCACGAATGTACATAAAAATCGGACGCCTATAAATGATTTTATCTGAAAAACGTTTTTTTGTTATATTCAGACGTATAATGAAATGATATGAAAAACTGGTTAAACTTGCGTTAATCCTCGAAAACTTCCCCAAAAAAATCTTGCGAACATTCAAACAGGATCAAATATGTTTTAATGAAAAACATATTTGAAAAAAGAAGATTTTGAATATACATGGATGAAACTGCATCAAAATATTTCCTACAACACATGTCATAGGTTTTAACATTCCTACATCAGAAGTTCGGAAATTGATTATAATGGAGACGAAGTATGAACATTGATGATAAGCGTTGTTTGAATTAACATGATTCTCTACGTCAATATCGAGCATTTTTCAGAAATTATACGGAATGAATATGATATTTAATTACACATAATTGCATATAAACTAAAATTCAAACACTTGAACTTTCGATTTACACTTTCTTTGGTAACATAGCATGACGTGTTTCGTCGTTACAAACGACTTCTTCAGATGCTACTAGAATACTGTATTCCAGTGTAGTGAAATGCCGTATTCTAGTGTAATACCAAGTATTCTAGTATCATTTGAAGAAGTCGTTTGTAACGACTTCTTCAAATGCTACTGGAACGACTGTATTCCAGTGTAGTAAAATGCCGTATTCTAGTGTAATACCAAGTGTTCCAGTAGCATTTGAAGAAGTCGTTTGTAACGACGAGAAGTATCATGCTAGGTTATCAATAAAAGTGTAAATCAAAAGTTCAAGTGTTTGCATTTTTGTTTATATTCAATTATCATGGATTTACATCAAGTAAACGTTAACACTAATCAATAATTACACATATTTGCTTGTTCTTCACTTTTCAAACCAACGTTTGCCACTGGGTTAGACATGTCCCATTCACAACTTTTGCAAGTATCATTAATGATCAATACGTAGACGATGACTGAAATATCTTGTGTAAAAGAAAGGTCACGTTTCTCCAGCCGGACGTGAACTGTTGAACACGTTTGGGGCTGAATCACTTGAAGTTAGCCGAAAATTGGTCGTCTTTATAACCTTTCACATGATTGTCCAAAACCTCTCAAATTTTAAATCATCTTCGAATTTTGCTTGGGCACATTACAATATGCCCTTCTATTGTAAAAAAGACGAAAACACCAGATGACAAAACAACCCACTTGGATTACAGAACATTTCACTATCCAAAAATCGCTCCAATAGACCATAACTACAGACACAAATTTATATGGAAATTTGCAACGTCAAAATTGAAATTGATGTTGAGTACTTTTTAAATTTGAAAAGAATGAAACAGAGAGTATTCAAACCGTAAGAAGCTCAGCTCCAATTAGTCTTTTTCAAACAATTATTTCTTCTGTTTCAGATACACAAGTCGTTTCTTCCTAAAACACTCCTTCCTCGAACAAGCTTTCGACATGCTTTATGACCAGGGGTTCAAAATGACAGGAAGTTGTGGTTCTGGTACAGCGGGTGCTGCAGATTTGAAACCTGGAGTTGATGCTGAAGAGAACCGCTGGAACCATTATAACGAGTTCGTCTTCGTTAGAGAGTGAGCTGTTTGTTAATAAAGTAGTAGGAGTTGTAATTTTGGAAGTGACTAATCGTCGGGATGTACGGATATGGTACCATTTGAGCGGTAATTTGAACTATCGAAAATCAATATAATTCGTACTAGTTCTTCCTAATCGTGTGAATTGGCTACGCTTAGATGAAGGGAAAGTTAGGGAAATTTCTGTATTTTTTCTCGTAAATATTCGAGTCATGATAAAGAATTATGTTTCAATCTCAAATTGATGTTAAAAATCATTTTTATATATCTTCTGATATGTTTTTCGCTTATTTCAATTTTTAATTAATAAATGTAGAGGTTATGAGAAACCAGAGTGGATTGAACACAAGTGTTAATATGTGCAACGATTTAGATTTTGACTAAGTTTCGATCAAAGCTGAGATAATGACTTCAATTATAAATATATTTTTACCAATTGAATTCATAAGGTGACAAGTTACCCAAGTTCATATAACTTTGCAAAAAATGGAGTTGAATTGATCAAAATAATCAACTATCATATTGAAAACTTTGCTTCTAAATAAAAATGCTAAATGTGAAAAGGAAGAACCACTATATGGCTTCTATCTGTCTATTGATTGGAGAAGGTTGCTTAGTAGAGGTGCTGGTAATAGATTTAGTTATCGAAATGTTCAAATCAAGATTCAAACTGTGTAAAAAACCAAAAAATACAATTTTGAAGATTAGTTGACTTTGCTATTCAAAGTCTCAATATAAATGACCCCAAAAAACTACAAATCCTGGAATAGCTTCAAAATATGGTACATATACATCGATATAGTGAAATATGAGGATAGAGTTAGTTTTTCGCTATTGAATTTGAGGGGAAAAATGATATATATATATATATATATATATATATATATATATATATATATATATATATATATATATATATATATATATATATATATATGGACGATAAATGAATGCTTGTGTTCATAGGAACAATGTGAACCATAAAATGTTTTTCACGAATGCATTCATAGCTGTTTTGATATTTCATCTATATCAAAGATGAAAATATTGAAACAGCCAATATTTCATCTATATCAAAATGGCAAGAAAAAAGAAAGAGATTTGGAAATTATTCATTTTCATCTTTAAATAATTTTTTTATATCTTATTATGTTTCGGTGAGTATTGAGACCAAATTATCAACACAGTAACAGAAAATCAAAGAAAATTTTCGGTTATAGAAATTAAATTTATTACGAAACTCAGATCTATATTTATTCTCCACAAAAATCCCTTGTGATCATTTTTATGCTGATGAATCGTTACATCGCTTTATAATCAAAAATTTCATTCCGTACATCTTGGCGTTTTTCACTTACAAAATGTGTGTTAATTTTTTAGTTAAAGCGCTAATGAAAATGTCTTCTGTATTGATGAAGAGTAATGTCTTTTTTGTACTACCTAGTAGTGACAATGTTCATCCCTTATTAGTAGACACCTTACTCATGCCTTGTATGTGAAGATTTTATGGAATCGAATTTAATACTGAGTGTTTCTTTATTGAATATCATCAACTCTTTTTATTGCATTTTTTCATATCTTTCTGATATGCCATTAAGGTCCTATTTTCCTAATACTGTTTCGAAACTCAGATGAAAATTGAATCGAGGCCAACAAAACTATCAAATACTAACAAAAAATCAAAATGACCCACAAACTTTCTCATTTTGTTACTTTTCATTATCAATTCGAATTTGCAATTTTTTATATGTACGTCAGTTATGTAAATGTAAGTAGAATGTTCAGAAAATAGAACTGGTTCTAATATTCTCTGAAATCAAATAAACTCAAGCTAATATTTCACAAAATTTTAATTCAACTTATGCATTTTTTTTGATTCAGTCACTCTGTCAGTAAATTTGTGATTATGAAGGTGTTTGGGTTTCATTCCAATTATCCATGAGACCAAAATTATGCACATGCTTTCGAATATGTTAAGAAGATGATGAATGATTAAGAAACATTCCGTATATTTTGCAATTCTCAAACGAAAGTCTTTCTCTTTTGTAAAAGAATTCATTTCACTATTTGCAGAAAAACTCATTTCTAGTAGTTAAATTTGCATTTTCAATTGGAACTGCCTTGAGACTTTCGAAATTGGAGATTGTATTCAAATAGAATATATATATATATTTCAAAATTTTCATTTTTTTCAATGAATAAATGTTGATTATCTTTTTTTTCGAAATATTTCATATAATTACGTTGCGCAAATAAGGAAATTGAAATCCGTCGTATATTTTCTTAGTACGGCGTGACCTTACTTCTTTATAGAATTATACGTTCCTGTATAATTTTTCTCAAAATTGATATAGCTATATATTCATTGAAGATTTCAAGAACAAAAATTAAGGGATACATTCATTCATTCATTAATATTTGTGTTAGCACAAGGCAGTTTTCATTTCCTACTAGAGTATTTTCCATTGAATAACTGCAGTAGAAATATAGTATTATTCAGATTCAGGAATTTTATTCAGTTAATTCAGTTCATTTAGAAGAAAGACTGACTCCTATGCGATTGTATATATTAAAACACGAATAAATCAGTACTAAGTGATGGAAATAATACAGTAATATATAGAGTAACAACCTTTTGGTGAAATCGAAGTTTAAATTATACCTTAAGTCGACATAGTTTATTCATTATATGTAAAAAGGGTTAGGATTATATTATGTAATGTATATTGACCTATATTGAAATATTTTAATTTTTAATATATCTTTGTTTCATATTTGTGTTGTTACCAAATGATAATTTTACTATAATAAAATATATGAATATTTTCAATTGTTTCATTAAATACTTCCTTGCAAAATTATTTTCTTCTAACTGATTCAAAGACCTGATATCTTTTTATTCGGAAAGGTTACGAAATAAAACATAGTGGAATTTTTCATGGAACGTATGTTTCATGAAGCGTATTCGAAACTTTTTGAAGCAAAACGGTATAATTTAAAATTATTGTTGAATTATTGATAGAAGAGCCATTCAGAATAATATTGAAAATTATAGAATTAAATATATCTTCTGTCGGATTTGCGTCAGGTTTTGGTGTAGTCAATGGCGGTTGTGTTGTAGTTGTATCAAAAGTTTCAGTTACCGATGTCGTTGGTTTCCTAGTCGAGGTTGATGTGATCGGCCCACTATAGAATGTACTCACTTCAGGTACTATAAAGAAAAGGTATCTCGAATTAAAATATCAGTGGAAAACCAAATTAGTACACAGTCTGATTGAGAGAAATATTGAATATATAATAAATATTAGTATATTTTCCTGATTAATTTTCTTGGATTTTTAAGTCTATCGAAGTGGTTTATTTATATTTTCATTTATATAGCGATGTTTTTCACATTCTGGCAATAAATGTTGCCTTCATCAGAAAAAAATTTTCCTTATCCACAGCTAATATTTCAATTGAAAAGTAGAGTAAAATGGTCGATAAAATCGATAAACAAGAATAAATGAACTTTCTCTTGTACCAAAAGTGAATAATTCTTCCAAAATATATCTGTATTATCTGATTATATTTGAATCCAAACTGAAACACAAGTGCGGTGATTTAGAAATATTTATCGAGTGATTTTCAACAACATATGGTTAGTTAATAATCTAACCAAAAATTATAAACTAATGGTAAGCTCTTCCCACAACTAATCAATGTTTACATCACTACTGCAAGAGGTCCCAAAATCCTTGAGGCATCCAAAGTAATTCAGGTATTAAAAAAAGGGCCGTATGTGAAATTACAAATTGTCGCCCAATATCCATTTTTAGAGTGATTTCCAAGGTAATGGAAAAAAATTTTTCACTAGAATTATGGGCTATCTCAATAGATTCAAAATAAACTCTGCACTACATGGATACGGAATCGGCTACTCAACCCAAATGGGCTCCAGGAGACGAGCAGAGTTTTTGAATATATTTACAAGTGTTATTAGATAAAAGATGAACACTCTTTTGTGGCCAACTCAGTTTTTCATTCACCTTCGGCATTTGATTTCCTATCTATTGAGTTCATACTTCAGAAATGCTACAATTTATTCAGGATTTTTTTTCTGGATTAGTTACATAGTTATCTTGAAGAAGGAATGATGATAGTGAGAAAAGGCGAGAATTACTCTCGGAGATATGAAACAGTTCTTGCGTTTTCTCGAGGCTTTGTACTTGGTCCTCTATTATTCATATTTTTTATGAACGGTCTGCATAAGAAGTTTTCCCGAGTTTTGATTACGATAACAACTGGTGATTACATCTGGCAAAACTCTTGTGGAACTTCTGGAGGCATGTGAAAGCATTGTGAAAGAGTTTTTGAATTGGTGTCGATTGAACATTTTTATGGCAAAATGGTGAAATTTGATGAGTAATAATTCTCTATGTGCTCATTTCGACTGAAAGGTAATGGCATCAGTATCTTGAATGTTAAATTTGGAGACAAATATGGAGACAACACATCGAATCGATGGTTTTGAAGTGATTCTGATTCGCATTTATACACAGAAATTTGAGTTGAACAACTCAAATTGATGTTTTATGTAAGAAACTGAGTAAATTGTTTTTGGCAATCTCTAGAATTAACAACATTGTATCCAGCAACTGTGTTGTGAATGTGTATTACAGTCTTGTATATAGTTATTTGAACCATAATATTTTGCTTTGACACTGCTCTAAAGAAATAAATACAGTTTTCATAACACAAAAACGTATAATTCGTTTGATATTCGGTAGTCATCGACGAAAATCTTGTGAACCTTTCTTCATCAAAAGGTATCTACTGGCCCTAGCTTGTTTATGTAATTATAGATGTTCATTATATGTTAAAAAAATTGTAAACAGGTTTATAAAATTGACTAGTCATGGTTATTAGTTTTCAACGAGGAACAATGTTGGGCTACTCATTCCAAAGCATCTGAATTTCAGTACTCACTTTTTATGAGAAATTGAAATCTCCAATCATTTACCGTCAAATTTGAAATAACTAAATATTTATTTGTTCAAGAAGAAAGTTGAGTTCAACAAAGGCATACTGTAGTTCGGCAGAGTGTTTTGTTGATTCGAATGTAGTGATGTATGAGTCAGGTTCTAGTATCACATTTTAAGGATCTGGTGGTACTTTTCGACTGTAAGCTGTCCTTCTCTAAACATATAACTTGCATTACGGCTTCTGCTTCTAGGATGCTGGGTTATTTGGTTAGAAATTGGGGCAACTTTGTAATCTTGACACAATGAAAACGCTTTACTACTCCTTTATTCGCAGTAAACTGGAATATGCGTCTATAATTTGGTCTCCTGTGTACATTAATTCTACTGTCGACTTGGAGGCAGTTCAGAGGAAATGTTTGAAGTATATGTACTTCAGATGTTATGGACAATATCCTTTTAGAGGCTTCGACCATTCTATCCTAACCGATAGTTTGGGAATTGAATTATTGAAGTTGAGGCGTGAACGCTTCGGCCTAACATTTCTCTTCAAAATTTTGCACAATTCGATTGACTCACCATTTCTTCTCAGCAAAATAAATATTCGCGTTCAAAGGCCTGGCCTGAGGCGGAATAATACATTTTATGTCACTTACAGCAGATCAAATGTTATGTCACGTTCTCCTATCAATTATATGTAATCTTTATGATGTTTGTTGCGGTCGATGTGATATCTATTTGGATCGGCTAGCAGTTATCTTGGCATGCCACTCAGAACAGCGCATTGGGACGTCGTGATATTTTCCTGAACTTCTGTTGTCCACATATGTCTTAGTTATAAATATTATTTCAAATATTATTTTAATTTTAGTTATTTCATTTGTTTACTAGATAATACTAACGCAATCGATTTTAATTTTATTTTTATTTATCAAACATATTTCGTTACTGAATGGTCAACTTCTTCTGACCATACGTAACTTTGTAATAGACAATATTTCATTTTTGTTTTTAGTTATCTGGTTATTGTTCAATAATATTTCAATTTATTTTGAATTAATTTGTTCGTTGTATATATTAGCTTATACTCCCCATTTTTGTTTTTTTTTGTTAATTTCTTTTCTTATTTATTATTATTTGTGTACAATTTTGCAATTTTTTTGTAGATTGTAATTTTTTTTGTAATTTTTCCTCTGTAATTGGATTTATATATGTTTGTAATGAATGTCTTATTATTATTATTGTTATTATTATTATTATTATCACATATTTGTTTATTCTTTTACTATGACTCTCCTTCACAAGGTCCTAAGGAAGGTATAGCCAACCTTTGACATGGTGTGACATCTTTGACATCTTTGGATTTATTCCACTAATACAGAGACGTGAAGATAGCCTTGTACTATGTTCAGATTTATTAACTTTCATCGATGAAAAGAAGTGTTCGCATCTATATGTACTGCCAAAGGCATAAATTAATCTTTTTGCGCATTTTCTAAGAATTGATCTTCTTGCAGGTTATTTTTATAGAAATCGTACAACTCCATGGCTTCAAATTTAGATTTAAGGTGTAAGTTTTCTCGAATCTCAATAAACTCCATTTGCATGTGTATTGGAGCATTCTGTACATTAATATTTGTTGGATTAGCAAACAAATTGAAACAGTGTTCCATGTTTTTTGAATCACTAAATCTTTTTGAAAAATAAAATAAATATAAAAATGTTTCAAATATAAAACATTCAAATGGCCAGTAAGATCGAACAAAAATGCTAAGTCACTGCGATTTGAGTCATTCAATTCAAATAGTGGTTCATCTTTTATAATACAACAATTGTTAAACTGATTTACACATATATTAAAAATAATACTCATGACGTACGTTTCGATGAGATTCACCTTTTTCAAATATTACGTGCAGACTAATGACAATTTCTCGAATACATACAATATATAAACTTGAATTATGAAAACAGAGAAAACAGGTAGATAGCAGGTAGAAGGGATGAATTCATACTGAACTACTATATAGTAAACCAAGTAATTTTGAAAAGATTGAGAAGGGGGCTTGAGGTATGATCGATTTGGCTGTTCAAAATGTTGCCGGAATATTATTTAATATGAGGTATGATATAATATATCATACCTCAAGCTCCCTTCTCAATCTTTTCAAAATTACTTAGATTACTATATAGTAGTTCAGTATGAATTCATCCCTTCTACCTGTTATCTACCTGTTTTCTCTGTATTCATAATTTAAGTTTATATATTATATGTATTCGAGAAATTGTAATTTGTCTGCACGTAGCATTTGAAAAAGGTGAATCTCATCGAAACGTACGTCATGCAGTATTATTTTTAATATAGGTGTAAATCAGTTTAACTATTGTTTCATTATGTTTATCGATTTACATCAAGTATCGCTCATCAATTATTAGTTCATCTTTTATTTGCATAAAGTCAGCTATCTCATTGCTGGGCTCGTAAAACCCTTTAAGCACTTACCCCTTACTTAGCCATCTGACTTAACGATTCAATTCATCCAAAAACGCCTTGAACTGAAGATGGTAAAGCCCTCGTTATCGAATAAAATTGTTGAGTTTCAACCACACTCTGGAGTCGAAATGACTTACACAAGTTCTGTTGGTGGATAATACAATGAAGGACTATTGAATCTTCTTTTCCGCATTTAATTCAGTTGCTTTTTCATTCAAAATTCCGATGAAACATAGAAGGTGCCCCACCTTTCCTAATTCAAAATAATTTCGACCATTGCAAGCCAAAACATGTATATACCTTTTGAACCCTCTCCCCAGGAAAATGCTCTCTTCTGTAATGGTTCCATTTAGCGAAGGTGAGGCAAGATAATTTTCAGTAATAGTGCTCTCTTTATCAACACCTTGAAAAAATATAGCCAGTAGAGCGGTGTCGGACAAATCAGTGCTCTCGTCTAATGCTAGGAAAAATGATTTAAAACCATCCATACGGTCAGTCAATGTTGTTTTTTTACCATTAGCCATCATTTTTATATTCATTTTTATATCGTCTTGACAAACTAATTTTTTCAATTTCATTGTTCCTTTCAGGACACAAAATATGGCAAACGTTTAACATACACATCCAGATCGACAAATGGTTTCAATGAATTTGCTAATTTTGAACTAACTATAACCTTAGCTTTCACAATATTATCAAGTTATATTCTTTGTTTATGAAACACTTGCGGTTGTTTTTCCAAATTTGCGGTAAGCTTCTCGATTTTGTCTTTTCTTATTTGTCCTGTTAAAGAGAGCAGCGTAGAATGCTTAGTTGAATAATGCATTTTTATATTGAATTCTTTCATTACTGAAATTTATTAATTACACAGCAAACAAATAGGCTTAGCATTGTGCGTGATAAGAAAGAATTCTTAAGTCCATTTTTCTTGAAACTGTCGACCGTGCATCTATTTTTCGTTGCTTTCCACTCGACATCATTTTCGTTCACTTTTCGTTCGATAAACTTGATAACAAAATATGAATAGTAAGCGTTCAAGATAGAAGCGCACACAAAGTCTCAGAACTTACTAACGGCACTAGCATTTCGCTAGGATTTCACTTGTTAAAGTATAGCCTTGGTAGCTCAAAAAGAACTGAACTAAAATTCGGGCCATCCAACCGTCCACATAGGCAAAACGAAGGAATGATCAAAATTTACTCGCTCACTTAATTCCGTGAGTATGAGTAGGTGAGTACTGCAATAGTTTTTTATTGGATTTTTCAAAATGTCTCGCGGGTCGAACCAAATCCTAGAGCAGGCCGAATCCGGCCCGCAGGCTAGGTGTTGTCCTAAAGGATCGATATTTTGAAGGTTGCTTTTCTTTTTTGAGATGTCGTTGTTAACCATAGCGAATTTCATGTATAATTGAACCAATATTTCTGTTCGAGGTCTGAAAGGAAGATCAGATCCAAACTGAATTCTTTTGTGAGCATTCTTCTTGATTATAATTACTATATTAATTCAATGAATGTAATATGTCCATAATGAAACAATATTCAAACATTTTTTTCAATTCAATATACAATACGCATGTATTGTATATTAAATTTGAGAAAATTCTAAATATTGTTTTATTATGGATATTTATTTTCTCCAAGTATCGGCCTCATCAATTATCAATATAATATGTACAATGTGAGTGATTTTTCACAATAACTGTTAGTCTTATCATTAGTGCGATTACACTTTTGTCTTTTAGAGTATATAGGGTTTCATTTTCTGAACAATTTCAAGGCTTTTCGGGACACGTGGGGTTGAGTAAATGTATGCGTGATTTCCTCGACTTAATATATGAATTTAACAAGAATTATAAATCCTAGAAACCTATGAAATGGTCTTAAATTTGAGTTTGAATTGAAAATGAAGAGTTCAAATTGTTTTAAATGATATGACTTTACCGAATTCCAACAACAAAGACAAAAATATATGAATATTCATCAATATAAGAGGAAATTCAGGAGGAATGAAGAAAATTCAATTGATGAGGAGGTATTTTATGAATAATTCTCATCTTGCTCACGGGATATATTTGCTTCGGTTCCTAGATGGAAATGGAAAGTTTAAATTTTTCTTGCAGATGTTTTCTGGTAACGAGGTTTTCATGTTTCAGGAAAGTATCGTTTATCGAAGTAAGATACGTAACTGTATAACCAAAAATAGTAAATCAAGGAACTCATGAATTTATTGTCATCCTAGCGAAAAAAATATGAATTCAATCATCACGTATATAAAATACAAAATCTAATCACTCTACTGATTTGAGGAGGGAAATTTTGCCAGATTGCTCTAGATCTTGCCGTGACATTTTTGAAAATTTTTAGGTTTCAACTCTTCATTTGTGGCTTGTTCATATTCGAGTTATGTTTGTACATATACAAAATTAGACTGAATTACAATTTGAACAAAAATATACATTATTATTTTACTCGTGGTAGATATGACTTCAGAATTCCTTTTCACCGTTGTAGAGTTGGTTGTGTATGGCCTGGTACACTTGGTCTGGAATTTCAATTTGTTGAATTTTGATATCAAGTCATCTTCTAGTATTAGTGTATTCAAAAAAATAACAAATTTTCTAGTGGATAAGTGTTATTATAATTTATGCGAGTTTTTGTATAACAGTAATTGATTGTCATTTATTGTCCTCTGTTTGACTTTACCTGTTTGATCCTTGACATTTTCCATGCTACTGTAGTATTTTCACGGAATAAAACATTTTTATAGATATGCAGAGAATATTCCTCAAATTGAGGAGAGGAGACGACCGAAATATTGATAATAAACGACTTATGCCGTTTGCAAACATGCGAAAGATGCAAAAAGTGTCAAGTTATCCCTAATAGTGGAGTTCAGTTATTAACTGTTGAAATTTAATGCACCCGGGATGCATTAAATATTATTTTATTATTTATTTATTTCGCATGTCTTATAAACACCTATAAAGTACTTACATATAAAATAGATTAGAAGTAAACCAAAACATAGATCACTACCATAAACATCAACTAATGAAACTAAAACTAAACATATACATACATACAAATACTCCATATAGAAATCATTAAAATTTCTATATAAAAAGAAACAAATTTATAATAAATTTACCAGTCCTGTTTTGAAGGTTCTGGGATCATCATTAAAACAATCAACGTTTCTGTTACTGTTCAGTAGCTTGTTACAGATACTTAACATACTATTTAAATGAGACAAGCCATTTACAACAACCAGAAAAAGATCCCAACTGGAGCAACGCAACCAAACTTTTGGAACTTTCGAATGAATAAAACCAATAAAATTGCAATTTTCGTATTTGATGGAATTCAGAACATAATAAATGAAAAGAATAGCCTGAATATTTCTTCTCACTGACAATATTTGCAGATTAAAGCTAATCAACATAGAGCTATATGATATTTTGAATGGATAACTATTATGTCTTTCATAATGTAAAAACCTCAGAAAATGTTTTTGGACTTTCTCTATTCTGTCTTCATTAGTAAAAGCTTTAGGTGACCAAATATTGGAGGCATACTCCAAGTGAGGCCTAACAAAAGAGCAATACAGTTTTATGACATTTGAAACTTCAAAATTTTTACTATTTCGGATAATAACACCCATTACTCCAACGGCTTCATTAACGATTTGGTTGAAGTGATCGTTAAATCTCAAATTGAAACTAAAGTTTACACCTTTATATTACATCTCTAGATGTATCTTAGATGTATCTAGATGGATCTCAGATGTAATATAAAATCCTTTATATTACATCTCCTCTCCAACCTAAAATCATCAATAGAATAATCGCAAGTAAGACAGTCTTCCCCACCTGTATATGTAACAACAAAACATTTACTTATATTAAGTTTCATTTTATTATCATGGAACCAGTTTTGACACCGAGACTAGGTCAGATTTTAATTTTAAAAAGTCATTGGTGCTTTCGATTGTTTCAAAAAAACTTAAAATCCTCAGCATATAGTAAGCCAGTAGCATGAGAAAGGACAGACGGCAAATCATTGACAAAGAGAATAAACAACAGGGGAAAACGAAAAACTCATAAACGAAAATGTACTTCTGAAAAAACTGATTTCTGAGATGGATTGCAAAAATAACTTACTTTCATTCAAAATGAGTGTGTTAGAGGAGGGTACTGGAACGGGAGTACGTCGTGCAGCATCGACTCTGAACAACGAAAACGACCATGTTGAAGGCAGAGCAGATGATCCAGTTTTGTCAACTGATGATAAGAAAACGAACAGTGATAAAAAACAACGATCGGCAAACAGCTGCAGAGGTCAACAACCTTCTGGTATGCAGAGAAGAATAAACAACAATAAAACAGCTGATCACACGTGGAATGAAAATAACAATGTTATACCAAACGAGGAAGGAATTCGAACAACTGAACCTGAAAATAGTTTCGCAGGCGTATAGCAAAGAGCGTGGATACACTTCGGAAAGGTGAAATTGAAAACCCCTCAAAGAGAAAATTGAAAATCACCTACAACATACATTTCCAGGAAGATATTTCATAGTTGAGGCGCTTGCTGTCCGCAATGAAGCAAACAATATGTCATTCAGAGTTGGTGTAGACATGGACTTGATGAACGAACTCTATAACAGTGTCAACTGGCCGAGTGGAGTGACGATTTGGCCCTTTACATTTTTTCGAAGGGTTTCCTCTGATATAAACCAGGGTAGATGGCAAGAGTTTTTTACAACGGCTAACATAAATCTCCAGTCACTAACAAATAAAATAGATCAATTGATGTATTTCCTAAACGAACAGAATGTCGATTTGGCATGTGTGACAGAACGTTGAGCTTCTCACGAAATACTTGAAAGGATAAACTTAGATAATCATGAAGTCGGAAATGCTTTCAGTCGAGCGTTCTCACGACACAGTGATGCTGCAATTACCATGAGAAGCGATATATTTTTTAATGAGCAAAGCGAGCTAAGAAATCTTTCCGTTGATAGAGAAATTGAAACTGCAGCAGTCAGGCTAAACAAATTAAACATTATTGTTAATGCCATACATAGAGCACCTTCCACTAATATACACCTATTTTTGTCTATTTTGGTTAATGCTCTTGAGAGCTGGTATACTGAGTATTGTAGTGCGACCATCCTGATTTCAGGGGACTTCAATATTGATTTCATTGCACCTTCGAAAAATAAAAATGAATTAATTGAGTTGTTTCGATCATTTGATCTGGATCATGTCTTCGATGTACCGTCACGTGAAAATGAACACTCTAGTACTTTTATTGATGATGGATTTACAAATATATGTCGGGATGATGTCTAAATTTATAGTTTTTGGTACAAGTAGAATTCTTAAGGTAACTACTAATGAAAGTATAAGTATCGAAATTGAAAACCAGAACATTGAAAGGGTGAAATTTGAAAAATAATTAGGCGTTATGTTAGATGAGAAATTGAGTTTCAATGATCATGTTGACTTGATATCTTCTGAAATCTCCAAGAAAATTAATGTTCCCAAAAGAATTGGAAAACATCTGACCACATATATAAATTTATTGCTCTTCAAGTCCATAATTATGCCAATTCTTTCTACTACATATATATTTAGATTGAAAGTTAAAAACAAATTTTTCCCATATAAAGTAACAAAAAATGTAACATGTGTCAGTTATGTGCATAGTTATAAAACAAGAAATGCTGACAATTTCAACATGCAAGTTTGTAAGCATTCTTAACATAGGAATAGTATATTTCATGAATGATTCAACGCATTTAATGAATTGCCTAACTCCATAAAACAATTAGTGCCTTTAAGGTATTCAAGCGTAAATTAGCTTAGTTCGTTTTGAACATATAATTGTCAATAATATATTTTGAACCTGAATGTATATATGATGTTGTAATAGCTAATGCTAAAATAAAAATTATTATTATGAGTGCAAAAGTATAACCTATGAACCTCATCTGTCAGATCACCGCGCCCAAATTATTGAGATTCCAGTTGTTCACTCAGGTTCTGCAAAAAAAAATTTATGATCGTTAGGAAAATAAATGAAAAAAGTACTTACCGATTTATTGAGCATCTTTAAATAAAAAATTGGTCCTCCTTGTACACAGAAAGTGCCGAAGACTAGTTTAATAGCTTTCATAACAGACTCATTGAGATATTTCGTAGCTGCTCTCCTGAAACAAAATTAAAAATGAAACAAAGAGAAAAATATGAGCACACGAAAGATATCAAATTGATAAAGAGCGAAGTAGATGCTGCTCTCACAATTGCTAGGGTGAAAAATGACGAGAATAGCATGGAACTTTATAATCAGCTGAAAAATTTCCTCAAGAAATTACTGAATTAATCCTTCATTACGAAATCTATGAAAGCAATAGATGCAACAAAAATACACAAAAAAATAAATAAAATTCAAGCTATCTGGAGACTGATAAACCAAAAAACGAGAAAAATAGGCAACGGAAGCAACCCACCAGAGCAAAAATATGTATCTCAGCAAATGAGCTAAATGATCATTCTGTTTCGGCTGGCAAACAGAGCAAAGAGAGGAAGGAATTGTTGAAAAACTGTAGGGTTGATGTTTCGGAATCATTGTACATATTCCCTGCCAATGAGAGCGAAATATTGAAACTTGCATCCAGTCATAAGAATAAGGACTCGAAAGACATTTATGGTATGTCTGTATCTCTTTTGAAAAAAATCGTGTCCTACATTAAAGAACCTTTGAGTAGGATTCTGAATGATTGCATTGACCAAAATATATTTCCTGATAAACTCAAGGTAGCCCTTGTGACTTCTATTTTCAAAAAGGGTGACTCCCATGAGTCTCCTTGTTACAGACAAATATCGATCTTGCCGACTTTTTCAAAAATCTCTAAACCAGCCCTAAAAAAATCGATTGGTAAGTTTCCTTGAGAAACGGATTCTTTTGAATGGTGGGCAACACGGATTTCGTAAGGAAAAATCAACGATAACAGCTACGATTGATGTATTGGAAGTCATTATGGAAGCCTACCATAATGATGAAGATGTGGAAATGATCTGCATTGACATCAGTAGGGCTTTTGATACCGTCTGCCACAAAATTTTTCTGAATAAACTGAGCTACTATGGTGTCAGGGGAAAAGCTCATCAGTTGTTCTCGTCCTACCTGCAGAATAGGTAGCAAGCTGTAGAATGAATGGTCGAATGTCTAATCCTGCGAGTGTTGAGACCACATGGGTCTATTCTGGGACCATTGCTGTTATCATTTTCACAAATGACATTTTCGAGGATATTACAGCAAGTAAAATTTGTAGTTATGCGGACGATACTGTATTTTTGAACAGATCAAGGTGCTTGGGCAGCCTCCAAGTGGTGACTGCGAAGTAAAGGCTAAGGAGTGGTTTACGGCGAATGGTGTGTTGATGAATCCATAGAAAACACAAAGCTAACTATTTACTAACAGGAAATATAACAACAAGTCCCTCAGATATCTTGGCTTGGATTTTCAATCATCTCTGAAATGGAGCAGTCATATTGATACATTGAGTAGGAAAGTGGCTACAGCAATATTCATGATACGCAGAATAAAGAAAATAGCGACTACTCATATAGCTCAACTAACCTACTACTCTGCTTTTCACAGTCTTGCGATTTATGGTATCATTTTGTGGGGTCAGTCTGGAGAGGCTAACAAAATTTTTCTACAACAAAAGAAAGCAGTTCGAACATTGTATGGTATGAAGTTTACGGAAAGCTGTAGAGATATATATTCAAGAATGAGAGAATACTCACAATTCCTTCAGTTCTCATACTAACATGTGTAAATTTTGCACATCAACATCCAAGTAAGTTCCCAAGAAATTCATTCTATCGTTTTTATGATACACGAGAAAGAGATAAGTTTGCTTTGCCGTATGCTCGTATAAAGAAAGCTCAGCAGAAGCCAAACCGCACCTCCCTCAAGCTCTATTATAAGTTACCAGATCCCCTGAAGAAGTTGACACCCGCAGATTTCAACAGGAAAGTGAAGAATATTTTGTTGGAAAATACATTATACAATATCCACGAGTTTTTTAAACTAGTTCGTCTTTGAATGTGAATGTGTGTGATAGTCCTTTAGAATTATCTGTTTTTATATTTATGTTATATTTATATTGAAAAGTCTTACAACCTTACATCTATATCTTTATCTGATATCATATTTATTTAATAACTCATAGTGTAGGATAATAATAAAAAAAATATTAATAATAATAAAAATGATAATAATAATAATAATAAAAATAATAATAATAAGAATAATAATAATAATAATAATTCAACGAAGGTGTTTGAATACGTATCGCAGAAGATACTTTTCTGGAAGCGGTATAGTTAAATCGACAACAATGTAGACGATCTTGAATTATTCCTCACAACTAGACATCAAGCTTCATTTGTCTATTAACACACATAATAGTACAACCGTTCCTCAGAGATCCGTGTTGGATCTGAAATAACTGAATGACTATTACAATCTTCATTTTCTTTGCTGATGATGCTACAAAATCAGTGACGTGATAGTGAGGGTTGTCTCATTGGCATCATAGTGGATTCTTAGCAGAACGTCAGTGTATTAAGTCAGGCTGCAATTTGTGTATAGTTTGTTGTGGATGGAACAGCTCAAGAAAGAGTTCAGCTAGTCTTCATTCTAAAATGAATGAAGAAGCTTATCAGGTTCTCCTAACTCAAGGAAAGTTGCTAGAACTCATTAGCGTATCTTTTGATGGTGCAGGAATTATGACGAATGTGTATCGGTGTTCAAGCAAAACTTCCGGAAGAAGGTACCAAAGCTAATTTTTACACTTTTTTGAGCGTTTGTTTAGAATTTAGTGCTGGTAGGTGCATAGACAAAGATTTTTCTTGTCTACCCATCCTATGAGTTCACAAAATTCAGATAATAATGAGTGGTGGAGAGAATAAAGACGGTTACAGCCATGAGGAATATGAATGGTGAGCTGAAAAAAAGGCTTTTCAATTATCATGGAAAAAACTCGTGACTTCGCTTCAATGAAAACTTTGAATAGCATATCTTCGAGCAAGGAGTTTGAGTCAAAGTCCTCGGTCCAAGTGAAAGAACTGAAAGATTTTCACTTGAATCATGGAACAATGTTGACAGCCTTCGTAATCAAGAAAATATTGAATTAATCAGCTCTGGTGAGCTATAATCTCGATACTATTATACTACCTGAAAGCTTGAGAAAAACAATAAAATTTTGAAGACCATTGCAGAGCTGCAAGTTTTTCTGCATCCCAAGTTCAAGAACTGATACAAACCGGAAATATTGATATCGACATACAGACTACAATGCCATCAGAAAGAATAAGTGGTAAAATAAAAAAACACAATAAGTTATGCAAAGACGAAATGGCATCATCTGTCTGCGGGCCAAAAGACTGGCTCTCTTTCATTGAACAAAGTCATTATTAACACAGCTTCAATTGAAATAGCTGGAAAATTCAACTGAAACGAACATTTTCCAAAAAGCTTCAATGATATGCAACAGAATTGGATTCCTCATTACTCATTTGAATTATTCACGTATCAATTGCAAATCTCAATCAAAAATCGCCATCGAAATATTCGAAATGTTTCGCAAAAAGTTATAATGAACATTCTGAAACTCTTTGGGATGAACATGTTCTGCCTAGGCAACAGGACAATGATAAATCGGATTTCTTCAAAATAGGAAGAAGATGATGAATATTATGAAGATGCCTTAGGCCAAACTGCAAAGTACGTCATTCGAACGTACACCAACTTACACGTTCCATATTGTGTTATTTAAGAAATTAGTGACTTGAGAGGGGTGATATTCTTCGCTTATGTCCATTTAGATTCAGATGCAACTTTGGCCTGCAAATGTTAGATGTTTCTATTATATCAAACACAGATTCAGATTGAATTTAGCATTACGAGCACAGCAGCTATTACAATCGATTGATTGACAGCTTACTGTTATTTCTACTGTTTGAGAAAAATGCTGATTGGTTAGATTCAAATTCAGATATAAATAATTCTTACCTATCGAAGATTGGAATCAGGATTCAAATTTTATAATATCCATATTAGTATTCCATCTATATTTATTCCCAGTATATGGCCAGCCACCCTCGCACTTGCGGCCCAGTCCGACCCTGTGTACGGATACCAAAAAGTCAATTGTAGGAGTTGAAATTGCCACTTATATTCGTATACTATCAGAGCAAATAATATAATGAATATTCATTTCGCAAGATTGAAAAATCAACGAATGCCCTGGGTTCCCAATCAGAGGCATATTCCTACCATATGTTACAGCTAGAATTGAAACAAACGTTTTTGATTCAAGGTTGAAAGGAGAATATTTTATATTTGAGTGATGTATATATTATAGATGAATTTATGAAGATAGATTTCCACAAGATTGTTTTATGGCATTATTGCTCTCATATATAAAAAATGATTTACTTGTGCATATATAAAATTTGTATCAACAATCAAAAAAAAACTTACTCACTTACGCACTTGTGTTATTACTGAAATGGCAACTTACTTATAATGAAATATGTAATCAAATTCAGTAATATGAACGACTTAATTTTTATTCTGTACACTTTTTCGAAGTTCGGCACAATTTTAAAACTAATGCAATATCTGAATTGTGAACCTAACTAATCGATAATTTGAGGGAGTATTAAGATAATATATAGAATGTTTCGAAATATTTGTATAGATATCATGAATATGTACATACGAGTATCCATATGATCTGTAGAATGAATAGCTCAAAAATCATAATATAAAAGTGAAGAAAATTGACTGAATTTCACGAAAGTATATAAGAATATATTAATGAGATTGAATTCTCGCTTAACTCTTGGTGAAACATAATTGAATATCGAAATAAATCAAACTCTTGGCTTAATGTTTCACGATTTATTTAACAATATGTTTGGTCAACATGTTTCAAGCGTTAGCTCATTTTCAAGACTGACTGAAAATTTTCGAGGTCTTGAAAATGAGCTAACGCTCGAAACATGTTGACTATACTTATTGTTAAATAAATCGTGAAACATTAAGCCAAGAGTTTAATTTATTTTAATATTTAATATTTATTTTAATATAAGAATATATTCTTCATTCGATTAATATTTTCGAGTATCTTCCTTATATGGAGCTTTCGATAATCAATTTTGGTCCTTGAACTGATGCATAGTAAATTTTGGAGGAATATCAGAAATGACATAATACTTTTTCATCTTTCAATAATGTTCTAGTGATGTGCTGGGGTTCCATATGCAACATTGAGTTCATTGTTCACTTGTTAACATTTGTATTCACATAAGCTTCTCGAGGAATTTCACTACAATTATTCCTCACACTCCATATATCTTTAGCGCATAGTATAAAGTTGAAAAAAAAGGTTTGAAAAGTTGCAGTGGTCAAAGTTGATAAAATGGATGAAAATGTAAAATGAAATAGACAATAAATAACCATATGACCAAAAACATGGACCTACTGTAAGTTTTGAAGATGTTTCAACCATTGAAAAATGGTGGAGAAATTCTCAAAAGAAGGTCTATTTCATTTGTAATAAAACTCGTTTCAATATTTGTAGAAGAACACATTTCTAGTAGTCAAATCAGCATTTTCAATTGAAACTGCCTTGAGATTTTCGAAATTGAAAATTGCATTGAACCAGTATATATATATATATATATATATATATATATATATATATATATATATATATATATATATATATATATATATATATATATATATATACTGGTTCAATGCAATTTTCAATTTCGAAAATCTCAAGGCAGTTTCAATTGAAAATTTTGATTTGACTACTAGAAATGTGTTCTTCTACAAATATTGAAACGAGTTTTATTACAAATGAAATAGACCTTCTTTTGAGAATTTCTCCACCATTTTTCAATGGTTGAAACATCTTCAAAACTTACAGTAGGTCCATGTTTTTGGTCATATGGTTATTTATTGTCTATTTCATTTTACATTTTCATCCATTTTATCAACTTTGACCACTGCAACTTTTCAAACCTTTTTTTTCAACTTTATACTATGCGCTAAAGATATATGGAGTGTGAGGAATAATTGTAGTGAAATTCCTCGAGAAGCTTATGTGAATACAAATGTTAACAAGTGAACAATGAACTCAATGTTGCATATGGAACCCCAGCACATCACTAGAACATTATTGAAAGATGAAAAAGTATTATGTCATTTCTGATATTCCTCCAAAATTTACTATGCATCAGTTCAAGGACCAAAATTGATTATCGAAAGCTCCATATAAGGAAGATACTCGAAAATATTAATCGAATGAAGAATATATTCTTATATTAAAATAAATATTAAATATTAAAATAAATTAAACTCTTGGCTTAATGTTTCACGATTTATTTAACAATAAGTATAGTCAACATGTTTCGAGCGTTAGCTCATTTTCAAGACCTCGAAAATTTTCAGTCAGTCTTGAAAATGAGCTAACGCTATACAAATATTTCGAAACATTCTATCTATTATCTTAATACTCCCTCAAATTATCGATTAGTTAGGTTCACAATTCAGATATTGCATTAGTTTTAAAATTGTGCCGAACTTCATAACAGTGTACAGAATAAAAATGAAGTCGTTCATATTACTGAATTCAATTATATATTTCATTATAAGTAAGTTGCCAGTTCAATAATAACACAAGTGCGTAAGTGAGTAAGTTTCTTTTTGATTGTTGATACAAATTTTATATATCCACAAGTAATTTCTTTTTTATATATGAGAGTATGTATGTATGTATGTATATATATATATATATATATATATATATATATATATATATATATATATATATATATATAAACTTCAAATTGTAAGCACTATGTTGTAACACATGCAATGAACTATCTATCTATAACCATAATGAAAAGGAGTATTTCCTGGTTATTTAAATACAATTGCTATGGGTAGTATGCAAAATAAGAGGCCACTATGAAAAGATTTTATCCAATTTGTCTGCCTGGTCTATATTTCGAATGTTTTAACAATCTCATCAGGACTCTGAACAAGATGTTCATACAATTGTAATGATAAAAAATATGTTTGACAATTTACGGCAAACAAGAAATGAAAGGTCCGAAAACCATCAAACAGGAATTCGTGCCTCAAAATTGATTTGATATTACAAATGAGACTGAAAGTTGATGTTAAAATGTAGATGTAAAAATATTCTTATGTACTAACTAAAACAACAAGATAGAGTAGAAGTGACAGGAGCCCAGAAAAACATTGACACTGAAAAACGACACAGAGGCGAGGGAGTAAAATAACCATAGCAAGAAATATCATACTATGCACGTAACACATAAGGTCTATTAGTTGTGGGCTGTCTGCGAGGGTTACTTAAGATGATTCGAAAGTAAGTAACTATAAATGCAGCTGGAAACGTCTGTCTTCTTATTAATGCTGTTGATGTTATTATTAATGTCGACAATTTCCAAAAAAATCCTTTTCTGGTAACTAACAGCTACATCCAGTATTCCCACATTATCGAAGTCAAAAGTCACTGCTGTGCGTAATGTAGTGCTGAGGAACATTTGGGCGAAGCATAACATCGTTCTTATGAAGAGTTATTCGTCTTTTAATGGTATGAGGAGTTTGACCTATATGAACTCCCTCACAATCTAAGCACGGGACACTGTAAATGCAGTCTAATGTTAAAGATGGGGTTACTTAATCTTTAAGTCTTGTGAAAACACTTCTGCTAGTGCCGAAGTTCGCCCAAGAAGAACCCCAGAATAAAATTCGGTTCTTGGGTTTTCTAATTGAATCAAAAAACCCAAGAATCGAATTGTCACAATATAAATAAAATGGTTCACGAATCAGGTAGATATTCAAATATATATTTTATATATATATATATATATATATATATATATATATATATATATATATATATATATATATATATATATATATATATATATATATATATATATATATATATATATATATATATATATATATATATATATATATATATATATATATATATATATATATATATATATATATATATATATATATATATACTATAGTAGAATAGTAGAGCTAGATATATGAACGTGTACGATGTGATGTCTCCATTATCCTTCAAGGGATAAATGTTAGAGAAATATTGAAATCGATGTCACACCTGATGGAAGTGCGAGACATATATGTTTCGTTCTGCAAGGAACTCGTCAGTCGCACCACGTCCATCGAAATGAGACATCGATTTCAACCTCCAAGCATCTTCTTGTGACTTCAAGTGGAAGATCGTAGAGTAATGAATACTCTACAATTCCATCTATAGAAATCAGTAGAAAACACCTCTATCAGATTACAGACACACCAAGCATCGAAATTTCACATATCTTCTATACCCGTAGGTATCAAGCACAAAAAAATTTCATTTTTATATATATATATATATATATATATATATATATATATATATATATATATATATATATATATATATATTGTATATTGTATATATATATATATATATATATATATATTGTATATTGTATATATATATATATATATATATATATATATATATATATATAT
The DNA here is from genome assembly GCA_030704895.1 of Henosepilachna vigintioctopunctata. Taxonomy (NCBI): domain Eukaryota; kingdom Metazoa; phylum Arthropoda; class Insecta; order Coleoptera; family Coccinellidae; genus Henosepilachna; species Henosepilachna vigintioctopunctata. Next base: position 491,929 of record JARQZJ010000020.1, read on the forward strand.
ATATATATATATATATATTTATAACTTCTCAATTTGTAGATACCCGATTTATCTTCAGGCGAAATTTTTTCATTCCCACTTCTGATGTGCCTACCTACGGTATTCGTGGTTTTAGAAGCTATCGTTAAATTTTTATCAGATAAAAAGTTTGAGATTTGTGACAAATGGTCGCCAAATACGTTAGTGATTTTAAATTTGTATTACTATTGGTCCACAATATATTAGCTTAGTTGATCATCTACATCTGATAAATCCACTGTGTTAGCGAAACAATATTATTATCCATGACTTAAATATAGTGAAAATCAAAGTACTACTTAGTTTTATTTCAATTATGTATTCAGATTTTCATCAACTATCGGCCCAATCAATTAGTAATCCTTGAATTTTATTAATATTCGTGTCAGCATAAGGCAGTTTACATTTTCTACTAGAATGTTTTCACTTGAAGAAGCTGCAGTAGAAATAGAGAATTACTTGATTTAGTAATTTTATTTAGTTGAATTAGTTCATTCAGAAGAAATACTGACTCCCATGCATTTTATACATTCAAACACGAATAAATCAGTACTAAACTATGGTAGTAATACAGTAATATATGGAGTAATATCCTTTTCGTGAAATCGAAGTTTAAAATATACTTTAAATATTTTAAGTATTCATAATTTATTCATTATCTATGACTAAAAAAGTTAGGTTCATATTATGTGATGTAAATTGCCTGATATTGAAATATTTTGATTTTTGATATATCCTTGTTCAATAGTTGTTTCGTTACCAAATAATAATTTTATCATAATGGAATATATGAATATTTTCCATTGCTCCATTGAACAGTTCCTTACACAATTATCTTTTCTTAACTCCTTCTGAGGCCCAGTATATTTTTTTTGGAAAGGTTACGAAATAAAACCGAGTTGAACTTTATCTCATGAAAGAATTTCTCCTTTATTGACTTCTCTGAAATCGATCAATCATGGAACATACTCGTATTCGTAACTTTTGGTCGATTTTTGATGCTAATTAGTATAATTTTAAATTATTTTCGAATTATTGATAGAAGAACCATCCAGAATAATATTCCAAGCTATAGAATTGGATATATCTTTTTTCGGATATGGGTCAGGATTAGGTGCAGTGAATGGCGATTCTTTTGTGTTTGTTTTAGTTGGTTCCATACTCCAGGTAGTTTTCGTGGCCAGTCCAATAGGGACTGCATTCGCTTGAAACACTATAAACAAAAAATATCTTGAATTTAATTATAAGTGAAAAACCAAATAAGTATAAGTCTGATTGAAAAGGAATATTCAATATATATATATATATATATATATATATATATATATATATATATATATATATATATATATATATATATATATATATATATATATATATATATATATATATATATATATATATATATATATATATATATGTACATATAGTATAGAACTCTCAGGGAGCTGTCTACACAAATGTTGCGAACGAGAACATCACTTTCGAGGGTGAATATTAAGAAAGTTTCAAAAAATTTATCGATCTTGTTGAATGATAATAGAATACAATTGTTTCATCATTATTATGAATTATGGGTCCATATTCAATCAATCAATCAAAAATCGATGACTTTCAGAACGAACATGGGTCCTATACCAAATTGAGGGGAATTTAACCTAGTGAAATATTCACGTAGGCTCCCTCTATCGGAGAAGATTCCTACTCATGAGAACAGTAGCACGAGTGCAAAGATTTGTAGATATTTCATTCGAACACTACAGAATATTTTTCGCAATGTGTACGGATAATCCATTTCTTGATTAGAAAGTGAATGAATTTTCTGTAGTGTTCGAATGAAATATCTACAAAGCCTTGCACTCGCGCTATTGTTGTCATGAGTGGGAATCTTGAACGCTAGGGAGAGTTTATACGTCTTGTCTCCGATAGAGGGAGCCTACGTGAATATTTTACTAGGTAAAATTCTCCTCAATTTGGTGAAGGACCTATGTTCGTTTTCGATTCCTTTTCGTCATAGATTTTTCTTTTTATCGATTCGTTTTCGATTTTCGTCATCGATTCTTGATTGATAGATTAAATATGGACTGATGATTCATAATAATGATGGAACAATTGTATTCTATTATCATTCAACAAGATCGATGAAATTTTGAAAGTGATGGGTTCGTTCTCGTTGACAACATTGAAGAAATTGATGACAAAAATGCATATGCATTAGGCCAACTTCCAAATTACGCCATTCGAACGTACTCCAACTTACACTTTACTTATTGTGACAATTCAAGAAATTTCGTTCAGATTAGTGACTTGACAGAGATGATATTCTTCGCTGATATCTATTCAGTTTCATATGTGACTCCAGTCTGCAACTATTGCCTTTTATGATTATATCAAACACAAAGTCAGATCTAATTAGGGATTATGACCAGAGCAGCTATTAAGATCGATTGATTGACAGCTCACTGAAATTTCTTCTCTCAAAAAAAAAAAATGCTGATTGCCGAGATTCAAATTCAGATATAAATAATTAGAACTATTTTTGCCTATCGATGATTGTTTTCAAGAATTTTCAAAGTACATAATAAACCGTTTGTATTCCATCTATCTTCATCTCAAGTGAAGAAGCCACAAAAGCACTTGCGGCCCAGTCCGGCCCTCTTTACCTACACCAAAAAGTCCATCGTATGACTTCAGATTGCGAATTATTTTCGTATGGTATCAGAGCAAATAATATGATAAATATTCATTCCGAAGGATTGAAAAATCCACAGTATGTCCTGGGTTTCCTATCAGAGGCGTATCCCTACCATATGTTACAACTAGAATTGAAACAAATGTATTTTATTCAAGGTTGAAAGAAGAATATTTCATATTTGAGTGATATTATAGATGAATTTTTGAAGATGTTCACAAGATTGTTTTATGGCATTATTGCTCTCATTTATAAACAATGACTTACTTGTGCATATATAATATTTCTATCAGCAACCAATGAATTACTTACCCACTTACACACTTATGTTATTCTTAAACTGGCAACTTACCTATAATGAAATATATAATTAAATTCAGAAATATGAAACACTTCATTTTTATTCTGGATACCTTTTCGAAGTTCGGCGCAATTTTAAAACTGATGCAATAACTGAATTATTTACCCAACTAATCTATAATTTGAGGGATTATCGAGATAAAAGATAAAAAATATTTTCACAATTCGAACATATTTGTATATTTCGAATTCGTAACAATTCGAAATATTTGTATTTATATCATGATATATATATATATATATATATATATATATATATATATATATATATCTTGAAATTGATTTATTGCCTGTTTGAGGTATTTATTTTGAAAAATAAATACCTCATTATTTTATAAATTAGTTTTGACAAAGTTGTAATATAACAACGAAACGTCAACAGAAATAAACTTTTTCATATCAAAAAAGCCTGTTAATGCTAAAAACTTTCAAAAATAAAAAAAAAAATATATATATATATATATATATATATATATATATACACATCTATATGATCTATCAAACGAATAGCTCAAAAATTATATCAAAAAAGAGAAAAAAAATTTACGAATTGAATTTCACGAAAGTGAGTTACTTCATTCGATTAATATTTTCGAGTATTTTCCTTAAATGGAGATTTGGTTAATTAATTTTGGACCTTGAACTTATGCAGCTTAACTTTTGGTGGAATATAAGGAATGTAATAATACCTTTCAACAATGTTCTAGTTATATCAGTTGTTGTACTAGGGGTCCATAGAGATCATTAGGTTGATTGTTAACTTGTAAACATTTGTATTCACATAAGGTTCTCGATATATATATATATATATATATATATATATATATATATATATATATATATATATATAATGATATATTGTTCCGGAAATACATCCGTTGGTTTGTTGAGTGTCTGTTGGGAACTGCCAGACGTTTCGTCAAGGTCTCATCTGACATTATCAATGCTTCAAGTGATGGTTATCGATTACTCGGAGTCTGGTGACTGAAAAAGACCTTTTACCTTGAAAGTGACCTTTTTCCGTCACCAGACTCCGAGTAATCGATAACCATCATTTGAAGCATTGATAATGTCGAGTGAGACCTTGACGAAACGTCTGCCAGTTCCCAACAGGCACTCAACAAACCAACGGATGTATTCCCGAAACAATATACCATTATATTATTCCATCCGTGAATCTCTACGTTCAAACATATATATAATTTTGGTTTTCAACACGAAGAATTACTTTTTAAAAAAACAATTTTTATTCACAAGTTAAGATTACAAGTAGCTTTATACATACTATCGTACTCACTAACGTTAATATATTGAAGATTCTAATGCAAGTCTGAGTTTATATAAGCTAAAGTTGGTTAGTCAGCATTCTATATAGTGACGTTATTTACTAAAAGGAAGGCATTGTTCTGAGTTCACATAACTCCTCCCCTTTTGAAGAAAGTTCGTTATTCTTATTTTTAAGATGACGAACCTTTACATAAATTTTGTAAAATAATATAATTGAAATGATTATTATAAAAAGAATAATTATTAATATGAAAAAGTTCATAGTTGTAGGGTGCGGGGCCCATTGATACAAATCTTCTAATTTGGGAATGGCTTCTTCTTCTAAGTAATTGGAGTCTTTGATATTCGTCCAATTTATTTCTAAGGGTGTAAGGTCCACTTGACCATATTTGTTGAAAATCTTCCTGGGGTGTATTCTCTTCAATTCATTGGTGACAATGCATTCAGAGGTTATTAAAGATACTTTAGGAATCTTATGAGAGAAGGAGCCCGTCTCACATTCTTCCCGTATTATTTCATTATCCATAGAAATTATTCTTCCATTTTCTATTTGGAATAAATCTTTTTGTAATTCTTCGAAACTTCGATTACAGTTTTCTTTGAGGTGCTTCAGGACCATTCGTATACATTCAGGTGGTTTTCTTAGATAATCTTGTTTGCTTAGATAGAAATCTTCGACTTGCTGAATTATCTCGGTAGTCCAGACGATTTTGTCGTTGCGTGTTAATCCATAGGATAATAGGTTAGGTATTTTGGAATTTTGGTACGGTAAATTATACAATTTATAGAGGTCATATTGAATATTACCGAAGATTGGGATGGTTATACTAAATAGAATATTGAAATCTTTAATAAATGCTTTTGTTGTACAAACAGCATAGTAGTCTGTCAAATGAGTAAATGGTAACAATTTTTCTTTTTGTATTAGTTCATTAAATTTATTTAATGGTAAAATATTTTCATGTAAAAGGTGTAACCGTGCAAAACTAATTGCGTTCTCAATTTCGGATAATATTATTGCAATCTCGTGAGAATGGAGAATTATTAAATTTAATTTAAAACTTAATTCAGTAGATATCTCCAACTGTTTAGTTTTTGCTATAAGCAAATTTATTGTATTCGTGTACTTCGCCTGAGTATTAGATATGATATTTAATATTTTTCGTTGATTTACTTTAAGAATATCTTCATTTTTCTTATACTCGAAATATTTTTGATATAAAATTTCGTCGTCTGCATCTAAGGTACCAAATAGAAACTTTGAAATGGAACCTCCAATATTCAATAGGCCTTTTCGTTTTCTTATTTTCTGAGTAATTATGTTATTAAAAGTTTCTTCATTTCTATGTATTGAAGAATTGGCCATAATCAAGTAATGATACACAGGGATAGTATACGTGGTATTCACACATTCTTTAATAATATTTTTCTGAAGTGTTATCAATTCGGGTATTCTAGAAATGTTATAGTGAAATAATAAATATTTTGCATGATCCGCAATATAAATTTTTCCTAAATGGATTGGCAACAAATTATTCTTGATTTCTTGGACAGAAAATGAGTAAGTTTTCGTTAGTATGATCAGTAAGATGAAGGATATGGATTTCATCTGAAAACAAAGAGACTAATTAACGTTTTCTCTGTTTAATCCTATTTCTGTGATATACGTGTTTATTTTGAGGATTTCTTATCGTTATATCACTTATTATGTTTATAGGTATCTTCTTGTATGGTTCTTTCATTCCTCTATGTCCAGATTTTTCTTCATGATATAGTTTGACTTTTTCCAATTGATCACATTCTGTTTCAATATCTTCTAGGAAAACATTCGTTATTTTTAAATCAAACGATTTAGCTTCAAAATTGCTTTGAAGTATATTAATAAAAGGTATTTTCAATTCGTCATGTTTAAAAAATAAACAATATGATTTTCCAGGTTGTAAGTATTCCTTAATAAATTTTATAAAGTCATTTGTATCACTTATTGAAACTGTGAGTCTGTTACGATTTCTAAATATTTTCGCTTTATGTACGAAATAGTTCTTAGAGGTGTTGACAAATATAATTTGATTTTTATAATGATTCAGTGGTCGTTCTGTGAAGGGCAATTCTAATATGGGATTTTCAATACTACTATGTATTGTTTCATTTTGCGCTTCATCATCTTCAAGGATTTTCATGATGTCATCTAATTCATTGTTTGTTAATTCTAGTTCGTCTGCAGTTACGTTAGGAAATAAAGAATCGATATCGTCTTCTACGATGTTGATATCTTTTGATTCATTCAATGCAGTATTCTTATCTATTTCCTTTTTTAAGTCGCAATGAGTATCATTCTGCGATTCATCAGTATTTATTTTTAGCCTAGATAAATAATCTGCGTTGTTGTTCTTGCCTGGTTTAAATTTAATATCATAATTGAATTCTTCCAATTTTAATTTCCATCTCATTAATCTAGAATTTGGCTCTTTCAATGAATTCAACCAAATTAAGGGTTTATGATCTGTAAAAATTGAGAATTTTTTTCCATACAGATAAGGTCTGAAATGTTTTGTTGCCCATACAATGGCTAACAATTCTTTTTCAATCGTAGAATATTTTATTTCCGGCTCGGTTAGTGTTCTGCTTGCATAAGCTATCGGTAAATCAGAACTAGGGACGGTGCCTTGAGATAAAATGGCTCCAATCGCATAATTAGATGCGTCAGTAGTAAGATTGAACGTTTTTGTAAAGTCAGGATATATTAAAATTGGGTGGTTCATCAACAAATTTTTAGAAGTTATGAACGCTTCTTTGTAATTCAAATCCGTGACGTCGATTTTTGCATCCTTTTTTAGATATTTCGTCATAGGTTTCGTAACTTTAGCGAAATTAGGAATAAATTTTCTGTAATAGCTCAGCATTCCTAAATATGATTTAATTTCTCTGAAAGTCTGTGGTAATGGAAATTTTCTAATTATTTCTATTTTTCTCTTATTAGGCTTAATACCTTCTGGCGTGATAATATGTCCCAAAAATTCAATTTCTGTTCTGAAAAATTTGATTTATCTAATTGAATTTTTAAATTTTCTTTCTGTAGTAATTCTAAGATATTATGAATATCAGCTAAATGTGATTCTATTGATTTTGAATATATAATTATGTCGTCCATATAAACATAGCAACATTTTCCAATGAAGTCTTGTAAAATATTATTCATTAAACGTTGGAAAGTACTCGGTGCATTTTTCAAACCGAAGGGCATTCTTAAAAATTCATAATGTCCATTGTCTACAGTGAAAGCGGATTTTTCGATGCTACTTTCATCTAATTGTATTTGGTGAAAACCAGATGCTAAGTCTAAAGCTGAAAAATATCTGGCTCCTTTCAATTTATCTAATATACAATCAATCTGAGGGATTGGATATTTATCATCGATTGTCTTCTCATTTAGTTGTCTATAGTCTATAGCCATACGCCATTTTTGTTTACCTGATTGGTCTTGTTTTTCTTGACCATTACGACTGGGAATGACCAGGGTGATATACTTGGTCTGATAATCTTTTTATCTAACATGTCCTTAATTTGTCTTTGGACTTCGTTCCGATATTTTTCCGGATAACGATATATTTTTGCATGTATCGGTATTTCATCTTTGGTTCTTATATTATGTTTGATTTTTGAAGTAAAATTAAGAGTTTGTCCTGGTAATTGCAATGCTTTTTCAGTATTGTTGAAAATTTTAATAAGTTGATTCTGAATTTTCATAGGTAAATGTTTCAAATCTACAGGATATGATAATCTTCTCGGAATAACCTTTTGGAAATGAATAGGAATTTTACAATTTTCTCCTATTAATAAATTATTTTGTAAATCAATCGTAAAATTATTCTGTTTAAGGAATTCAAAGCCTACAATTCCTTCATATTGAGTATGAAATTTATATAAAACAAATGGATATTCTTTTTGTAATCCGAAAGAATTTAATGGAAAAGCAACTTTTTCGTGACTAATATCATGTCCATGAGGAGTTATCAAATCTGTGTCCTCTGAATAAATCAAATGTGGAATATTATTATACGCGATTTTTGGATCGATTAAGCATACTGTGCATCCACTATCAAGTAATAGTTTACATTTCGGATAATTAATTTCAATGAAAGGTAAATGATTTTTTCTAATTTTGTCGTTTAAAGAATTTAAGTCAATGTGGTGTCTGAGGCAGTTATCTGAAAATTTTCATCAACAATATTTTCATTTTCTTCAATTATATTTGGATCTGCTTCAAATTCAAAATTTTCATTAGATTGATTATCGTCAATGTTTTCTGTATCTAGATTCGTTAATTCTTCCGATATATAATTGGGTGATATCTGTTTATGATTTTGGAAGTAATTAAAACTTCTCGAATTATTATCAAAGAAAGCTTTTTGAGGCGTTTGATTATGATTTTGTATTTGTCTTCTTTGAATTATTGGATTCGCGGTTGTCGTAGACATAGGTGTTTGTCTATATTTGGGTACAAAGTTTTTATTGGGTTTAAATACGTTACTTTTTTGAGATTCGTAAGTATTACTTCTACCAAAAACTTCTTTATTCGTTGGATAATGTCTAGGTACATTATTAATTTGTGGTTTTACATTTATTGATTGAGAAGGAAACGTTTTCATTTGGTATGGTTGTCTCCAAGATCTCATTAAGTCTAATTGGGATTTTTGAGAGATATAATTCTCTACGGTTTGTACTGCTAAATCAAATGTGATATTCGGTGTTGTTAAAAGAGCAGTTTGTAAATCGATCGACACATTGCTAATTAATACATTTTTAGCTAGGTCGGAAGTTAATTGTTTATGTAACAATTTTAATGCGGCGTCTAACGTCGGTTCTGCGTCTATTCTATAATTAATTCTAATTTTATAAGCTTTGATTTCTTCAATGAAATCGGTAATATCTTGATTAGGTTTCTTCCTCAAGAATTGTAACTGATTTTTGAGAACATCCAAATTGGCATGATCTCCGAATTTCTGTAATAAGAAATTCTTAAATGCGTTCCACGTATTTGGTACGTTAGAAGAACGATATTCGGCGTTTGCCTTTTCAATTAATTTGCTTTTAACAACTGCTATACAGTATGTTTTTACTATTTGTTCTGTATTTGCGAATTGTGCGATATACTCTTCACAAGCGCTTAAAAATGAGTTTAATTCTGCTTGTATCCCTGAGAATTTCGGTAATAATGCTCCAAATTCACGGGCAATTCTTAAATTATTTTCCGCCATGACTTTTGTTTTTTCTGACTTTTCTTCTTTATTTAAGTTCAGTTTTTCAATTGAGTCTATGAGCGAATTTATCATGAATATTTTTCTTTGTTAATTTTATTGAGAAATGTGTATTCACTATTTCCAATCTTCGCTTAATATATAACAACCTACTATAATGATAAATTATAGGGAGTTTAGGTTTTTGGCTGAAACCGTGGAAAAAACAGGAATATAATTAACACTTGCAACTTACTGTGATTTGTTTTCCCAAAGTGGAGTCGTCGGCGCTACCCTTGCTTTGCACTCTGTTCGAATTCTTCAATGGTCAATCGAGCTCCGGACTGGTACTACCAAATTCGCAATCATCTGTGAGACACGACTGAGCTTGTGTTTGGTTCGGATTGTGCTTGAGAATTAATATTCACTTAAACAATCTTCGTACGGTTTGAGTTAACGCATTGATTACTCTTCTTACTATAATTCGGAAGAATTATCCTGTTTGCCAATCTCTTGATTCGGAAGCGTCTAATGCAGCAATCCCATCCTCGTCGCCAATTTTGGTTTTCAACACGAAGAATTACTTTTTAAAAAAACAATTTTTATTCACAAGTTAAGATTACAAGTAGCTTTATACATACTATCGTACTCACTAACGTTAATATATTGAAGATTCTAATGCAAGTCTGAGTTTATATAAGCTAAAGTTGGTTAGTCAGCATTCTATATAGTGACGTTATTTACTAAAAGGAAGGCATTGTTCTGAGTTCACATAACTATATATATATATATATATATATATATATATATATATATATATATATATATATATATATATATATATTTGTTGTGTTATAAGTGTACCATATTCAGGCAAAAAAAATTTTTTTATGTAAGTGTATTGTTTATATTTGATAGTGTTGGCGTTAACTTGATGTAAATCCATTATTATAGAATATAAACTTAAATTCAACCACTTGAACTTTTGATTTACACTTTATTCACTACATAGCATGACGCGTTTCGTCGTTACAAACGACTTCTTCTGATTCTGTAAGCATCTGGAGAAGTCGTTTGTAACGACGAAACGCGTCATGCTTTGTAGTGAATGAATTGTTAATCATAAATTCAAGTGTTTGAATTTAAGTTCATATTCAATTATTTTTTATATATCAAGCCACAAAGCTTTTTGAGATTTGGCCGTTTGAGAAGGCTTTTAAATTAAATTAAAAATTTTGTCGTTTTCTATTTCGATTCCAGTAAGTTCCATGCAGTCCAATTTTCGTCCTATCTGATAAGTGAGCCAAACCTATTCCTTTCCTTAGATAAAATCTGAGTGATAAAATCTGGAGACATATTATATAGATAAGCTACTATTTTCATAGCAGACTTAAGAGTGTTTTGCTTAATAGACTAGTTCAAGAGAGCTCATCATATTGACTTCTCTTTTATACCAATAAACAGACAACAATGGAAGATAGAAAAATTTTGTATTGCTCATATGAAACTATCCATAATGACAAAAATTTAAAAATTCATGGGTTAGATATCACAAATTGATGAAATTTTTTAAGGTTTTTGTTAAATAGGTGATCCGTTGAACATTTTCAGTCATCTAGATTGAATAGAATTCTGAGCTTTTCTACTCTTAGAGCTGTCAACATGAAAAACATTTTGATGTCAAGTTTAGTGATAGTGTGGCATTATTACTACCTCAAAAAACAGAAGCTTCACATATAATGAATTAAGAATTGAATTTGATATTTAGGCTCAATTTATTGACCAATGAACACCACGAGTCTTTGTGATCCATTCAATCCACAGTGATCCACAATGTTCTTTGTGATCTACGCAAGTGGTTTTTCTGTCTGATCGTAAATAAATCCGCGTATGGTGAAGAAGATCAATCTATGGTCCTCCTTGTATGAACTGAAAGTCAAAACCATCAAGACGGGCCACTGTTCTCCCAAGAAGAAATCAAGGCTTTAACGTTTTAATGAAACTTATAATTGTTTAAAAGATATTTGCTAAGATGGTATCGCATGAAATACTCGTTGTTCAAAATGCACTGATGTAAGCAAGGTCATACGTAAGTAGGGTAGTATATACAGGTGGTGATAAATTTTATACATTCCATATTTAAAGAAATATTAAAAGATATTTCATTTTCTGAATGATTTATTGTTACGAATGTTAAACTGATAGGTCGAGTTTTGGTTGTTGAATTTAATATCTTATATTCTTATATGAATTTTGAATGCACTCTAAGAGGTAAGTGTTTTGAATTGTTGAATATTTGATTGATTCAACATAATTTATTGACCAAAAATTACATTTTCACTTCTTCATGAGAATTTGAAATGGTCTTCAATATGAGAAGGATTCCTCGATTTTTTATTTTTTTTCATCACTTGTTTGTAACTTACTTATTGAATTTTTCCAATCAATATGCTTTGTAATGCAAGTCAAGTTTTATTTTCCGATTGGTATGAATTTTTGTTTGTTTTCTTACACAAAAACTGGTTATCTAATCTTACGACTTTTATTTTTGGTGCAAAGAGTTAAATATTTGAAGAATAAAGGAAATAAACTTGCACAACAGATCAGTAGGAATTTCATAAACCAAATTTATTCGAAATCTTCCGGCAACTATCTATTGAAACATATTTGGAGTAAGAAGTTGAAGGATTGATCAAATCACTCCCTGGAATTGAATTACATCACTTGCATCTAATTTGAATAGCTGGGAACTGGAAATAGACAAATTTTGATCAAGCAGAAATAAAAATGGATCGTTACACTAAGAAAACTAAGAGAGATCTTCAGTCTCCATATATGTTTTTTCAATTTGTGATGTTAAAATTAAAAATATTCTCAATAGAAATTTTAAACGTAATCATTCAGTTTCACTGTCTATATTGTACATTTATCAGGTAAACTTATATACATCTCCACAGTTTCAGAGCTAGCAGATATTAGCACCAACATTTTACAGGGTAGTGTGTCCTCTATAAAAGGAAAAATGGAGCAAAATCGCGAATGTCATGAGAAACAAAGGCATTCATTATAAAAAGGCGAAGCTTATCTCACAAGGGGTACAAGTTGAGCCGAACGCGGAAGACGACTAGAGACACCTATTCAAAACACTGAAAGAATGCAAAATAGAGTTTTACACATATCAACTCAAAAGTGAAAAGAACCTGAAAATAGTCATAAGAGGAATTATGAAAGAAACAAAAGAAGATGAAATAAGAGAGGATCTTCAAAACCAGGGGTACCTTGTCCTAAAAGTAACTAGGATGAAGGGACAAAAGATAGGGGATATGAGCCCCTTTGGGTTTCACGTGATGGCAGCATTATTTGATTACTGAAATCTACCAGGTTCATAGGCGTACATCTTGGTACATCGTTGGTAATTTCGAACAAAATACCCCGTCAACTTCGCGGGCTGATTATTCTAGACCATCTCAAAGGATTTCGTTCTGACTTACGTACAGTCAGACATTATCTAGTGTCATGTTCTAGCTCTGATCCACCTCTGGCTTTTAGCACAGGGTTGAAGAAATTCCCGAGACCTTATGACCTCCTTCTTTTGATGGAAAAATACCAATGAATTTCAATGTAAACAAATATCTCAATAAAACGTCTTTCCATTCATGCATTCATTCGTCCATTCATTGATTCATACTCTGTCTTTATTGCCATAAACGCGTTATTAAAGGTTGTACTCAATTCCATTGCATCCTCGAACATCATGGAGAGTCAATTGAGTGTGATGACAACACTATCTGTTTATTTTCTCAAGTAGTTTTTATTCGCTAAGAATGGTCTCAGACTATTATTTTGAAATGGTCGAAATTAGTCGATGGCTACCCGTAGCATTACAGATCTGGTTGTGCCTTAAAACAGGTCCCAATTTCAGGAGAGCTCTTCATTAAAAACATTTAGAGCTTGTAGTTCATTTCCCTCGTAATGGTAGTTATCTAAAGGTTGTACTTTTTCTTACTATAATGAAACAATATTTTGAATTTACTCATAATTTCATAAATACGCATGACGCGTTTCGAAGTTTTACTTCTTTATCAAATGCTGAATTAACAAGTCATTGTTCTAAGTGACGAGATATTTTCTCGATGAAGCCGTGTATTAAAATCCCTGTTTTGACATGTAATAGCGTGATGTTTTCTGAAAATTGTGTTCGAAGCACAGGATCAGCACAACTCCATTCCCTTCATCTGTTTAGATGAAGTATAATCATATGGAGAACTTTGTTTATATATAGATGAGTGAAAAAATTGAGATGAAAAAAAAAGAGATATGAATTCCCCAAAAAATACTTCGAACAGGAAATCGCATATACACCAATTTTCAATGTTATCAATTGATTCAAGAAACCAGGAATCACTAAATTACCAGATTACTTATTGTATATTAACTGAAAAAACATTCCCAATCCAGATGTTGATTTCATGTCGAAAGAATTATATTAACCATTCAGTTTCAATAAGACTTTTTCTCGTATTCTCGTAATCACAAAACTATTTTAAATATAGTTGTTTTTCATTTCACAAAATTTTGCATAATCTCATTTGAATATTCACCGCAGAGCTTCTCAAAAACAGAAAAGCTCATTCATAATCCCATTTCAAGCTATCCAAGCGTGAAATAATCCATGAAGTACATGAAACTCTGAACAATTATTTTCAAATCGAAGTTGCGTTAAATGTTACAATTTGAGGAGCGTAAAACTTTCAGTTCTATTCGCCTGACCTAAATTTGTCAGAGGCAGCATCGAATTCCGTAAAACAAAATTACAAGAAAATATGCTTATAGAATTGAGCAAACCAAACTTGGCCAACTACTTTAACAGGCCTTCGCTTTCCTTTGAATATGAATTCATATATTTGGTTCCACTACTGCAATTTCATATTCTCTGTAAAAGTCCTCGGTGGCACTGTGAATACACATCAATGTTTTCCGCTGCAGAAAGCGAGTTAAAATCAATTTTTCGAGACATCAGAAACCGGACATAAATGAGGAGAAAATGCTCTACTTTGAATCGCGTCTCCTCCTGAAGTTTTGAAGATTTGAAGGCACATGGGAATAGAAGTCCTGACTTCGCTGGAACAGATTTAAATTCGTTAGGATTTGAGAGAATTGAAATTATTTTTGGTCGATGTTATACGGTAATACTAGAAATTTAAAAAGGACACAAGCAAATAGAGGGTAACGATTTTCTTCTTCAACGTATTTTATTTACACAATTTGATACTTTTTTGTGGGAAATATGCAATGGATTCAACACACTATTCTTAATGAAAACATCCAATATCTTTGCAATGATCGTTAGATACGACGATTCCCTTCTTCAAATATTTTACTTCAAATTCAGTTTGTGTATATAAATAGAGAACATTACAAGACACAACTGAATCAGGCAAAGTTTCTGTATAAGTTAACATTTCAAAACTGAGAAAATATTCATATTTCTCATATTGTTGAGATTACACGTGAAATATCTGTCCACAAAACGAAAAAATTCACATTTAGGGGGAACCTGATTCAGGAGGTTCGAAAAATGAATTTTTTTCATTGTTTTGATATAGTCCAACAATATTTGTGTGCAATATTTGTTCCAAGTACAATAAAATCACTTATCAGAATACAAACCTATTGATTGAACATATTTCTCACGGAAACTGGACACACTTGCATCAATATCGTAACGCAGAACATGCGTTCAATGCATTCCACAATGAACTAGAAACATTCGACAGATATTATCCATACGAAGAAACACGAGTAAGAGGAAGTAAGCACAAATTTTCACCATGGTACACAGAAGATCTCAGGGAAATGAAGAGTAAACTGGATGCACTCTTGACAATAACTGAGGTGACAAGGGACCACAACACAATGCAAGTATACAAAGAATATACAAAACTCTATAAGGAACAACTAGATAAGTCTGAAAAAACATACTATACAGCCAAAATGGAATCAGCAGAAAATAGACAACAAGAAGCATGGAAAATAATAAACAGAACTGAAACACAACCAGAAATTCGAAGAACAAACATAGACCCTGAAATTTTCAGTAGATATCTTCTTGAAAACAGTGGGGACACAGTATCCAAAACAGAAAGAGATTTCTCAAAGTATTTGAGGAAGGTTAAAATTAAAACATACGAATCTTTCTTTCTCAAACCGACAATACCGGAAGAGCTATTAAAGATTACAATGAATTTGAAAGGCAAGAATACGAAGGATACATATGGGATATCGATAAATATGATAATGAAAATCATACATCTGATCGCTGAACCTCTTGCGTTTGTTATCAACGGGTGTTTCGAATCTGGTTGTTTCCCCAACTCACAAAAAGTTGCAAGGGTGATACGGATATACAAGAACACTGGTGATATGAAAGAACCTAATTATTATCGGCCGATAAGTATCTTACCATCGACGTCGAAGATCATGGAGACCATCTTGAAAAATAGACTATTGGATTTCCTAGGAAATAAAGCTTTATTATCATAAGAGCAACACGGATATAGGAAAAAGAAATCAACTTCCACTGCACTAGTAGAGGTGATAGAAAAAGTAGCCGACGCCTTAAGTATATCAGAAAAAATTGAGTTTACCTTGTGTGACATCTCCAAGGCGTTTGATAAGGTCATCCATGCTATCTTGTTGGAGAAACTGGAATATTACGGGATACAGGGGACTCCATTGAAATGTTTTCAGTCCTACTAAGAGAACAGGAAACAATATGTAGAAATGAATAGTAAAAAATCTAGATTAGCGAGTGTGAAGGAGGGCGTGCCACAAGGGTCCATCTAGGACCCTGTGCTCTTCATCTTGTATTTAAATGAACTTCCAAAAAATGTATGTAAGATGTGATTATTTGTGTAATTACGCCGACGATACTTCCTTCCTGAACGTCGACCACAAATCGGCCAATAGAAAAACAGAAGTTGCCTCAAGAGATGAGGAAACCTGGTTTGATGCAAATGGCCTATTATTGAATCGAGGGAAAACAAAAATTTTTCTGTTGGACTACGTTTGACACCTGATTCCATTGAGCATGCTAAGTTTCTAGGACTTGTAATGCAGAGTAACTTTAAATTTAGCCAACATGTTGAAAATGTGATAGAAAAGCTGTCCTCGGTGATATTCTTGCTGGGTAGATTGAAAAACTTAATTGAACCTGAAATGTTACTGGCTGCCTACCACTCTTCATTCCATAGTCGCATGACGTACGGAATCGTAACGTGGGGCGAATCTCCGGGATGTGAAACAGTTTTTTTGAAACAGAAAAGAGCACTCAGAATAATCGCTGGCATTACAAGGAGAACATCATGTAGAGAATATTTTAGGCATTATAAAATTCTCACCTTTTACTCACACTATATATATATTCGTGTGTAATGTATCTGTACGGAAACAGGAAGTTATTTAGCGAGAATGGAGATCTTCACGATTATGCAACAAGAACAGAGAGCACCTTCAAGTTCCGTATCACAGAAAAGAAGCTGCTAGAAAAGGAACAAATTACTTGGCCATAAAATTCTATAACAAGTTGCATCAATTGAAACATCCACCAGTTTCGGAAGGCTTCTCCGTAATTTTTTGCTCACTGGTGCGTTTTACAGTATACAGAAGTTCCTTTCCTATAGATAAACAGTAAAATAGTCTGTGATAGGATGTGACACGTGCTTATCTGTTAATTTTCGTCCTGTGTGAATTTAGATGACTTATATATTGTGTTATATTTGTATTGTTTTTATTTTTGTCGAGTTTCAAATGATTGTAAAACTTTTACTTTGACTATTAGGTATTACGAATTATTTTTTATGTAATACTTAGTTAAATATACTTACTTACTTAATTGTGTATCTAAGAACGTGGAGACAAAATTATATAGGTTAATTCGAAAAATTCTCGAACGTACAGCACTGAACAAAGTGGGGTATCGAACAGGTTAACGAGAGCTCGGGCAGTTCGGGTTCGCGCTCTCCTCCCTCGGTCGAATCACTGCGAACGTCATGACATACGTACAATCTTCGAAAAACGTTCGAACGACAAACTTTAGACGCGATGATAAGGAAGGCATAAGCAAAATTCGAAGTAATCTTTCAACTTTCATGCTTCTGAACAGAAGATTTCTCGATTGTGGTATGCTGAACCAGTTTGACCCAGGAAGTGATCACCGTATGGTAAGGTGTGCAGTCTGCTTTAATGTCAAGCTGGGGAGGAGAAAGCGCTTCAAGTGCCGAGAGGAACCAGTCAACATCGGAAACCTGAGATTGAAATCCGACGTATTCGACAGGGACATCTCTAACCAGCCCGGCTTTCGGACCGACAGAGGCAGAAGATACGCTGCTGAACGCTATTAAATCAACAACTTTCAAGTAGGGAGGATATCAAAGTTTCCAAATGAACTGACTATAACTTACTTTCACTATATAGTTATAGATTTGTATACAACTTCGATCTCAACACACAAGATGTATACCTGCGCTTAACCTCTGGTTCAAAACCTGAGTGACTGCTAAGCGAGAACTGAAAGTTATTAAATTGAATTGTATTACACCACAGTTAGCTAGTGAAGATGGAATGGGTTAATTATGTAAGAAAAATTTAATGCCAGGCGCCAGAGAATTGAAAGTTCTCGGTACAATTCAATTGGTTTTCTGGAGAACCAAACAACAACTCCACCACATCTGACAGATCTTAACCTTAGTTCTTCCTAATAGTAATATCCACGTGGTTCAATAAATGATAATATGTTTATTATTATTATTATTATTTTTTCGATTGTTCCTCGTGAGGAGAGCGACTGAACTTGAATTCGCATTAGGAATCATTGGGAATATTGTTTCATCTTTCTTGCCTCCCAAAAACACTTCATCCTCTCTGAATGCTCTTTCTCCCGTTCATCTGTCCACTTAACTCCAGGTTGACGATTTGATTTTTGCTCATACTTTACATGTGCGATTTTATAGCGACATTCAGTGCGATCTTCGAGATTTTTCATATTGATCTGTTGTAGATCCTCTTGGATCTCTTTTAGCCACTCTGTTCCGCATTTACTATTCATAATTATATTGAGTAGTTTCTTCGGTATTCTGGACTGTTTCATTCTGTAGACAGGTGCTTAGAACTTTGCTCGTCGTTTTCTGATTTCTTCTGTTATCGTATTTGTCTTTTGATACAGTGCATCTTGAGGTCTTCTCATGCAAATACCGTTTCTATTGATTGGCCCGTAAATCTTTCTGAGAATTTTTCGTTCTTGTTTTTATATTTCTCTAATTCTTGAATGGCCGTCAATAACCATTGTTTCAGCTGCGTAGATTGTTTCTGGAGAAATCGTTGTGTTAAAATGATTCTCGTCGATGAATCGTGTTTCTTGGAGCGCTGTGATTTTGGGATTGAACTTTCTCATGGTGTTGGTGAGCTGCTTCAGTTTACCTGTTTTAACGAGTGTATTAACGTTAATTGTACCGATGTGATGTTTTTGATTGATCTTGAGATTATGGAAGGTTTTTGAGAAGCTCCGATTCTTCTCCGCATGGTGTCCCTGATCCCTAGAATCCGATGATCAGGTGAAGCCAGTCTTTCGACTGGTGCCTGGGGTAGTGATACTTTGATCTTGTTTTCCATCATGCTTTCAAGCTGAATAGAGCTTAGTGGTGGTCTCAGTTGAGACCACAGGTTGTACGACTCGATTTTTGAGTTCGAGAAGATTGAAATACAGCCGCATCAACTAGAGAAATAGACGCTAACCACTGGCCGTCAGATACTGAACAGACGCCAATGGATTTGTTTAGTTAGTTTTTGGTCCGCCCTGTGTATCAGTGTCTCCTATGTCAAGGAGACTTTCCCCTATCCGCCACCTGGGGAGGCGCCCGATGGGGGTACTAACAACCCCACACGAGGATAATATGTTTATATATATATATATATATATATATATATATATATATATATATATATATATATATATATATAATATATATATAGATCCTCTTGGATCTCTTTTAGCCACTCTGTTCCGCATTTACTATTCATAATTATATTGAGTAGTTTCTTCGGTATTCTGGACTGTTTCATTCTGTAGACATGTGCTTAGAACTTTGCTCGTCGTTTTCTGATTTCTTCTGTTATCGTATTTGTCTTTTGATACAGTGCATCTTGAGGTCTTCTCATGCAAATACCGTTTCTATTGATTGGCCCGTAAATCTTTCTGAGAATTTTTCGTTCTTGTTTTTATATTTCTCTAATTCTTGAATGGCCGTCAATAACCATTGTTTCAGCTGCGTAGATTGTTTCTGGAAAAATCGTTGTGTTAAAATGCCTCAATTTGGCGAATCTCGAAATGCACTTTTTGTTATAGTGAGCCCATGTTAGTTTGTAGGCCCTTTGGAGCTTGGTTATTCTCTGTTCATTAGCGATTCGGTTTAAACCCGAGGACTGTATAAATTTCCCGAGGTATTTAAAATGGCCTACTTGCAGAATTTCACCATGTTTTGTCATAAGAGAAGATTTATTTTCTGGTTTTCTTTCCATTTATTTCTACTCATCTGTAATATCGTTTTCAAAATCCAGATCTGTTCAGCACATGATCGGCCTTTTTTGAATCCAACTTGGTATTCCCCAATTAGTGGATCCGCTTGGTGTTCTACTCTGTTTAGGAGTGCTTTAGAAAGTATTTTGTACGCAACCGGGAGTAAGGAAATTCCCCTGTAATTATTGATATCCATTTTGTCCCCCTTTGTGTGCAATGGATGTATCAACGCGCATTCCGAATCCTCTGGTATCTGTTTCTTTCTCCAGATTTCTGATATTAAATGATGAAGTTTTTGGGTCAAAGTAGTATCGTTCAGTTTTCAGAGTTCCGCAATAATCCCATCTTCTCCTGCTGCTTTGTTGTTTTTGAGTTGCTTGATAATTGCTGTAATCTCCTCCATATCAGGGGCTTGCGAGTCTGGATGCGTAAACCCCGAAAAGTCGAATTTAAGTTTTTCTTGGGGTGGATTGCAGGTGAGAAGGGTGCTGAAATATTCGGCTAACATTTTGCAGTTATTTTTTGTGTTAGTTTCCAACGCGCCATCGGATTTTTTGAAGCAAAGAGTGGGCGCTTGGTATCCTCGCAAGTTTTCTCTGAAAGTTTTGTAAAAATCTCTAGTATTATTATTGGTGAAATCCTTCTGTATTTCGTGACACCAATTATTATCATATCTCCGTTTTTCTCTTGTAATTACTTTGGAGGCCTGTTTTTGAGTTGTAAGGAAATTCTCCCAGTTTTCCTCATTTTTATGGCCGTTAAATTTTTTCCATGCAGTTATTCTCTTGTCGACTGCTTGGTCGCAGATTAAGTTCCACCAGCGGTGTTTCCTGGCGCGAGGAGGTTGCCCTAGTGTGATGGCTTTCTGAATATTCTCTGTAAGGATTTCCCAATTCGTCGATTCTTCCTGATTGATTTGTGCAATGATTGTATCCTTGTGAAGTTTCGGATATTCGGGATCGAACCCAACTTTTCTGGGTGTAAATTTTTTATTTCTATTGGGTTGAAATTTTTTACTTATTTGGAGGAGATAGTGATCCGAATCAAAAACGCCTTCACGAGTTCTGACATTTAAAATTTCCTTTACGTTGTTCTTGGAAATTGCGACATGATCAATTTGATATTCACCCTGCTTGAGACTGGACGATCTCCAAGTAGGTAGATAGCTTATGTGCAGGTTTTTGAAATTGAGTAGGTACTCATGATTTCGAGTTCAAAGTTCCTACAGAACGCGATTAACCTTTCACCGTTCTTGTTGGTACGTTTGTGTTTAGTATGGGGACCCGTAGTATCTCTGAATTTCCTTTCCTTACCTAGCTGTGCGTTAAAATCTCCTAGCAAGATTTTCACGTGCTCTTTTGGTATTTTATTGGTTGTTTCTTCCAATGTTTCCCAAAAATCTTGTACGCTTTCTGGAACGGTTTTGTTGTGGTGATTAATGGGAGCGTGCACGTTGATTAAAGTGTTAGCTTTATTGGCTGATTCAATAAAAAGCAACGAGACTCTCTCGTTGGGCGATGTGAAATTAATAACCGAGTCTAGTATGGAATTGTGTATCGCGAATCCGGTACCTAAAAGCGGTAATTTGCCCATTACTTTCACGGCAGGTTTCTCCTTGTAGATTCTGAAACTGTCGGTGTCGAAATGATTCTCGTCGATGAATCGTGTTTCTTGGAGCGCTGTGATTTTGGGATTGAACTTTCTCATGGTGTTGGTGAGCTGCTTCAGTTTACCAGTTTTAACGAGTGTATTAACGTTAATTGTACCGATGTGATGTTTTTGATTGATCTTGAGATTATGGAAGGTTTTTGAGAAGCTCCGATTCTTCTCCGCATGGTGTCCCTGATCCCCAGAATCCGATGATCAGGTGAAGCCAGTCTTTCGACTGGTGCCTGGGGTAGTGATACTTTGATCTTGTTTTCCATCATGCTTTCAAGCTGAATAGAGCTTAGTGGTGGTCTCAGTTGAGACCACAGGTTGTACGACTCGATTTTTGAGTTCGAGAAGATTGAAATACAGCCGCCTCAACTAGAGAAATAGACGCTGACCACTGGCCGTCAGATACTGAACAGACGCCAATGGATTTGTTTAGTTAGTTTTTGGTCCGCCCTGTGTATCAGTGTCTCCTATGTCTAGGAGACTTTCAGAACTCTCGCTGCAATCAACTCAATACTGAGGACAGGGAAACCATCTTGTTCTACCGAACTGATCCAGAATATATACGAACATGCCACAGCAACCATCACAATCGACGCATATTCGGAAAAATTACCAATAATGAGAGGTGTTAGACAGGGAGACCCGTTTTTCCCAAAACTGTTCTCAGCTGCTTTGGAGTGTATGTTCCAGAAGCTGGACTGGAGCGAGAAAGGATTCAAGATCCATAACCACTAACTTAGCCACTTGAGGTTGGCTGACGATATAGTCCTGATCTCCCGTCTTACAGATATCTGGGACCGATTGTCACCTTTATTATGACATTATAATTCAATGCCGCAGATTGTCATCCTTTTTTTTATAATATTTTACTTATTTGCATCGGGGAGGACAGAATATACCTACAGATATAATTGAAAATGTCTTTTTCCACATGTGTGCCTTATTTGAAAAAATTATTGATGACATTTCTCTCGAACGGCCCTTTTTGAATAATATACACCAGAAAGCAATTTTGTGTAATCTCACTATTTTTCGTCATTGGATGAATTCTTCAAATATTTTTATTGTTGCTGTTTATGTGGTGAAAAACAATGAAAATATTCTGAACATGCTGTGTTCCATTTTTTTCGAATATCTTGAATGAAAACTGAATCGAAAAATAAACGGAGAAAGCTGAATATTTTCATAAAGTAGTTTGTTGGTGGCGCTAATCAGACATATAATATTCATTTATACTTAGATAAATAATTCAATTTGAGTAATGCCTACAGCGTTTCTTTCAAGATTCCTATTCTCTCAAATAATTCAATCAATTTGATTTGGCATCTTTTCATGTTAATAAATCCCACTGACTAATGGAAGTATTTAATACGCAGTGGGGCTTCACACGAAAACATCGTTGTTTTGTTGTAATGATTGAGATTTCACATTTTTCTTATACAGAAATATGTACTCACAATACTCAATATAATATTCTATATGTTATAAATAATTATAATATTTCTTGTTTGTTCGCAATATACAAAAAGAGTTGAAATAATGATTGAAAGTTTGGGAACAACCGACTAGGAGAGTATACCACTCAACACAATTTGGCAACACCGAGGGACTACGCCTGTAGTCTTCATGGCCTGTAGTAAAGGTGGCTGTGTCGGTATCTCAGCGGTCGAAAGCAATGGGGCGTAAGCCTTAATTTCTGATTTGCCTAACGTAATTATAAATGAAATATTTCTGAAAAAAATAATAAAAAATAATAATAAATATTTGTTCATCGACAAAAATATAATTCATATATATATATATATATATATATTATATATATATATATATATATATATATATATATATATATATATATATATATATATATATATATATATATATATATATATATATATATATATATATATATATATATATATATATATATATATATATATATATATATATATATATATATATATATATATGAATTATATTTTTGCCGATGAACAAATATTGATTATTCTTTTTTCAGGAATATTTCATTCATATTTACGTTACGCGAATCAGAAAATTGAAATCATTCGTATATTTTTTCAGTAGGGCGTGAACAAACCTCTTCATAGAATTAATCATTCTCGCGTAATTCTGTTTTAATGCTCCTCAACATTTATTTACCTATATATTTATTGAAAATTTCTATAACAAAAATCATGCGATAAATTGATCCTTTAATTCATAATTTGACTGAAACTGAGTAGTTTTCTGATTTTTACTATAATTTGATCCATCAGATGTAGATCATAAACTGAGTTTCACATTGTGGACGGCCAGCATTTATCCTGAAGTGTGGGGAATGACCATAGAATACTTTTCTCCGATTGCTTCAAACTGGATGAAGAATTATTCATTGAAAGTTGGTCATTCAATAAACAATTCTATTTCTTCCATGTTCCATTAGTCTCCATGGCTTCCAGCAGGGTTAGTTTGTTTCTTTTCGTTCCGTAGGCAATATTTTAAAATTGTTGCTGAAGTAATGGTTCGCTTCTATAAGGTGTATTGCATACGTCGAATCGGTTTTTTTATTTTTCATATCATCTTTCAGATATTCTATAACACATACTTCGGAACAAGTACCACAACCAAATTCGTAGATACCCGATTTATTCTCAGACGAAATTTTATCATTTCTGATGTGCCTACTTACGTTATTCGGAGTTTTGAAAGCTATCGTCAAATTCATCTTATATATAAAATTCTCGTGTCACAGTTTTCGTTCCCATACTCCTCCGAAATGGCTCGACCGATTCTCATGAAATTTTGTGAGCGTATTGAGTAGGTCTAAGAATCGGCCAACATATATTTTTCATCCCCCTAAATGTTGGGGGTAGTCCACCCTTGAATTTAATTCTTTATTTTTCAGACAAAATTTTCAGTTTTTAATTTTTATGATACAACATACAAAAATACATACAATCCTAAATTTTCACCCTTCTACGATCAACCCTTATTTTTTTATAGCTGTTTATTTCTTTGGCGACTTGATGATATTGTTGGCAAGCGATTTCAGAGAGACGTTGCCAGTAATTCCCCGTGGAACGCCTGCAGATGAATTGAATGCTTGCCTGAAGGCATCACTTTTATGGAATAACGTAAAAACATTATCGCTAACCACTAATATGAGAGTTCAACTTCAAAATGATCAAAGTGCTGCACAATTTTCCAAACAATTGTCAGCTGTTGGAAATGGAAAACTCCCAGTTGATGCGACATCTGGATTAATTACTCTTACCAACGACTTCTGCCGATTTGTGGACTCTCAATTAGCTCTCATTGAAAATGTTTGCCCAAAAATTAGTGAGAATTATCTGAATGCTTGGTTAAGTTAACGAGTAATTCTTGCCGCAAAGAATAACGATGTACACGCACTGAATTTCACCATTCAATCAAAATTTTTGGCTATTTGGTGACATACAAATCCGTTGATTCCATAACAAATCTCGATGATGTAGTAAATTATCCAACGGAGTTTTTAACTCTTTGGAGTTACCAGTATTTCCACCATATAACTTGCTACTCAAAGTTGGTACAATTATTATGATATTGCGTATTGTGAATCCACCGCTACTTTGCAACGGTACTCGACTTTCGTTAAAAAGTCTTATGCCGAATTTGATTGAGGCAACCATTATTAACGGAAATTACGCAGGTGAAAATGTATGTATTGCTCGAATACCAATGATTCAGACTGATCTTCCGTTTGACTTAAAACGATTGCAATTTCCAGTTCGCCTTGCGTTCGCAATGACAATTAACAAGTCGCAAGGCCAATCGCTTAGTGTTTGCGGGATAAATGTGCGTGTTTAAGAGTTGGGAAACCATCCGCTTTGTTTGTGTTAACGTCAGACCAAAAAACAAAAAATGTGGTTTACCAAAGAGCACTTCAATGAAACGGATAATATGCGAACACGTATAACGCTTCGATTCAGTATTTACTTTGTATTCACTTTCATTTATTTAGAGAAATTCAACTGAATAACACTTCATTTTTGTAATCGAAATGAATTCATTACTGTTGTGAAATGAAATAAAATTTTTCCTTTTCAAATATAAAACAAAACAAAATTTTTCTCCTTCTTTTAATCACCAAACGAATCGTTACATAAATCGAAGCCATCTGATGGCGAAACGGAGTTCGCCAGTTTTGCTTGTATCATATAAAAGTTTGAGATTTGTGATATACAGGTTGGCCTACATACGTAAGTGATTTGAAATTTGTATTACTATCTGCCCACAATGTATAAGCTTAGTTTATCATCTACATATATTGAAGCCACTGTGTTTGCGAAGAAACATGATTATGTTTGTCTACGTTATAGTGAAAATCAAAAAACTACTTAGTTTTATTTGAATTATGTATTTAGGTTTTCATCAAGTATCGGCCTAATTGATTAGTAATCCGTCAATTAATATTCTTGTCAGCAAAAGGCAGTTTAAATTTCCTACTAAAATATTTTCACATGATGAAACTGCAGTAGAAATATAGTTTCATTCAGATTCAGGAATTGTATTCAGTTAAATCAGTTCTCTTTCAAAAAAGAATGACTCCTATGCGATTGTATGTATTGAAACACCAATAAATCAGTACTAAGCGATGGAATTAATATAGTAATATATAGATTTGGTGAAATCGAAGTTTGAGTTATACCTTAGGTCTTCATAATTTATTCATCATATGTAAAAAGAGTTAGGATTATGTTATGTAATGGATATTGACCTATACTGAAATATTTTGATATATCCTGTTTTAATATTTGTGTTGTTACCTAATGATAATTTTATTATGAAATATAAGTATATTTGCCATTGTTTCATTGAATAGTTCGATGCAAAATTATATTTTTCTAACTTTTTCTAAGGAACAATATCGTTTTATATCGAAAGGTTTAGAAATAAAACGACAGTTGAATTTTATTTCATGAAAGGATTATTCCTTTATTGACTCTATGAATTAGATCAATCATGGAACATACTCCTATTCGTAACTTTTTGTCGATTTTTGAGGCTAACCAGAATAATTTAAAATTATAGTTGAATTATTGATAGAAGAGCCATTCAGAATGATATTCCAAATTATAGAATTGGATATATCTTCTTTCGGATTTGGGTCAGGATTTGGTGTAGTCAATGGCGAATCTGTTGTGGTTGAATAATAATTTTCAGTTTCAACGACCCATGTCGTTGGTGCCCTAGTCGTGGAACTTATCGAATTCAATCCAATGGACGGCCCAACAGGGATTGTATCCGCTTCACACACTGTAAACGAAAAATATCTTGAATTGAAATATTAAATATTATATATATAAATATATGAATATATATATATATATATATATATATATATATATATATATATATATATATATATATATATATATATATATATATATATATATATATATATATATATATATATATATATATATATATATATATATATATATATATATATATATATTATATATATATATATATATATATATATATATATATATATATATATATATAGTTCGAAGATTCACAGGTAATTCAATACTAGTAAATACTGAGAACCTTAATCGAAATATCGAAATATTTCAAATAAAACTCTCAGGGAGCTGTCTACACAAATGTTGTCAACGAGAACGAACCCATCACTTTCGAGAGTGAATATTAAGAGCGTTTCGAGAAATTCATCGATCTTGTTGAATGATAATCGGATACAATTGTTTCATCATTATTATGAATCATCAGTCCATATTTAATCTATCAATCAAGAATCGATGACTTTCAAAACGAACATAGGTCCCATACCAAATTAAGAGAAGTTCTAGAGAGTGAAATACTCACTCTCGTGAATGGGTTCGTTCTCGTTGACAACATTTGTGTAGACAGCTCCCTGAGAGTTTTATTTGAAATATTTCGATATTTCGATTAAGAGTCTCAGTATTTACTAGTATTGAATTACCTGTGAATCTTTGAACTAGCTACACTTTTGCCCGCTTGGGCGTGATCTGGAGCGATTAGGCATGGGATCATTCGTACACATTTCAGACAATTTTCTGTTGTGTTCGAATGAAATATCTACAAAGCCTTCCACTCGCACTCTTGTTGTCATGAGTAGGAATCTTGAACGCTAGGGAGTGTTTATACGTCCTTTCGCCGATAGAGGGAGCCTACGTGAGTATTTCACTCTCTAGAACTTCTCTTAATTTGGTATGGGACCTATGTTCGTTTTGAAAGTCATCGATTCTTGATTGATAGATTAAATATGGACTGATGAATCATAATAATGATGAAACAATTGTGTCCTATTATCATTCAACAAGATCGATGAATTTTTCGAAACGCTCTTAATATTCACTCTCGAACGTGATGGGTTCGTTCTCGTTGACAACATTTGTGTAGACAGCTCCCTGAGAGTTTTATTTGAAATATTTCGATATTTCGATTAAGAGTCTCAGTATTTACTATATATATATATATATATATATATATATATATATATATATATATATATATATATATATATATATATATATATATATATATATATACAGGGTGAGTCAAGGTGGACGGGATGGTCTGTTATTACGAAACGGTTAATTTTTAAGATTATATGACTACGCGGTTATGTGGGAATTCATCAAGGGTACATTCTAAATATAATTTGATACATACAGGCTGTTCCAAAAATGTGTGACATACCAAAGTTATGTTTCTTCTTATGTAGTAATATTTGACTACCTTTTTGGGGTTTAACGTAAAAAATAAGATATACCTAACAATTATAGTTTTTGAGATATTTCGATTTTTCGGAAATTAGAGAGTCCACAAAAATAAATAACATCTCAGAAACAATTGACTTCAGCGAGGTGAAATTTTTTGTGTGAATAAAAGAGCGATTACGGAAAGTTTCAATGAATTCTTATTCATTTAAAGTTTTACAGTGTGTCAAAAATTTGATGTTCCCCTACAATATTCAAACTACAATATCATGCTTATTTTAAATGGGACACACTGTATTTTTCAAGGCTTTGTTGCATCTCGATGTGTAAGGGATGGTACTTATGTTTTTTCGAAATTCTAGACACACTGGACTGACTCAATCCATTCTCGTGTGCTGAAACTCTAGTGCTAGTGTTCGGATTTTCAATTACCGACCCCAATACCTGATGAACTGATTTTCGTCATCATTTTGTATTTTGTTAAAGTACGGGTGAAATACTCTCAGTGTTTTTTTGAAATAAAGTTCAAAGGATAGCTGGATTTAAAGTGAATGGGCTGTTAATATTTCTTTGTTGGTAATTTTCGCGAACAATAAGAATTTGATAATATGAGATTCTCATAAAGTGGGCGAGAACGTTAATAAATTTATATTACTATCAGATTGTTAGAGGTCTGAATATTTTTTGCTGTGAAGATCGGATTACTTCTTGAACTGGTGAGTCATTGTTGATATATACCATTGGGGATTCCGATCATCTGTGTTGCTAGAATGGGTGGAAATAATAACTGCATTGTTTGTGAAAAGATTGTTGGAAAGAGCGGATATAAAATAAAATGTAGGAAATGTGGTGGATGGGCACATTTAGGCTGTACTAACATCAAAAAAGAAGATGCAATACAAAGCAAGGATTTTAAATGGTTTTGCAGTAAATGTGAAGAAACTGATTCTGAACGGAGTTCTGATGAAGAAATTCTGGGAGATGAAGCTCTTAAAACATTGCATAAACGCATGAGTAAGAACAGGAAGAAATCAAAAGCTTTCAATGAGGTGGCTATGTCCACAGAAGAGATGTTCAAAAAGATAATCAATAAGATAACTGACTTGGAGCAGGCAATTTCATTTAATGGCGATACATTGGATGAATTGAAAAAAAATTTTGAAGATCTCAGAAAGGAGAATAAATGCATCAGGAAAGAAAATGAAAAGCTGAAATTAGATGTACAAGAGTTGAAGATAGAAGTGTCAAGTCTAAAACATAAAGCAGAGTCTGCGGCTTTCACTGCTGATTTAAAGTCAAGGGAAAAAAATGTTATTATAATGGGCACGCAAAGCAAGGAAGAGATAGTTAAAGTTTTGAAAAACTTGAATTCAGGTCTTAATGAAGAAGATATTAAAGTCAGGTCGATTCCCTCAAAGAGTGACATGAAGCCTTTTATTGTAACTTTTAACAACAAGGACACAAGAGATAAAATCTTACTTAAATGAAAAGATAGAGGAAACTTAAATTCCAAAAATATGCACCTGGAAGGAGTCGAACGAAATATCTATATAAATGAAGATCTACCAATTGAAGTACAAAAACTATTGAGAAAAGCTAGAGAATTGAGAGTAATATGTTATAAATACGTATGGGTAAAAAATGGGTTAGTCTTCTGCAGAGCAGGTGAATCTTCGAAATCGGTTATGTTGAAAAATATGGAACATGTTGATCAATTGAAACAGGAATAAACAGAATAATATTGTGATGTTTGTATTTTTTGTTGATTTCGCTTTCTCAGAAATGAATAATATACTTGATGATTATAAGGCTTGTGAAACAACATTATGTACCTAATGATTTAACACAAATAGATTATTTTGATTATAGCACAAGAGATATTAATGTAATACATGTAAACATCAGAAGTATATATAGGAATTTTGATAGTTTTCTTGTTCTCCTTGAATCTACAAGTAAGGATTTTGATGTCATCATAATGTCTGAAACTCATAAGGTATTTGATTTGAATGATTTCGGTATAAATGGCTATATTCCTCTTTCGAATACCAGTACTGTCAATAAATGTGATGGATGTATAATATACATAAAAGCTCAATTGTATCAAACTCATTATATCCAGCAAGAGAATGATCTGAAGTGTATTAAAGTATCACTGTGCAAAAATGGTGTAACTATAGAAGTGCTAGGTATTTATAGGTCACCGGCAACAAATGTGGATCAATTCATAATTGACTTGAATAATATTTTACAAGATAGTCAGAGACAGCCTAAACAGATACAGACATTTGCAGGGGATACTAATTTGAATCTGTTAGATAAGAACTCGAAACATACGAGTAGCTATCTGGATACTCTGTGCAGTTTTGGTTTTGTAAGTGCAATCAATAAGGCAACCAGAGTCTCTCCAACATCAGAAACATGCATTGATCATTATTTTGTAAAATATAAAACTACAGTATGTAATAATGTGAGGTCTGTTATTTTGGAAACGGATTTCACAGATCATTATCCCATTTTATTAAATTTGGAAATGAATAATGTTGAACATCCAAAAGAATTGGATCAAAATAAAAATAAGCATAAAAAGATTAATTGGACAATGCTAGATAAGTGTTTGTCACAAGAAAGTTGGATGGATGTGGTAATGAGCGATGATGTTGATCATTCTACTGATAGGTTTGTTGATACACTGCAAACCTATATCGATCAATGCACGAGTATATATAAATGTAACAAAAACGTTAAATTAAAACCCTGGATTACAAATGGTTTAATCATATCAATTCGTGAAAGAGATCGATTGAAAAAACAGTGTACTGTAAATCCAGGAAATTGTGTGACACTCAGTGAATATAAGAAATATAGAAATAACTTAACTAAACTGATAAAGAAATCGAAATATGAGTTTTTTAAGCAAAAATTGAATGAGAGTAGAAGTGATGCCAAAAAAACATGGAAAGTAATAAAGGAGATAACAAATGATCAAACAAGCAAGTATGAGATCAAAAATATAATTATGCAGGAAAATAATTTGGAATTAAATAATGCTGAGGAAATGGCTAATGAATTCAATAGGTATTTCACTGGTATTGCCAAAAAGTTACATGATAGAATAAAATTAAAGAAATTTACAAGAAGTCGACAGAAGAGGTATACGCAGTGCAATTCATTCTTTCTCACTCCACTTAAAGAAAATGAGTTAATATTTCAAATGAACAGTCTAAAAATTGGAATTAAAGCTGGTGAAGATAATATAACATCGGAAGTGATGAAAAATAATCACAAACATTTACTGAAGCCGCTGCTCCACGTTGTGAATCGTATTTTTTGTACTGGTATCTATCCAAATATCCTTAAAGGGGCTATTATTGTTCCTGTGTATAAAGGAGGTAATAAAAAATTAACTACAAATTGCAGACCCATTGCATTGGTTAGCACTATGGGAAAATTAATAGAGAAGTGTATCAAACTCAGACTTGTTGCTTATTTGGAGAAATATAAAATCGTATCAAGTAATCAGTTTGCGTTCAAAAGAAATACAGGAACAGAGGAAGCGATGTGTAATGTTACTGAAAAAATATTGAAATATATAAATGATGGAGAAAGGGTTATAGCAATTTTTTTAGATATTGCCAAGGCGTTTGACACTGTGGATCATTGCATCCTATTGGAAAGACTGCATGATGTTGGAATAAGAGGAACTGCCAGTAATCTATTCCGATCCTATCTCAGTAACAGAACTCAAAAGGTACAAATAGGTCAAGTTATGAGTGATCCCTTGAAAATTGAGTCGGGGGTACCACAAGGAACAGTGCTGGGTCCAGTCTTGTTTACACTCTACATAAATGAAGTTTTATCTGTGTTAGATGAAGGAGATATTTTTTTTTATGCAGATGATACTGCAATAATCATGAGGAGCAAAACTTGGGAAATGGCATACAAAAAAGCAGAATTAGCTCTTTCAGAAATTAAGGAATGGTTTGATGAAAGCATGTTAACCTTGAATGTTTCTAAAACGAAGTTCAACCTTTGGTCTTACCCAGAAAACGATACCTTTCTCAAATAGTTTAAAAATCAGTAACACTATGTCCAGTGAATCAGAATATGTAAATGAAGATGGAGGCACAGTGGAAAGAGTAAGGTGCATTAAATATTTGGGTGTATATATAGATGAGTGTCTAACATGGAGGAAACACATACATTATGTTACAGATAAAATCAGGAAATTAATTTATGAATTTGTGGAGCTGCGTCAAATAGTATCTATGAGCACTTTAAAGGTAGTTTATTATTCACTAGTGGAATCTATTATAGGTTATGGTATAATTGTCTGGGGTAGCGCATATAAATCTGTCTTAATACCATTAAATGTTATTCAAAAACGTGTCATAAAAACTATGTTTTTTAAGAGTAGTAGATACTCAACAGCACTATTGTTCCGAGAATGTGGATTGCTCAGTATTGCCCAAATGTACATTAAGTCTGTAGCTAGATTTATTATAACAAAATCTTATTATAAGAACTATGTACAACACGAGGTACAAACTCGAAAAGTAACACGAAGTCATGTGTTAACTCCTCATGTGAATTTCACTGCTGTGCAACTGCACATTAGTTTTACTGGTCCAAAGGTTTATAATGCGTTGCCTTCCAATTTAAGATCATTGCCATATAATAAGAACAAAGCTAAGCTTCTGAATAAGTGGCTCTTAGAGAGTTGTTTTGCACTAGAGACATGATAAAGTACAAGTAGGAATGTAAATTTCTGGTCATCTCAATTGTGTGAAATTATGATGTATTGTATAGTATGTATGATTTTTGTATATTATCGATCAGGGATAATAATATTAAGAAGTGTTTTCATGTATGTTTCGTAATGCACACACAGGTTCATTGAACCCATAGTGCATTAAAATGGCAATTTTTGGTTGTAAAAATTTTTGGTTGTAAATAAATTTATTATTATTATTATTATTATTATTATTATCGGTGAATGGTTTTGTGGATGTCTTCATTCGATATTTTATGCTTTTTGTAGCTCTGAAGGTTTCAAATAGTTTTTCAAGATTCCTCTTATCAGGATGTCGCCGATTAAGGTACTTCTCGGCATACACTCGTTCTGTCAAAAAACAATTCTCAAAACATTCACCGAGTACTAAAATCATGTCAATTTTTTCTTGTATTGAATAATACATTTTTACATCTCTTTTGGATAATTCAATTGACAGCAGCCTACTTCAGAAAAAAAAGAAATAACTGACAGCCCACTTCGAATTATCAAAAATGCCAAACTTTGAAAAAGATAAATACTCAAAATCTCAATAGCTATCTAGAGCTCTTCAAGAAACTGATGAAACATTCAGAGGTGAAGATGGTATAAAAAGTATGGAACATTCATCTTTCCTTGAGAAGAAGCACTCATCCCTTCGCATGAGATTTCAAAGAGAATGTAATTTGGTACATGATTGAATTGAAAAAAAACAGTGTTTCCCATTCGAAATAAGTATGTAGTTTGAATATATTAGCAGAGTAACATAATATTTTGAACACTCTGTAGAACTTTATGTGAATTCATTGAAACTTTCCGTAATCGCTCTTTTATTCACACAAAAAATTTCACTTCGCTTAAGTCAATTGTTTCGGAGATGTTTTCTTTTTTTGTGGACTCTCCAATTTCCGAAAAATCGAAATATCTCAAAAACTATAATTGTGAGGTATGTGACATATTGAAAAAAGTAATATTATTTTTTACGTGAAACCCAAAAACGTAGTGAAATACAGGCCGTTCCGTAAAAAAAACATAACTTTGGTATGTCACACATTTCTGGAACATCCTGTATGTATCAAATTATTTTTAGAATGTACCCTTCATTAACCCTCACATGACTGCGCGGTCGTATTATTTTAGAAATTAACCATTTCGTAAAAAGAGACCATCGCCCATTTCGAAATAAGAGACCATCGCGTCCACCTTGACTCACCCTGTATATAAAGTATCAAAGCAAATAATATAATAAATATGTATTTCCCAAGATCGAAAAATGAACACTATACCCAGGCTTCCCAATCCGAGGCATATCCTTACCATATGTTACAGCTAGAATTGAAACAAACTTTTTTGTTCAAATTCAAGGATGAAGAAAGAATACTTCATATTTGAGTGATGTATATATTATAGATAAATTTATGAAGATAGATGTCCACAAGATTGTTTTATGGCATTATTTTTCTCATATAAAATAATGGCTCACTTGTGTATATATAGAATTTGTATCAACAAGCAATAAATTACTTACTCACTTAAGCACTTATGTTATTATTGAACTGACAACTTACCTATAAAGAAATATATAATAAAATTCAGTAATATGAAGGACTTCATTTTTATTATGGATACTTTTTCGAACTTCAGCAGAATTTTACAACGAATGCAATGACTGAAATTTGCACCTAACTAATCGATAATTTGAGGGATTAATAAGATAAAAGATAGGACATTTCGAAATAGTCGTATAGATATCATGAATATATGCACATATCTATATCATCTATCGAATGAATAACTGAGATCATAATATAAAAGTGAAGAAAATTTACTGAATTTCACGAAATTTGTATACTTCATTCGATTAATATTTTCGAGTAATTGCTTAATATGGAGCTTTGGATAATTACTGTCAACATGAAAAACATTTTTATGTCAAGTTTAATGATAGTGTAGCATTATTACTACCTAAAGAGACAAAACATTCACATATAATGATTTACGAATTGAATTCAATATTTAGGCTCAATATATTGCGCAATGAACACCACGAGTCTTTGTGATCCGCACAATCCACAGTATTCGACACTGGTCACTGTGATCTACGTGAGTAATTTTTCTGTCTGGTCCTAAATACTGGGCTGTGTCTAGAGATTTTCCTATGTGTGGTGGAGCACATTATCATCCAGTCAAATTAGCTCCAAAAATAGGGGTTATGCTACATTAATTCGCACCCAGCTAAAAATTTGCATTGATATTGGGGACCCTATTACAAACAATTCGTCAATTATCATCATCAATCCGACGTGTGGAAAAAAATTTATTCAAGATCAAATATTCTGTCTCTGGGCTCCAAATCATCAACCACAGCTAACCAACCTCCATCTCTTGTTCGGGCTAGATGGCCTACCTATTTCCACTTTGATCTTTTCAGACTCTTCTGTGTATATATTTTTTTCAGTTTTTAGTAGATGTAACGCTTTGATGATTTGATTTGGACTCTCATTTCTAAAATATTAAACACAAAGTTTGATGCGCAAACCCAAATCCTTTGGACGATTGTAACTGGAGGTATCTAAAAGAATTAGTCTATACCACCCTAACACAATATACCGAAAACATCGGATAATTGCGTCTTGTAATATCATGAAAAATAATCAAGTCATATTCCAAGTATCCTATGATGCGTATGGTGAGCGCATATAATTATATCGAAAGGCAGACATTTATAACATTCATTATGTGAATTGCTTTTTAGGTTAGCCTTAGGACGCTTGCCTTTCTGTTATGATTTTTTTAAACAGAATGTTTTTCATAGAAAGCATCTCTTCTCAGTTTCGGGGATTGTGGAATCATATTCAAACTAAATTTGATCAGAAACTATTTCATGAACGTTAGTTATCACACTTTCCCAGGGCGTTAACCAGAAGGACTTCTCATCGCCAAAATATCAGGCCCTATGTGTGATAAGGGTAATTACTGCTAAAGTTATAATTACGTGTGGGAATGTAGCTTAACTCTTATCCTAGCCGGAAATTGAAAAAATGTACTAGAAGTGCCCTTGGAAATACTGCCACTAGCTCGGTGAACTGACACTGGATATATTAGTCATGAGTAATTTCCGTTCATTCAGAGTGGGTTCATTATATTTTAAAATATAAATAGGGCGCCACTTTAACATATGAGTCGTCGGAGGCAGGTATCTCAGGACGTGTGAGATTTATTAAGGCAGAAATCCAAGAATACTAGTGTTTAAGGGCGGCTACAAGTTGAGGAGGAGGTTATTCTTACTCTAAGAAAACAAACGAAAAAATCGAAAACCAGGGTCGAAATTGGTAAATTGAAAGAATAATTACACATTCAATCTCCTTTTGTTGATACTAACGCAGTTCTATGCCCATTAGTGCATTTCGAACGTACTCATTCGGACGATGTATTTCTTTGATCTACTTATATGAAAAACGTAATTTAAAAATAAAAATACAGAACTGAACGGTAGAAATGTATAGAATAATAAAAAGAAGAATCACGGGTTCACAGAACCTAATTTTGACTCAGGCATGTGCTCAATTTTCACATATGACATACAATTATAATGAGTCTCATTTTACGTAAAGAGGAAAAGAGCACAAATAATCAAAAAATGTGAAATTCCACATCGGTTATAGTGTAGATATGTAAAATTTTAAATCCGCAATAGTCTATCAACTTATTCAAGCTAACCTGTCCTTGTACGGCACTTTTTTCGGCGTTCTGCGAAGAGTCAGAACACCTGCAATTCTGTTCGTCGACCTGTCAACTCCGGGCGGAACGTTCTGCCACGGCCGACTTTAAACAGGCCATGAAATGAGTATATGACACTGTGGCGCTAGTGGTCTATGAAATTTGACAACCCTGCCATTAGTTAGCTTGTATACCAATGCAAATAGAACGCTTCTCAAAACTTTCGCAGTTTAAAGTCAAATAATTTGAGCTTTCAGTATGAATTCTCTATAATTCGATTGTGTATAGTATGAAACATGTGTTGTTGTTTATGATTTGTTGAAATCTCAACATCAAACTATAGAAACAAAATGTTTAGTGTGCTTACCGATTTTAGTGAAACGGAATCAATTGTGTGTTGTTTGAGACTTCTTAGTTTGCAGTTGAATATTTTACGGTTTCAGAATTATATGCTCTATTTACCAATTTTGTATAGTGTAATATAGGTAATATTGACCATAGTTTGTGGATAACATAATATCAAATTATAAAAACTATGTGTTTTGTGTGTACCAATTCCATCGAATCGAAATCAAGTTTGTGTTTTCGAATTTTCAAATCGATGTTTTGAGTAAGGATTACTTAATAACAATTTTTTTGTGGAATATAGTGTAGAGCGTAGGTGTTCTGTAGGTGAAGGCGGGTGGTCAACTAGTATCGACCTTCAGTTTCTTTGAAAATTAATTTTTAAAGATTAAATAGATAAAATCTATACCACGAGATGATTGGGCTTCAACAAAATATTTAGTTGTATGTGCCTTGCATTCGCCTGAAACTTCGGGGCAGAAGAGTTTGTTTCTCCTGGTGAAATTGTAAACATTCTCGAAAGATTAGACCTTCTCGAGGTTCCTTCTATTTTTCCAAGTTTACCGCATTCTTCATCAGAAAATGTGCCCTTACCTAGGAAAAGCCTTAAGGAAAGGCGAAGAAATTATTTAGCTCGCAATGATTATTTGAATAATATTTTTGAACAGTCAGATTTAATTTTCAATCTTCAAGATTTGATTCATCATCACTCCAGTGAAATAAATACTTCCGATTGTTGGAATGTTAAAATGGGTTCAGTTGACAACAAAAGTATTCATTCTCTTAATATGAGTGAAGAAATTATGACCATAAATAACCAAATTTCAGTGAATGAAAACATGTCAGTAAGTGTACTTTTGAATGCAAAAGAGTTATTGTACACTGATTCAAGTTGGATTTGACCTATTGATTACAAATTGGATAGGAGGTCTAAAGTAGAAAATTTGTCAATAAGATACATAGATATTCTATACAGTGAGAATTAATCTTTCACATATTCAAACGAGAAAATATTATGATATTTAAATGAAATAGAGAAGGTCTTAAGAGGAAGTTCTTCCCTTCGGAATATGCAGAATAGGTTGAAATAATGCTTGAAACTTCGGTAACAACCGACTAGGAAAGTAAACCACCCGCTCGATCTAGGCAACACCGCCGGACTACGCTCTTCATGGCCTTTTGAAGTTGGCCGTGGTTCTGCGCATCATCCACCAGCTGAAAAGGACAAGATGGACGCAAACCAAAATGGATTCCACCTGGAACACGCTTCCTTCTAGACTTCGGGGTCTACACACCCCTACTTCGGAGTTCTCACACGAACTCCTTACCATCATTGGACTTACTGAAGAACGTAGAGGTCCATAATTTGGCTGTTGATCGCTGTCGAAAGTCATGATCTGTCCGCTACATCCAGTTACCGCTGATATCAATCTCGCCAAACTGTGATGTACTCGACCTGGAGGTTTCAACTTCTAACAAACCAGCCATTTGAATCGACCATCAACTTGTAGTACTAAATTTCCAATAAACTCGCACACCCACCCAGCCTGAAATGATTGTACGGAAACTGCAATACGATGTAGCTCTCAAAGTTCAAATTACTTTGTATATATTCCTTTCGAGCGTATCGACTCAAATTGACCGCTTTCAGATATCTTCACTCTTCACGAATGACCTTCACCACCATTACCCAGTCATGCGCGAGTGCATTTTCTCTCCTGATATAGTACGTACAAAATATATATCTTCTACAATAATCAACTGAATTGGTTTTGTGAAATAATTTTTTTTTCTGCTCGAAATTCTCTACATTTAATTTTTCATTTTAGAACTGTGAGTTTTATGAAAATAATTGCAAGTGACGAGATCTTTTGCCGATGAATTCGTCTATTGCAATTCCTTTCTTGCCACGTCATAGCTTGAGGTTTCCTGAAAATTGTGTTGAAAGCACAGGGGTAGCATAACTCCATTCCCTTCACTTATTTTGATTAGGTAAAATCATATAAAGAATGTTGTTTTTATATAGATGTTTAATAGTGTTGGCGTTTACTTGATGTATATCCATTATAATTGAATATAAACTTAAATTCAAACACTTGAACTTATGATTTACACTTTATTGACTTTATTTATACCATGACGCGTTTCGTCGTTACAAACGACTTCTTCAGATGCTTACAGAATAATTATTCTGTAAGATGCTTACAGAATAATTATTCTGTAAGATGCTTACAGAATAATTATTCTGACTGAAGAAGTCGTTTGTAACGACGAAACGCGTCATGATATGTAGTCAATAAAGTGTAAATCATAAGTTCAATTTAAGTTTGAATAAATTAAGTTTGTAAATATTAAGTTTGAATTCAAGTTTATATTCAATTTATATAGATGAGTGAAAAAATTGAATGATATTTGTTTCATCTGAATTAATAGTACTTTCTGTGGTTTCAGATGGAGTATGGATACTCCAAAAGTTACTTCGAAAAGGAAATCGCTTATACACCAATTTCCAATGCTTTCAATTGGTTCCAAAAACCAGGAATTTCTTGATTACCAGATCACTTGTTGTATATTAACTTAAGAAAATCTTTATCATTTCAGTTGTTGATTTCACGTCGAAATAATGATATCAAACACTCAGTTTGAATAAGAGTATTTCGGTATTGTAATCACAAAAATTATTTCGAATAATATTGAGAGGAGCCAGATTCATGAAATTTTGATAATTATTGATTCAGCGTTTTTTATGAAATATGCAATTCCATGTCATGTCAGATAAATTTCTTTCCATGAACTCTATTAGGTTCAATATCGATTGAATGAAAGTTTCTAACGAATACAAATTTGATATCAAGCATGTGAAATTGTGAACTCTGCACTGTTTAAAATTCAAAATGATATTTAGAGATTCCTATAATATATTACAATCATCGATTTCAGAGAAAAAAATTCACTGATAAGTCTACTATAGCTGTATTATAACGATTGATGAAGGATGTCCCAAAATAATTTGAACAATCGAGATTAAATTTCTCGTGTTCATGAAGTTTAGTTGTTGATTAACTCGCTGATTTTCTTTTAATGCTCCACTTTTTGTATCAATTTAAATTCGTTTTTCTTGGATAATTTATTTTCCTCGTCTGTCACTAATGTCAATTGAAATGTCACCTGAATCAGTATTTGTTACTGTGTGAAATTCAGATTCTTGTATTGTTTTTTCGTCCTATGATCTTCTCAGTAATGGAATGTAAATGTGACTTTTTTGTGTTCA
This sequence comes from Henosepilachna vigintioctopunctata, assembly GCA_030704895.1. Taxonomy (NCBI): domain Eukaryota; kingdom Metazoa; phylum Arthropoda; class Insecta; order Coleoptera; family Coccinellidae; genus Henosepilachna; species Henosepilachna vigintioctopunctata. The sequence continues at coordinate 532,611 of JARQZJ010000020.1, forward strand.
ATGTGTCATTCACTGTTCGTTTGCGGTTCATTTGTATGTGGATAATTTCGAATATTTTTCGAAAATTTTATTAGAGGTTCGATTCTCAATACTTCAAATTCTTCATAATTAAAGTCACGTTTCTGTCTTCATCTACATTTTTTTAGTGCTGTCGTTGAATTTTTTGTATATATACAACCTATATGCTTACAAATATGTGAGCATTTCAGTCTGTATTGTAGTGTTTGTACGGTGTGGCCTATGTATTGTCTGTTGCAGTCCTTGCATGGTCTTATCATTATTCATTATAATTACTTCTTTCATTGATATAATCATTTTGCAAACGTTTGCATTGTATACAGTTGTCAATGCCGCATATATCTTTTTGAATATTTCCTGTAAATGGGCGTTTTTACCTATAGAAAAATAAAGACCTATTATTATTATTTTTATTATATATGTATATATATATATATATATATATATATATATATATATATATATATATATATATATATATATATATATATATATATATATATATATATATATGTATATAATAAGTTCTTTATTCTCAACAGGTATAACACCCAATTACAGAAAATAATTACAATGTTGAATACATAACTGAATAATTGAAATGAAAAATTTATAGAAAAGAGCTCAATCTAATCTGAAAAATAGTAACTTATAACAACATTTTAGCATTCAATGAAATATTACCAAGAATTTAATCTAAATCATATGCTTCCAGTCAATTTTCTTTGTTCACATAATTCCTGATAATAAATTCTAAAGTCAAATAGAAAGTAAATGTCACCATTATTGGCAAGTCTATTGAATGTAGACTCCATAAACCAAATAGGGGATTGTATTAAGGAGTTGCTCTTCGAAGTCTCTAGGTGGAATAATTCTGTATTACGAGAATTTTGCCTAGGAACACCAAATTTCAAAGCGGACAAGAGAGGAGGACAATCAATACTATTTTAGGTGATAAAGTTTCTCTCCTGCTCTGCTATGAGATTGAACTAAATCGATTCAATAATTCGTTATGATTGACTCCTCTCTGAGGATAAACTTTATCTTTCCTCCAAATTAAGAATTTCAAGAACCTTCTCGGAATAGCCTCATAAGGGCATTGATGGCAAGTGTAAATGAGATGCCAGATCATGGGTATTAAATAGTTCTATGAATGTTGAGGAATTATTGAAATATTTGCCATTACGTATAACGAATACATATATTTTCGCAGCAGATAAAATGAGTTGAGTGATGTGTGGGACAAAGGAGAGCTTATGGTCGAACACTACTCCAAGATCTGTCAACTTATCAGGACGAGAAACAACCTGACCACCGACGCTGTAATCACAGCAACTCGGTCTCTTTTCCTTGTGAAAGAAACAACATTACACTTTGACATATTCAAACTCAAATAATTGTCCTCACACCAACTAGCAACATGGTCCACCGCGAGCTGATGTTGAACACAGAACATCAGATATGCAGAGTGAATATTTTTCATCAGATCATTTAAGAACAGAATAAATAACAGTGGTCCAAGTTTAGACCCTTGATGTATTCCAGAGGTAGGTATGAAGTAGCGTAATTTCTGTACCAGGAGCGCATGAGCAACTTTATCAAATGCTTTCTGAAAATCGGTAGCGTCTAGTACTTCAGAAACGTACCGTGAAAATAACATTAGAAAGCTTGAACAAGATCTCATTGATATGAATCCATGTTTCTCAATCTTGATGCTATTGATGGAGAACAAATTTTCCAAGGTCCTCTGTGAAAAATTAACCTTACGCTATTCAGATTCCTACCCATCGTTCAAGGTGTTTATACCCAGTTCCGAATATAACAAAGCTCTCGATGCTTCAAATTGGCCAAATAAAGTAGTTGTGAATCATTTTTTCCACAAAAAAAGCCAAACAAAATCGAGTGAACGGATTGTTCCTGTCGCCAATAAATGATTGAGTATCATACAGCTGAATGCTCAATATATTTCAAACAAACGCGATAATCTGGAGGTGTTACTGATGGAAACAAATACGGATATTCTGAGTTTGCCGGAACATTGGTGTAGTGCAGATAGTATTAATTCCATGGTGATTGCGGGTTATGTTCGAGTTGATTGTTTTTGTCGTACCCACAGAAAACACGGTGGATCCATCTTGTACACCAAGCAAAACTTGAAGGTGAAAAACTCAATGGTTGCAAAATTCTCTGAAGAGATGCATGTTGGAATCTGTAGTGTTCTTATTTCGGATCGAGGCATTCGATTTGGCATCCCTAGTGTTTATAGACCATGTTTAGGTAACTATGACCTATTTTTGAACGATTATTTTGTGCATTACAGCATTGTTTCCAAACGGTAAATTATATTGTTTTATGTGGCGATTTGACATTGATTATTTGAAAAATGACCGTAAATATTTCAAATTGTTCAGAGATCTATGAGATTGTTTCGAATTGAGTGTTACTTAATTGAGTGATCGAATTGAATTTTGAAGGCAATATTTTAAAATTGTCTTTGAAGCTGTATACTTGTCTTCTATATAAGGAATGTTGCATACGTCATTTTTTTTCGGGCGTTCGATCGGGGTAGTCATGTTAACATTTACTCTTCAAAAATTTTATAGGAAAAATTGCGAGTGTGAAGTGAAGTTCGGTATCATTAAAAATATAAAGCGGGTTTTACGCAAGTGATTTTAATTGTTGTACATTCAAATACCTACCGAGTTATTTGCAATCATATTCCTCAATAATTCAACGTTTTACTGGAATACGATCTTTGTTGCCATACCTACTGAACATCTGGCGAACATCTTTAGACAAGTGCGAGTCGCCCCTAAATCTAAAGGTGGCCATCCACTGCGAAGATTTCTATGGGCCACACCGACGAGCGATTGCACACAATTAATCCGGTGAGTCGCTAACAATATCATTCCATTTCAGCTGATAGTGTTAATGTTTTATCCATTACATAAAAACCGCGACTTCTAACGTTGATATGCCTGAAAGATCTAAACCAGGTGGCCGTAAAAAGCCACCCGACATCCCTACACCTGTAACAAAGCCGGCACCACCATCGCCCCGTCTCTCACCCTCCCCTCCGAGTGAGTCCTCTGCCTCGGACCTAAACACCCAATGCAGAACCAAAACAACTGGTTTACCAAACAAACGCCAATTACCCAGTAATAGATCTCCTTCCGCCCACTCTACTTCGTCATCAGCAACTGATTCGAGCGTTAATTCGCCTAAAATGTTCCGCTATGTCATCAGGAATATTCTTGAGACAATTGAAACCCAAAGAGATTTTTTTAATGTTCTCAGAACCACCCCCGTATCCTTAGTTAACAAGAAAGTTAACTATGATAATACGGCACTACTTGCTTTCAGGTAAATAAAACTCACGAATATTTTTTTTTTTTTTTTTTTTTTTTTTTTTTTTTTATTATTTTTTATATTTATTTTTGAACCATTTTAATGTTTTCTCAAAAGTTTTTCATATTATATATCATTTTAAGATTGTAGGTAAATTTATTAGATTAACATTATTTATTTATTTTCGAATTATCGTTGAGTGGTACGGTAGACTTTCAGGTAAATAAAACTCACGTTACGACTCAGCTGTTATTGTTTATACTTATTTTGATGGTTTCTCCCTTCGGTGTGATTTCCTACCTTTAGGCGTTAAGTCAGGTAGGAATTCACACCTTCACTCGAAAATTATATCATGAATTAATTTATGCTTTAACCTGAAGGGTATTGTTTTCGAATTTTGATTAATAATATTTTTGGTGAATATTGAGTGTGGAGCTTGTTTTTCGAAGAATTTTCTAGTTTGTTTTTTGATTTCTTGACGTATGGTATTAATTTTGGCTTTTCTGTGTATGACTTGAATAGGTGTATAAATATAAGAATGTGTTATCATTCTAAGCATTTTATTCTGAAGTTTTTGAAGTGAGTTAAAATTGTATTTGTATGTTCGATTCCAAATGGGGCAAGCATATAGAATAATTGGTCTTATAGCTGCTTTGTAAATTAAAATTTTGTGTTTTAATGGAAGTTTGCTATTTCTCGCTAAAAGTGGATAATATTTTTTAGCAATTCCCCTAGCTTTGTTCATTTGTGATTTTATATGTTCACTGAATGTTAATTTTTTATCAAGAATGACTCCTAGATATTTTGTCTTATTTGTGTTTTCTATGTTGGTGTCAAAAATAGTTAGGTTGATTTTTGGTTTATCTTTAATTTTGGTTGAGAAGTGAGTAATATTAGTTTTTTCCGCATTTATTTTAATTTTCCACTTGTCGAAGAATTTCTCTAAAATGTTTGTATGTTTTTGTATATTAATTATGTTTCGATCTGTTTTCCAACTTTCAGATATGATAGCTGTATCGTCAGCAAACAGCGCGATTTCTGTTTTTTTTTGTTTTTGGAATATCATTAACGTAATAATTGAAGAGTGTAGGAGATAATATTGCTCCTTGGGGAACTCCTGCTTTTATATGTTTTTGATCTGATAGTTCTTTGTTTACTTTAACTTGAAATGTTCTTTTTTGTAGAAAACTAGCTATTGTTTTTGTGAGATATAATGGAAATTTTGATGAGTGTATCTTGTATATTAGGGCCTTGTGCCATACAGTATCGAAAGCCTTTTCGATATCTAAGGTTAAAACGGATGTTGTTTTATTTAAATTAAAATTTTTTGTAATATTGTTTGTGATTCTTGCAAGTTGGAGCGTTGTACTTTTTTTATTTTGAAATCCAAATTGTTCATTAATAATTGGTGTGATTTCATTTGTTTTAATGTAATTTTTAATTCTATTGAGTATAATTTTTTCAAAGACTTTCGATAATGTTGGCAAAAGGCTTATTGGCCTATAGTTCTGTGGATGTGAATGATTTTTGTTTGGTTTTTTTATTGGCAGTATTATAGCGTTTTTCCATTCTTTAGGGAAGTATTGCAATTTGAAACATGAATTGAAAATTGTTTTTAGTGAAATTATTATATTTTTTGGAAGAGCTTTCATAGTTTCATTTGTGATTTTATATTCCCCTGGAGCTTTATTTCTCTGTAGCTTTCCAATTATTCTGTTAATTTCGTACGTATTTGTATAATCTGAGAGTTGGAGAATTGCGTTTGAATTTAATATTTTCTTCACTTCTCTGTTTATTTTTCTTTCAGTGTTGTGACTGGAATAATTTTCTGTTAATAAATGAGTTTTTTCAAAATTATCTGCTATAGCTTCCGCTTTACTTATATCGGAAGTTTTAATTCCATCTACATCGTGGATTGGAGGTATGATGTAATTTTGATTATCAATTTTTAAACTTTTTGCTATTTTCCACATATTATTAGTGTTTTTCTCAGTTTGCGATAACTTGTCTGACCAATTTTTTGATTTAATTGAATCGATAGATGCATTAATATATTGAGTGATTTCCTTTATATCTTGTTTGAGAAGAGGATTGTATTGAATGTGTAATCTTCTTCTCAGTTTTTTTTTAAATTTATTAACGTTTTTAAATGTTCAGGAATTTTGAATCCATATTTATCTTGGAATTTGATGGTATTTGTTTTATATGCTAAAGAAATTTGTTTTGTTATATTATCTATTTCAGTATCAATTTCGTTTGTTGATTGAAGATCTTTTGTTAACGGAGTAATTTTATTGAGTGATTTTCTGAAATTTAACCAATTTGTACGGTATTTGAATTTTAAATTTGGATTATCTTGTTTCCGTGAAGCGGTTTTTATTTCTAAGTAAACAGGAAAGTGATCGGAGTCTAATGCATTTATCGATTCAATTTTATTAATTTCTATTTTTTTGGTGATGGCGAAATCTATTGTAGATGAATTTAAATTTCCGTTATAAGGATAGTGCGTGTGAGCGTTTTGTGGAAATTTTATGTTTATGAAAATGTTATCTGAAATTAATTTGTTAAATTTACGACCTAAATTATTTGAGTTATAATTATTCCAGTTTTTATGTTTAGCGTTAAAATCACCGATGACTGCTAGGTTCTTGCTAAATTTAAATTTATTTTTCCATTCTATTGGATCTACGTTTGAATGGTGATTGACGTAAATGTTTGCTAATTTGATATCATCTATCTTTATGAATTGAGTTTCGATATTTCCAAAATTTTCGTCAAGTTCAGTTATATTTAGCGAATTTTTATGATAAATAATTAATCCATATGCTCGCCCATTTGGCTTGTTTATGGCTGTGTAATTTAAAATTTTTGGTGGATTGAGATTATTTAATTTTGATTCTTGGATAAAAACAAGGTCAACACTCATTTCATTTATAAGATGTTCTAATTCATTTATTTTATGACGAATGCCATTTGCATTCCATGATATGATTTTGAGCGCGTTTGAAAGAACCATTTCATAAATCGTATTTCGAAGAAAGTTCTTGGAGGATTAAAATTTTCTCCAGTTGGCTTGATGTTTTACTCATTTTTTGATTAAGTTCTTTAACAATATTTAGTAAATTTCTCAAGTTACAAATTGAATTTAAATTATTAAGTTCCCTGAGAAGGGATTGAAAATCTTCAAAATTTTTAGAATTGTCATTGTTACTTTGAAAAGAATTTATTGGAATTTGTACAGGTGCTTTTTCTAATGACCGTTTGACGGCCTGAGTATAATTTAGTGGCATTGTTGCTGCCGTAGTCGAAATTGATTTTCCTCGTAATTGAGGGAAGTTTTGAATGTTTACTTGATTTAAAGCTTTAGTTGAGTCGTTATTATGTTGAGTTTTATTGTGGTTTTGCCTACCGTACTCACCAGGTCTGATCTTTTCCAGGTAGTCCAGGTATGCCGGGCATCCACTGAAGTTGGCTGGGTGCGGGCCCCTACAATTTGTGCATTGCGCCGGGTGTTGTCCTTTCATGTTCTTACAATCCCTTGTGAGGTGGTTACCTGGGCACTTCACGCATCTCGGTGTTTGGAAACAATTTGTGCTGCCATGTCCAAAACGTTGGCAGTTATAGCATTGGGTTACCCTCTGCTTCCTGGAAAATGGTTGCCAGTTTACTTTTATGTTGTCTACGTAATTTATGTTCTGAATTTCTCTTTTGTTTGTGGATTTCTCATATTTCACTAGATATGAGTGTGAATGTTCTCCTTTTCCGTGAAGTCGGGTTACTTCAGATATTCCAGGGTTTTCGTTTTTCAGAGCTTCGAGTAGTATTTTTTCATCCAAATTTGGGGCTGCTTTTATTACTATTTTATTTTTTTTGTCTTCACGTAATGTGTACGTGTAAAATTGTATTTTGTCTCTGTTAGCTCACTCATGAGGTTTTGTTTTGCCTCAGTATTGTGTGGATATATTTTCGCTGTACCGTCATTCAGGTACTTAGCGTTGAATTGATTTTTCGTAAATTTGCGAATTTCTTCGTGAAATATTTTGAAGTTCTCTATTTTTGAAGTTATTATTATCGGTGGTAATTTCTTCGTCACTTTTTTCTGCGTATTTTCTTCATTTGATTTCAATGTGGTATTTACGTCTTCGATTGTTTTCTGCTCGGTGAGTATACCGAATCTGTTTTTTACAGGAATGTTAGCTACTGTATTCATTTCTTTTTCGTTTTCTTGGGCTTTTTTCGCAACTTTGTGCACTAGCTGTTTGTCACTTTCACTTTCGCTTGATGAATAAATCATATCCGTTTCATTTCGGGGCGATCTAGAACGTGATCTTGTTTTCTTTCTTGTTTTTCTTCCCATTTCGGGAATTCACTATATTTTGTGGCCTCTCGAACGAAATTGTCAATTCGTACACTTTTCAGCAGGTAAAATATATTTTATTAATTCTCACTGAGATTCACTTTGTGAATTTATTGAACTCGAGTTCTGAGTTTAACTCTTAGAGGTATAGGAATCTACCTGAGCTCTACGATGTTTACTCCTAGGCGTCTCGAATGCGAATGACCAAACGCCACCTTCTGAAAGCTCTTCAGCTCCAATCAAACATCTCCATCCTTTCAATCACTGAAACTAAGTTGAAACACAATTCCACAGTAACCAATTATAACACCTTTCAGAGGAACAATTCTAACAGTACTATTCGTGGCACTGCTCTTCTATTTCACACCTCTCTCTATTCAACAGAATCTAATATACCAAACCAATTCTCTAACCTAGAGTATGTAGCGGCGAAAATCTAACTCAACAACATATCTGTAGCTGTTTTCAGCTACTACAATCCCCCTGGCGACATTCTACCAGCCGATTTCCTAGATTATATAGCTTCTATCCCCTTTTCCATTATCATGGGCGATTTCAACGTCCGAAATATCCAATTTGGCGACCTCTCTACAAACAGAAACGGCCGGATACTGTCCGAATGCCTCATTCAAAATAATCTATGTCGCTGCTACAACGTCAACCCAACATTTTTCAATCACGCTGGCATGTCTATTATCTACCACGTCATTACCACCCCCGGTCTGATACAATACTTGAAGGAACCCTACTTCATAGGGCAATCAATCACTTCTGATCATCTATCATTACCTACTGATCCACTCAAATATAGCCAACTCCCCAACCATAGATCTCTCATTCATAACGTTCAAAGATCACAAAAACTCTAACTGGGAACTATTTCTTAATACTCTCTTCACGAATCTACACCGATTTCAAGCTCTGCAAAATTCTCATCAAATAGATCTCACCATTGACAATCTAACTTCGTCCATTTCGGAAGCATATATTGCCTGTGTTGTCAAAAACCTATAGATATCAACCGCCCTCCTCTGCCCTCTTTCATTGTCAACCTTATAATATCTAGAGAGACGTCTCTACCGTTCATTCCTTTGGGCCAGAGACGCCGCTATCAAAACCGAAAACAATCGTCAAGCTGCGTTAATTTGCCAGGATTTTAACCGTTTCTGAGAAGAAAAGTGGTCAGACACTACGTCCCAACTTGACTTCAGAAAAGGTAAAGAATACTGGTGAAAATTCAGCATACTAACCGGCTTCAGAAAAACCACCACCACACATCTTCAGGAACCTAATGGGTGATTCACTTACAATCCTTAAATTAAAGCCGAAATTTTCAAACTTCATCTCGAAAATATCTTCCACATTCCCCAAAATCCAAGTTTCGATGAGCCGCATTCCCTATCATTGGAACGACAAGTCGAAAATTTCAAAAACATTGCGATGGAGATTGAATTTAACGGCGCTAATACCTTCAGCACACCTATAGACTCGGAAAAGTAACCGAAGTTCTGAAAAGAGGACGAAACACCTCCCCAGGCAACGATGATCTATCGCGAACGGTCCTTCGTCATCTCCCGTCAAACGCAATTGATTTAATAAAAAATATATATAACCGTTGCCTAGAATTGTGCTACTTTCCTAAGGCGTGGAAAGCAGCCACAACGATACTGATTCCGAAGCCAATGAGGACCATACCTCTCCTGACAACTACAGGCCTATATCTTTGCTTGATAGTGGTTGAAAAAATCTTCGAGAAAATTCTCAACGACCGCCTTATGGACTTTGCACAATCACGAAAGATTTCAACCTTTTCAATACGGTTTCAGATCTAATCACTCAACCTATGATCCCCTATTCATGCTCCACACAGATATCACCAATGCACTCAATTCTGGCGAATGTGCTGTAGGTATATTCCTTGATGTTCACAGAGCTTTCGATCAGGTCTGGCATGCTGGACTTTTTCAACAGCTGATGAGTATCGGACTGCCTATACTACTCGTTAAATTGATGCAATCATACTTTTCAGATGGATCCATCCGAATCAAACACGGCCATCTGGACTACGGCAAGGACGTCAGCGGCGTGCAGTCGCAAAATTCAGAGGCAACTAGATGTCTACAGTGCGTGGGCCAGATGGAGAATTACACACAACCCTGGCAAAACCCGATCCATACCCTTCAACCATTTCAATTACACAAGATCTTTCAAATTTTCGAAAAAATGACGTTTGCTTGTCGCTTTGGGATGAAAACCTCAGACTAGAAGATGAAATCGTTTACTTGGGTGTAATATTTTCCAAGTCAAACTCCTGGAATATCGATCTGACCAAAACGCTCAAAAAAGTCTGAAATCGAGCAAACCTACTGTATGCACTCCGGGGTACAATCCGAGGGTGCGATCCCCGGTCTCTCCTCAACACAAACAACGCATTCATTCGCCCTGTTATCTCGTACAGATGTTTGCTCTACTCCACCCTTTCGAAACGTCTAGTGAAGACTATCGTAAGCTGCGAAAAAGCAATCTGCCGCAGCATCTTCAGACTTTTTATATAGAATTTCCTATTTTCTATTCTAGTCTATTCTTGTTCATGCAATAACCGATCCCGAAATGACCCCAATTTTTACCCACAGCGAAAAGCTCCAAGCTCATTATGCCCAACGCACTCTCAACGGACCCAATCTGGAAGCCCGAGCGACGCTGATGGCCCCATGGAACATACGCGGACGTGTCTTTTCCAGAAAATCAAAAATTCAACTCCCCTTTCCACCAGCACAGATCCTGCAAGCACTTCAGGAGCCCCCAGACCATGTCCTCGACTACCTAGAGAATATACCTTTCCCCAACCGCTAGCGTGCGAGATAAGTAGCAGTGCGTGAGAATACCGCAGTGCGCATCATCAAAAGTGCGCGACATTTAATTACGTGGGTAAAGTTTTCGTGGTTTCCTTTACCATCAAATGTCAGATAAATTGAAAATCTGACATTTGACCGAATGGCACGTAATAAACAAGTCGGCCACAGCCGCACTTTAAGGCCTATATCCTATAACAAAATTTGAAAATTTTTTTTGTACAAAGATAATTAAGTTGCACAGGGTTGAAGAAGGTCGCAGGACCTTATAACTTCCCAATTTGTATTAGCAATGGAAAAAATGAAATGTAATTAATCAGAGCACTTAATAAACGTATCTTGTTGTTGTTGTTGCATAAGTCGTATAGGGTTTTTATTTTACATAACACCTTTTTTGTTCGAATATTCTTAAGTCCGAAATTTCTGCCAATTTGTGCAACATACACTTTGTTACAAGAACCGCAAGTCCATTCGTAGATACCCGATTTATCTTCACGAGAAATGTTGCTCTGCCTATCGTTAAATTTCTGTCGGATAAAGAGTTTGAGATTTTTTAAATAGGGATGCCTAAATAAGTAAGCGATTTGAAATTTGTATTACCATCTGTCTACACTGTATCAGCTTAGTTTATCATCTACATCTGCTGAAGCCACTGTGTTGGCAATGCAATATTAATATGTTTGACTAAATTATAGTGAAAATAAATAAGCTACTTAGCTTTCTCTGAATTATGTATTTAGATTTTCATCAAGTATCGGCCCAATTGATTAGCAATCCTTTAATTGATAATCGTGTAGGATAATGGCAGATTTCATTTCCTACCAGAATATTTTCACTTAAAGAAGCTGCAGTAGAAATAAAGTATTATTCAGATTCAGCAATTTTATTCAGTTGAATTAGTGCATGTAGAAGAAAGGCTGGCTCCTATGCGGTTGTATATATTAAAACACTAATAAATCAGTACTAAGTGATGGAAATAATACAGTAATATATAGCGCGGAAACCTTTTGGTGAAATCGAATTATAAATTATACCTTAGGTCTCCATAGTTTGTTCATTGCATGTAAAAAGGGTAAAGATTATATTATTTAAGGTATATTGACATATATTGAAATATTTTTATTTTTTATATATCCTTGTTTGATATTCGTGTTGTTACAAAATGATAATTTTATCATAATAAAATATATAAATATTTTCCATTGTTTCAATGAGAAGTTCCTTGTACAATTATTTTCTTTTAACTCATTATGAGGCCTCATATCTTTTGATTTGGAAAGGTTGCGAAATGAGACATAGTCGAATTTTATTCCATGAGGAATTACTCCTTTATTGACTTCTTTGAATTCGATCAATAATGAAGCATATCATATTCCAAACATTTTGTCTATTTTTGACGCTAACCAGTATAATTTAAAATTATTGTTGAATTATTGATAGAAGAATCTTTCAGAATAATATTCCAAATTATAGAGTTGGATATAGCTTCTTTCGGATTAGGGACAGGTTTAGGTGTAGTCAATGGCGAATCTGTTGTAGAGGTAGAAGTTTCAGTTACCGATGTCGGTGGTTCCCCAGACCATGTAGTTGAAATGAACGGCCCAATACGGATTGCATTCGTTTCAAACGCTATAAAAAAAAGTTGTTGAATAAAAATATTAATAAAAAACAAACTACAGTCTCATTGAAAAGAAATATTCAAGATAATATATATATATATATATATATATATATATATATATATATATATATATATATATATATATATATATATATATATATATATATATATATATATATATATATATATATATCTCGTGTGGGGTTGTTAGTAACCCCATCGGGCGCCTCCCAGGTGGCGAATAGGGGAAAGTCTCCTAGATATAGAAGACACTGATACACAGGGCGGACCAAAAGCTAACTAAACAAATCCATTGACGTCTGTTCAGTATCTGACGGCCAGTGGTCAGCGTCTGTTTCTCTAGTTGAGGCGGCTGTATTTCAATCTTCTCGAACTCAAAAATCGAGTCGTACACCCTGTGGTCTCAACTGAGACCACCAGTTAGCTTTATTCAGCTTGAACGCATGATGGAAAACAAGATCAAAGTATCACTACCGCAGGCACCAGTCGAAAGAATGGCTTCACCTGATCATCGGATTCTGGGGGATAAGGGACACCATGCGGAGAAGAATCGGAGCTTCTCAAAAACCTTCCATTATCTAAAGATCAAACAAAAACATCACATCGGTACAATTAACGTTAATACACTCGCTAAAACAGGTAAACTGAAGCAGCTCACCAACACCATAAGAAAGTTCAATCTCAAAATCACCGCTCTCCAAGAAACACGATTCATGGACCAGAATCATTTCGATACCGACAGTTTCAGAATCTACAAGGGGAAACCTGCCGTGAAAGTAATGGGCAAATTACCGCTTTTAGGTACCGGATTCGCGATACACAATTCCATACTAGACTCGGTTATTAATTTCACATCGCCCAACGAGAGAGTCTCATTGTTTTCTATTAAATTAGCTAATAAAGCTCACACTTTAATCAACGTGCACGCTCCCATTAATCACCACAACAAAACCGTTCCAGAAAGTGTACAAGATTTTTGGAAAACATTGGAAGAAACAACCAATAAAATACCAAAACACCACGTGAAAATCTTGCTAGGAGATTTTAACGCACAGCTAGGTAAGGAAAGGAAGTTCAGAGATACTACGGGTCCCCATACTAAACACAAACGTACCAACAAGAACGGTAAAAGGTTAATCGAGTTCTGTAGGAACTTCGAACTCAAAATCATGAGTACTCAATTTCAAAAACCTGCACATAAGCTAACTACTTGGAGATCGCCCAGTCTCAAGCAGGGTGAATATCAAATTGATCATGTCGCAATTTCCAAGAACAACGTGAAGGAAATTTTAAATGTCAGAACTCGTAAAGGCGTCTTTGATTCGGATCACTATCCCCTCCAAATAAAAACAAAATTTCAACCCAACAGAAATAAAAAATTTACACCCGGAAAAGTTAGGTCCGATCCCGAATATCTGAAACTTCACAAGGATACAATCATTGCACAAATCAATCAGGAATAATCGACGAATTGGGAAATCCTTACAGAGAATATTCAGGAAGCCATCACACTAGGGCAACCTCCTCGAACCAGGAAACACCGCTGGTGGAACTTAATCTGCGACCAAGCAGTCGACAAGAGAATAACTGCATGGAAAAAATTTAACGGCCATAAAAATGACGAGAACTGGGAGAATTTCCTTACAACTCAAAAACAGGCCTCCAAAGTAATTAGAAGAGAAAAACGGAGATATGATAATAATAGGTGTCACGAAATACAAAAGGATTTCACTAATAATAATACTAGAGATTTTCACGAAACTTTCAGAGAAAACTTGCGAGGATACCAAGCGCCCACTCTTTGCTTCAAAAAATCCGATCACGCGTTGGAAACTAACACAAAAAATGACTGCAAAATGTTAGCCGAATATTTCAGCACCCTTCTCAACTGCAATCCTCCCCAAGAAAAACTCAAGTTCGACTTTTCGGGGTTTACGCATCCAGACTCGCAAGCCTCTGATATGGAAGAGATTACAGCAATTATCAAGCAACTCAAAAACAACAAAGCAGCAGGAGAAGATGGGATTATTGCGGAACTCTGGAAACTGAACGATACTACTTTGACCCAAAAACTTCATCATTTAATATCAGAAATCTGGACAACGGAACAGATACCAGAGGATTGGAAATGCGCGTTGATACATCCATTGCACAAAAAGGGGGACAAAATGGATATCAATAAATACAGGGGAATTTTCTTACTCCCGGTTGCGTACAAAATACTTTCTAAAGCACTCCTAAACAGAGTAGAACACCAAGCGGATCCACTAATTGGGGAATACCAAGCTGGATTCAGAAAAGGCCGATCATGTGCTGAACAGATCTGGACTTTGAAGACGATATTAGAGATGAGGAAATGTAGAAATACAGTGATCACATTCATTGACTTCAAGAAAGCATATGACTCGGTAGACCGCGAAACCCTTTTCGAAATCATGAAAGAATTTGGAATCGATCGAAAGACCCGAACAATTATAGAACAGACACTTACAGGTACAACTTCCAACGTAAAATTTATGAGCGAAATATCAGATCCCATTGAAATCAAAACCGGTGTGCGGCAGGGGGACGGACTTTCGCCAATTTTTTTCAATATTGTTTTAGAAAAGATCATAAGGGAATGGGAACTTCACGCGAAGGGCATACAAGTGGGCATCAAAAAAGAAAATAGAATAAATGTCAAATGTCTCGCCTTTGCAGACGATATTGCTATCATCACAGACAATGCTATCATCACAGAACTGAAGCCATTCGCGCCGTGGAAAAACTACATGAAATTGCGCAGAAAACCGGGTTACAAATTTTTTATGATAAAACCAAATACATGGAAAGAAAACCAAAAAATAAATCTTGTCTTATGACAAAACATGGTGAAATTCTGCAAGTAGGCCACTTTAAATACCTCGGGGAAGTTATACAGTCCTCAGGTTTAAACCGAATCGCTAATGAACAGAGAATAACCAAGCTCCAAAGGGCCTACAAACTAACATGAGCTCTATAACAATACTATAACAAAAAGTGCATTTCGAGAGGCGCCAAATTGAGGCATTATAACACAACGATTCTCCCAGAAGCAATCTATGCAGCTGAAACAATGGTTATTGGCGGCCATTCAAGAATTAGAGAAATAGAAAAACAAGAACGAAAAATTCTCAGAAAGATTTACGGGCCAATCAATAGAAACGGTATTTGGATGAAGAAACCTCAAAATGAACTGTATCAAAAGACAAAGTTCTATGCACATGTCTACAGAATGAAACAGTCCAGAATACCGAAGAAACTACTCAATATAATTATGAATAGTAAATACGGAACAGAGTGGCTAAAAGAGGTCCAAGAGGATCTACAACGGATCAATATAAAAAATCTCGAAGATCGCACTGAATGCCGCTATAAAATCGCACATATAAAGTTCTAGCAGAAAGTAAATCGTCAACCTGGAGTAAAGTGGACAGATGAACGGAAGAAAGTGCATTCAGAGAGGATGGAGCGTTTTCGGGAGGCAAAAAAGATGAAGCAAAATTCCTAATGATTGCGATTTCGAGTTCAGTCGCTCTCCTCATGGGAAACAATCGAAATAATAATAATAAAATATATATATATATATATATATATATATATATATATATATATACATATATATATATATATATATATATATATATATATATATATATATATATATATATCTATATATATATATATATATATATATATATATATATATATATATATATATGTATATGTATATATATATATACATATATATATATATATATATATATATATATATATATATATATATATATATAAGGTGACCTTGAGAAAAATATGACTAAGCTGGAGACGGAAAATGAGAAGTTGCGGAGGCATAAATATCTGTTGGAATCCGTGACACATTTGTTGACTAAATATCGAAAAATGTTATCGTGTACCGAACAAGGATAAGAATAAAATGAGACCTGTTGTTATCGACTTTTTCCACGCTTGGTTTCAGAGATCGCGTATTCAAACGAAAAAGTAAATTCAAGAGATCTACTGCCATCATTACCGAAAATTTAACATTATTTTACTATAAATTTTTGAACAGTTGCAAGGTTGTGTTTGGTCAAAAAATACTTGGACATATAATGAATTGGATATATGAATCCGACAAGGGCAGTGAGAGGAAGCTGATTGAATGTGTGGAGGATCAGAAAATTCGATGTAAACAGCCGAGAACAGGTCTCTTTCAACGGTGAAGAAGATAGCGAATAATCAATTGTTGTAATTGTATACACAAGTATATATATATATATATATATATATATATATATATATATATATATATATATATATATATATATATATAATTATAATAATTCAATTTAGTGGGAGTTGCAGCAGGATTGTTCAATTATACTCTTTTCTCTATGCTCAAGCTGTCGAGAACTTATTTTATCTTCATCAGGAGAACTACAATAATGAGAAATATACATACAAGAGTTTATTAACCTATTTTTAGAATTTACGAAGTTGAGGATGCAGCCGAGGATGTTTTGTGTAATTCACACACATATACAAGAATAATGATGGACATGAATATAATGATAATCTGTTATTTGATATTATTCCTAATTCAAAATATTATTATTAATCTTTGTTTCACGTAAGGAGCTTTTTGAAGTTATATTGACAATTGAAGGTTAAATTCTGACATTTATGTTGTTTATCTATTCATAGAGTATGATATCGATAAGCTTTTCCTGTTATGATTCGGTGGTGTCCGTTAGGCCACTCTCTAGGTTAGGGTCTGGATTGTGTTTTATTGAACCTAATTCTATCAAATATAGATACATGGAGCTCAAACTCGCGATGTTGTTTCTGGAATTCATCGAGTTCGAATTCTGTGTGATTCTCAACGTTTCAGAAATGTTCTCTTTTTTGTGTTCCCTTCTGGAAATGTTGAGAATCACACATAATCCGAACTAGATGAACTTTGTTATTACTGAGTGTCAATCAGACCGAATGAGTGACCCCTCGTTTTCAGCTAGCCTGGGTTAGTTTTAGGTAAAACGGGGGTTATAATATATATATATATATATATATATATATATATATATATATATATATATATATATATATATATATATATATATACATGTGTGTGTGTGTGTAACGGAAATAGTCAGTTTGGTCAAGTGTTTAGAAAATATTTTATTCATGACAATTTTCGATATTTCGAATATGGGATAATATATTCAGTAGTTATAATATAAAGCTGAAGTCGGGGCACTTTGTGTACTCGTACATTTCAACCGTTGGCGTGAGAAAATGGTTTGATTTGTGACACTCCTACTCCCTCTTTACGTACTTGCTCAAGCGCCAGAATATTTTCCCCTGACTATGCGTCACCCTATTCGAGCCTTCGGCTAGTAACGGAAAAGCTCGAGCCCTGATAGATTCAGATGGTGATAAAGGAGTTCGATATTATTATATCAGCATGCTTTTCACTATTCCACCAGTAGGAAAGATGAAACACATTTACTGGTACACTTCTATATTTATGAATTATTTACAACAGCGATGTACGGTGGTGATACATGCAAAATGGTATCCAAATGGTAGACAAGCGTAATCTATGAATGATGAATGAGGGAACGAGGAGGTAATGAGAGTGGAAGCGTATGGTACATACTATATACTAAGTAGCGATTACATAAGCGGATTCGTGCATCAATAAATACATAAATAACGGTTGTATACCGAAATTAAAATAATCAGAGCAGATGATACGGTGTCACAGGTTCCCTAGCAGCCTTGGTCATTCTGCGGGCATATCAGCGTGTTCCAACAAAGATTCAATCACTACTCCAGCATCCGCTGCAAGCATTAATTGCACCGAACACAGCTATGCGGAGCTCTGTACCCAGTATCCACTGCAACACAGAACACCACCGAGCTGGTCGTCAGACTACGCTGTGCCTCTCCACGTTGGACGCAAGAAAGGTCTGACGGTAGTACAGGCACTACTCCAGCATCCGATACAAGTATTTTTTGCGCTAACTTCAACTGCGAGGATATACGTACCAGTTTCCACTGCAATACAGATACCCAACCCAATTGATTGCCAGGTGTCCTTTTATACGCTTTGTCTCTTCAGATTGTGATCCCCTGCGTCCGCTACAAGATAATTGTCGCAAGAGAACAGCATACTTACGGTCAACCGGTATCGAATGCACTTCCCTCCAACCAAATGCGGCGCAGCGGTTTCGGCGCACAGATGGTTGATTTACCAGATTTCCCTGTGACACTTCACTCACTGAACCTGGCACTAGTTATAACTTGGGCGCAACCGCTCTACTCAACTTCACCCGCGGAACTGACTGGCTACCGTCCGACCTCTCGTACATACTCACCGCGATCCCACTTTCAACTTCGCTTCCCCACCACTCATGCGCGTGTGGCGTAAGCAATGCGGTTCCGTTTGTATTATAAACGATTCGTTACAGATTTGTTCTATTCCAAAATATTATCAACTATTGCTCTCCTCATCTAAAATTTCAATATTTTCCTAATCAAAATTTTGATCAGAGTCTAGGACGAGACTAGCTAATGCACGAGATTTTCTTTCAATGGAACGATCACTTTCATAGTGATCTGGATTTTGTATGGTGTGTCCTATGTAGCTTGTTTAGAGCCATAGGGTGTTCTAGATTGAAAGCCCTGCCTCAATTGGTGATGGACATAGCATTATTGATAAGTTTCATGTGGAACAAAACAGTCCATTTCGGGCTCCAATCAAGTGTGAGCGGAACTATTTTTTTGAGGTGTGTGAATATCATTCTCTTTTATAACAATGGATATCAGATTCATTGAAATATCCCAGATGTACTTCTAGGGTGACTTATCGTTCGATTGAAATACTCTCTATTGAGGGATATATTAGGTTTCAAGATCTGTTCAGTAAAATTTCATTGTCACATGTTGCCGATGTAGCAGTTAATGTTGCTTTCGAAAGGTTTTATGATGATATAATGATTGTTATGATGATAGACCAGAGGCGTTTCTAGCGGAAACAATTACCGATATTTTTGGGGGATCGGAGAATTGATGTAGTATTAGTTCCATGGTGATTGCAGGTTATATACGAGGTGATTGTTTCGTCGTAGCCACAGAAAACACGCTGTATCAATTTTGTACATAAACCAAAACGTGGCAGTAAAATACTCAACGGTTACAAAATTCTTTGAGAAGATGCATGTCGAAATCTGTGGTGTGGTTATTTTGGAGGTATTCGTCTAGATATCCTTAGTGTTTATCGACTATTTTTGGGTAACTATGAATTCTTTTTTGAACAATTCTGTACTTTACGAACGTAATTTCTGCAGGTCGAAGGAAAAGTTGGGTACCAACTGATATATTTAGAAGTAAACGTAACCTATCTCAACTTCATCGGCCTCATTAAAATATTCGCTCGTCATGTATTTTGAAAAATTTTTGAAGAGATAAATATCAACATAGTTCAATTATGTTGCACTAATAAAAATACGAAATACCCAATAAATAAAATAAACACATTCGGTTTAAGTGTCACTAATTATCTCAAAAACTCAACATATGTTTCGAATGGTTAACGCATTATCAAGAGTATAAAATATTACTGTTACTCTTGATAATAGGTTAACCCCCAGAAACATATGAAGAGTTTTTAACATATTAACTGAAACTTAAGTCGAGTGTGTTGATTCAATTTATAGAAATGATGTTTCACCAAGAGATAAGCGGAAACTCCAAGTCATTTACGAAATATACGTTTTATAGCTCAGCCAATGTTGGTTCACTGGAGAGCAATACACAATCTGGAACATTTTCAATGATCTTCATTGAAGAACTGGTCATAAACAAAGTGAAGTGACCTCAAACTTCGAGAGGGAGGTGTTTGATGATCCGAAAAAGTTACCTGATGTTTTGGCCAAACGTTTTTTCATAGTTGCTACTATTTAAGTAACATCTCGTAATGGCAATAATCTACCTAGGTCTTGCATATTATCATTCATCGAGAACAGCAATTTCAAATTCAAACCTGTCACAGAAATTGAAGTTGAGGATATAATTAAAGCAGTTGAAATAAAAGAATATACACTAGATATCTACCTCTGAGTAGATATCTATTGTGTTAATTTTAATTTTTCGTTTTGAACCCTACCTTGTTTCAATAATTTATAGATGTTTATTATATGTTAAAGAAAACAGAAATAAGTTCATAAAATTGAATAGTCAAGTATATGAGTTTCCAACGAGGGACAGTGTTGTGCTACTCATTCAGACAGTATCTGAATTTGAGTACTCTCTTTATCATCACAAAATTTAAATCTCCAACCATTCAAAGTTAAATTTGAAAGTACTGAATATTCATTTGTTCAACAGAGAGATGAGTCTCTGCTAATAACAAAGGAATCCTTTATTTCGCAGAGTATCTTGTTGATTCGAAAGTACATGGTATAAATAATTTTTTGTATCATATAGTTGTTTATGTTTTCACAATGGCTATCCTTCAGGAAGTGACGTGGTCCTGAAGGATTAATATTTTTAGGGTCGTTTTTCTATTTTCAGATGTTGTTCACAACTATGGCAAATTAAACGTAAGTGACAATCCACAATAACTGTTTTTATTATCATCTTTATTAGTACACATGTTTGTACTAGATTATTTGGGATTTAATTTTCTGAACAATTTCGAAGATTTTTAGCGACACAATAAAGTGTATATTCACAGTGGTGCTCGAATAAGTTGGGTAAATATATGCGTGATATCACTAACTTGACATCCGAATTTTATAAGAATTATGAAACGAAGTACCTAAGAAGCCTGAGGAATAATCCGGGATTCAATTATGCATTCATTATAAAAAAGAGCTTGAATTACTTCCAATGATATGACTTGTCTCAATTCAAATATTGATGAAACAATTATGTGGAAATTCACCAATATGAGAAGAATTCATGATAATCTCAGAATGAAGAAAATTAACTTGTGTGGGTATTTAATGAAAATTTTCCTCACGGGATATATTTGTTGAGCTTTCTAGTAGGAATGGGATTCCAGATTTTTCTGTGTTCTTGTAACGAGCTATGCAGGTTTCAGGAACGTATCGTTTATAGAAGAAGATATGTAACGGTATAATCAAAACGTGAAAATCAAGGGACTTTTATAACTTTTTTATAACCCCAATAAAGAAAAATAGACATTCAATCACTACTTGTATTAAATATAATAACAATTTGTGGAAGGAGACGACAGAAACAATGGTAATAAACGGCTTATGCCACTAGTGGCTGTTTTTTCTTAGGTTTCGAAATATTCAATAGAAATAATTCAGTTTGATAGAAAACGAATCACGAATTGCAAAATTGTTAACCTAATAAATTATATTAAGTATTAAATATAAATTAAGTACATTGTATACTGTAGAGTGGACCCTATCACATTTTCTTTTCTTTGGAAGGTTTCTTTGATCAAACCAATCCCTAAGAAACCGAATCCTTATTCTTTCGATGATTTGCGGCCTATAAGTTTGCTACTTGTGATTTCGAAAATCCTGGAAAAGGAGATTGCTGGACAGATTTCCTCTTATATTTTTCTCAATAAGATTATACCTGATACTCAATCTGGGTTTCGCAAGCGATTTAGTACTACTTCCCTTCTTCTGGATGTTACTGATAACATTATTCGTTCAATGAATAAAGTTTTGATAACTTCTGTAGAGCTTCTGGATTTTTCAAAGGCATTTGACACACTTGATCATGAACTTCTGTGTGCCAAGTTGGAATATTTTGGTTTTACAATGAATCAATTGGGTTCTTTGCTGATTATTTGAACGATCGTACCCAGTATATATGGATTGATGATACCCTTTCGGATGCTGCGGCAGTTTCTTCGGGGGTTCCCCAGGGATCTGTATTGGGCCCTCTTCTGTATCTCATTTATGTGGCCGATATTTCTAGCTCAATTAGGCACTCCGAGATCCATCTTTTTGCTGATGATACTCAGCTCATTTATTCTTTCAGTCCTCATCAGATTGATGAAGCTTCTCAGCATATTAATGGAGACTTGTCCGCCTTGAAGAGTTTCTGTGATAGCCATAATCTACGACTGAATCCATCTAAGTGTAATAACCTTGTCTTCAGTTCAGGTCTTCACATTGAACTGGACATGAATTTGTCTATTGGGACTGAGCCCCTGAGTGGTGCAAGAAGTACAAAAAATTTAGGAATAATTTTCGACTGCCGTCTTCGTTTCGAAGAGCATGTGGGATTGTTGATAAGAAAATCATATTTGGTTCTTAGACAGCTTTATAGATCTCGACACTTTTTAAGCTTGGCTCTGACGAAAAAACTTTGTGAAAGCTTCGTCTTGTCGATTTTGAATTATGGTTTGATCCTCTACTACCTGTGCCTCTACTCACTTACTAGGCGTAGGTTGCAGAGAATTATTAATTCCTGTTGTAGGTTCATATATGGACTTCGTAAGTATACAAGACTATCGTCTTATATCAAGGAACTTGCTTGGTTGAAGTCGGAAAATCTATTTCGCTATCATTTGCGGTCGGCCGTTTTTCGTATGTTCTCTCAGGTTCTTCTCTTCCTTACCTCAGAAATAAATTGGTTTATAGAGGCGAGATGCACACCCGCGATCTAAGACGTCCTTACACTCTGGCTTTGACGCGTTTTTATCGGTCAGGCTTCTTGCTGTTCATGTCTACAACTCCATTCCGTTGGACGTTAAAACTGGAGGCTTGGCTAGATTTAAGCGTATGTATAGGGCATTTCTTCTCAGCAATCAGAGTTGATTTTTGCGTCCTTTGAAGTTGTATAAATTTTTTTCATTATTTTTTTGTTTGGAATTTCGTTTCTGTTATTTCATTCAATTAATTATTCATAATGTTATGTTTTGTTTCTCTCTGAACATATTGTTTCTGTGATTAATTTTCGCTTCTTTTTGCTATTAATTTATTATCCATTTCATGTATTATTTTTATATATAGAGGTTGAGTGGATCAGCTTTTAGCTAGACTTTGCCTCTATTTATGTACAATTCGGCAATGAAGACAATTTATTATTATTATTATTATTATTTATCAGATTCAACGAAGGTGTCTGATTGGGTATCGCATGAGAAGCTTTTGTGGAAACAGTGCCAGAAGAGTTTCATTGAGAACCATGGTTAAGTCTGAAATTACTCCTTGAAATATGACATCAAGTTCTATTTAACAATTTTTTTTAACACATAGATTAGTACTGACGTTCCCCTGAGATCCGTATTGATCTTAAATAATTGAATAACTTAATGATAAGGGTAGAGGTAGTCTCATTCGTTTTTTGTAGAAATCTATTATGAATTAACTTATGAGCATATGTGCACGTCAAATTACAAGAGATCGTCAAATAAATCCTGCCGAAATGTCGAAATGTTTTGGCATCAATGCGGATTTTTACCAACACGATGATGTAATAAGTCAAGATGCAATTTGTGTTCGACTTTTTGTGAATGGAACATCTCATGAACTAGTTATCAGCTAAGTCTCATTCGAAAATCAATGAGAAAGCTTACCGATTTTCCGTAACTCGTAAATTGACACAGTTTGGCCTAAAGTTGCAAGACCTCATCAGCGTGTCTTTAGATGGTGCAGGAATTATGACAGATGGGTAAATTGGTTCTCAAGCAACTCTGCAGGAAGAACTACCAAAGTTAACTTTTAAGCTTTTTCAAGCGTATGTTATGAATTTAGTGCTTTTAATTTTTTTGTGATGTTGGGGTCTTTCAGTATATTTATTCACGAATCATTCAAGCGCTATGAGTTTTATGGGTGGATAGAATTTCGAAAATATAAAGTGGTCGAGTAAATGAGACGATACCAGCCAATAGGAAAATAGAGGGTGAGCTAAAATCAAAACCTCTGCCACTATCATGGAAAAAACTTGTAGCTTCACTTCAAAACATACTCTGAATGCCATATATTCGAGCAAGGAGTTGAGTCAATGCCTTCAGTCCACGTGGAAGAAATGATAGATTTCTTCTTTAGTTGTGGGACAATAATAACAACCACTGCATTCGGAGAAATATTCGATCCATTTACCCCAGTGAGCCAATATCTCCATAATCTTGCATTAGACTACCTGAAATCTTGGGGTCTTATCAAAAATTTGGAGAGAAATTCGTAGAAGCAATAAAATGATTTTGAAGACGTTCTCAGAGCTGCAAGGGATGGATACATCCATCCCAAGTTCAAGAACTGATACAAACCGAAAATATTGATATCGATAGTCTACGCTACTATCAGAAATTATAAGTAGGAAACCACAAAAACACAACAAGTTATGCGAAGACGAAATTTTTCGACTCATCATCTGTCTGCGGGCCATAAGAGTTGGTTGTATTTTCGTCTACAAAGTCTTTATTAACACAGCTTCAGTTGAAAAGCTGTAAGATTAAACTAAAACAAACATTTTCCAAAACGCTTTAAGGAAATGCAGAAGAATGGGATTCCAAATTTTCCATTTGAATTTCTCGCATGAATCGCAGAAGTCAGTTAAAAATCGATATCGAGAGATCGAAATGTTTCTCAAAAAGTTATAATAAGCATTCTGAAACTATTGTTTCAGAATGCTTGAATGAACATGTTCTGCCAAGGCAACAAGACAATAGTGAATCAGATTCGCGAAATGAGAAAAAAATTATGAATATAGTCTATATGCCTTAGGCCAAACAGCAAAGTACTTCATCCCAACGTTCTCCAACTTACACGTTACTTATTGCGCAATTCAAGGAATTTCTTTCAGATTAATGACATTACGGAGACTATATTCTTCGCTGAGGTCCATTGAGATTCAGATGTGACTTCGATCTCCAACTGTTCGATTTTTTGATTTTATCAAACACAGATTCAGATCTAATTATGGATTATGAGCATAGCATGCTATTACGATCGATTGATTGACAGCACACTGCAACTTGTTCTCCTTAAAAAATTTGCTGACTGCAAGATTCAAATTTAGATATAAATAATAAGAACTATTTGTGCCTATCGAAAGTTGAATTCAAGAATTTTCAAATTTCATAATAATCCGTTCATAATAAACTATCTTCATCCCAAGTATGTGGGAAATCACAAGAGCACTTGAGGCCCAGTCCGAACCTGTCGATTTTTGGAAGTCAAATTGCCACTTATAAAATGCTTATTATCAGAGGAAATAATATAATGAATATTTATTTCGCAAGATTGAAAAATCAACACTATGCCCCGGCTTCCCAATCAGAGGCATATCCTTACCATATGTTACAGCTAGAATTGAAACAAACGTTTTGGTTCAAATTCAAGGATGAAGAAATAGTTCAGGGAATAAAGACATAGCACTTCAGAATTAATAGGGGAAAGCTGGATTTTTGCATGGACCTTCCTTTTGGGATCCTAAACAATATTACAAAGATCCCCTTTGATAGATGCCTAGCTTCTAGATGCTAAATGGTCAATTTCATCGAAAAAATAGTGTTAATCAAATTTTTAGTTTAGAAAATTACCTACAAAAAACATATTATTCATTTTTTTTATAAGACTAACGGTTTTGGAGGAAATTCAATTTAAAAGTTATAGCGTACATATTACTCATGATTTATGTGTATTCTGTTGCACATTAGGATTGATATATAGTTAGATAATAAGTTATAAATTTTTTTTTATCTAAGAATAATTTGAAAAAAAAAAGTATTAAATCGTATTTGTTTATTTATTTCAAATTAATTTTTTTTTATATTTATTATTACAAAATTTTTTTTGTTCCAACAATATTTTTGTATTCATAACAAACTCTTTGATAGCATAAGATTACTAAAAACTTAATTTGCGTTCATAGATGCAATTATTCTTATGGTTCTTCTTCAGACTCCATTTCGTTTATCATCTCCATCTCTTCATTGTCGTCATCTTCCTCCGGTTCGCATATCTCCATATTTTCAGCCAAGAAATACGATGGATCTATATTTTCAGCAGGCTCGTCATCAATAGCGTCATTAAGCGCATCAGGTGATATTTCTTCTAAAAAAATTGTCAGAGAATTTGGAATTTCCTCATTCATATTTTCGAACATTTTGCTGGGAGGAGGATAATTTTCATTATTTACTATTACTGATCTAATATCCTCCCTAATAATTGCTGCAGCTGTTTTTACTATTCGAAGACGTTCTTCTGCTTCATTATGTTTTCTGTTGTCATACCAAGCTTTGTTTAAAATATCGTATTGTGTGTCTATAAAACAAATAATAGTTAAAGAGGTACTTTTAGTTGTAATAATAATTTTTTTACCATATTTATTGACGAGTTTACTCTTAATAGTTTTGTCATCTGGAATATAATCCTTGCACAAATCTTTTAATTCATTTAAAGTAAACTGAGATTCATCATTATTCTCAATAAATGAGTATATTTTGTCCATTGCTAGTGACACTCTACTATCTTCGGGACGACCAACTGTACCACCCGTGGTAGGTTTCATGAAATGTTTAAAACAGTCGGAATGATATCGTGCCTCAGCAGCGATCAGATTGTGTTCGTAAATAATTCGTCGTACAACTGCCTTAGCAGCGTCATCATGACGGTTTTCTGCTCTCTCAAGTACGGTGTTTTTAAAAGTAAGCGTCGACACATAATGAATTTTACGGCGAATATTTGTCGGCTTTTTCTTTTCTTTTTGCTCATTTGCTTCTTCAGCAAAAAAAATGCAAAGAGTTTTAAATGAAAATCGTGGTTCACTGGAACGCATTCTGGAGTGAGGTGGACTCCGAGATGTCGATGTGCTGGCTTCATCTCGCTGACTTTTTGATGCCAGTATGCTAGACTTTCGCGTATAATCTTTACGGCACTGTACATGAATTACCACAGAACTAGCATTTTGTATATATGTTTCTTTTCCGTCCTTTCTTTCGATACTTGACTGTCTTAACGTATCAAATCCCCGTTCCACAACAACTGTTGCACCTTCTAGCAAAGATTTATCACAAATAAAACAAACTTCTGCCATTTTTTGATAATTTGAGTAATTTATACAGTAATAATTGAATAAATCAGTAAGTATAAACACGTCCGTTCACGAAAAAATATCAGTTAATACTAACGTTCGTTCGTTTGGATACTTAGAGTCGACCAATGTATAACGCAGGTATAGAAAATTTGTACCCTAACACGAGAGAGGCGAGCAGATGTCCCTCAAGGTCGTATGACAAACGAGAATGTTTTGGAGTACATACCTCTCCGTGTAGCCCACTATAAAGTAAGGGCTATATTATAACGTAGTTTATATGTGTTAGTTTATATTATTACGAGTTTTAAAACTCTAACGCAAATAAATATTGAAATATTTTAAACTGTATGGAACGTTCAATCACGAATATATATGACATATACATACTGGTGAAAAGTGCATATGTTATGTTCCAACTTTTAAATGGAATTTTCTCGAAAACCGTTATTTTTACGAAAAAAAGTTATATTATATTTTTTGTATGCAATTTCATAAGCTGCAAATTTGGTAGGTACTATTTTTCCAAAAAAAGTGACTGTTAACGAGATATTCCCAAAAAATCGTATTTCGCGACCTTTGACCCCGAGTAAAATTTTTAGCTACAGATATATCGATGGGGATTTTTGGAATATTGCTTAGAACCCCAAAAAGAACATTCATACAATTATCTGGCTTTCCGGGAATTATTCCGAAGTTTGACCTTTTTTTTGTCTTTATTCCCTGTATTAAAAGAATATTTCATATTTGAATGATGTATATATTATAGATGCATTTATGAAGATAGATGTCCACAAGATTGTTTTATGGCATTATTGCTCTCATATGTCAAAAATGACTCATTTGTGTATATAATCATGTTTTTTCGGGAGGAAACTTTGTTTTTAAAAAATCAACTTTATTTTGAGGAAACAGGCAATACAGCTTCGCTATACCTTAAAAGATTCTCATCACAATATTCTCATTACTATTCTCCTTGAATAATGGGATTAGCTTATATTTATAACATTCTATCATCAATGAAAATGCTGAATAGGCATGCAGGTGTTCACTTACGCAATTTACTTGTCCAGTATGACTCGTAATGAATCATATTTGATGCATATTTGAAATGGTGTGAAAAAATTAACAAAATTGCTTGAAAGAATATGAGGTTTGGATTATCTAACTATATATAAAATTTGCATCAACAAGCAATAAATTACTTACTCTTTTACGCACTTATGTTATCATTGAACTGGCAACTTACCTATAAAGAAATATATTATTAAATTCAGTAATATGAAGGACTTCATTTCTATTCTGGATACTTATTCAAACTTCGGCACAGTATTAAAAGTAATGCAATGACTGAAATATTCACCTAACTAATCGATAATTTGAGGGATTATTAAGATAAAAGATAGAATATTTCGAAATATATGTATAGATATCATGAATATATGTACATATGCGTATGATCTATCGAATGAATCCCAAAAAATCAAATCATATGATAAAAGTGAAGAAAATTGACTGAGTTTCACTAAAGTTAGATGCTTCATTCGATTAATATTTTCGAGTATTTTCCTAATATGGAGTGTGTGCTAGGGTCCATAGACATCATTGAGTTGATTGTCAAATTGTAAACATTTGTATTCACATAAGCTCCTCGAGAAATTTCACTACAATAATTCTGTACAATCGATATATCTTTCGAGCATCATCCAAATTTGAGAAAAAATTAAAACCAGAGTTATTCAGAATTTGTTTTCAAGTGTTTCAAGTTTTTCCATTTTGATTCGAGTGGCTTCCATTCATTCCAATTCACGTCCTTTCTGGTTGATAGGCGAAACCGATTCTTTTCCTCAGATAATATCTGGACAGTGGAAGAATCTGGAGAAATATTAAAATTCTTGGATAAAAGTCAATTTAGTATCGTTTATATCAAACAATCCATAATGACAAACATATAAAACTTCATGGGTTAGTCATCACAAATTCATAAAATAAATTCTTCTTCATGAATATCGCCACTTTTCATCATCACAGATCATCTATTGAACATTTTTCAGTCAACTTGATTGAATAGAATTCCATAGAGCTCTTCTGCTCTTAGAGCTATCAGCATAAAAACATTGTTATGTCAAGATTGATAATAGTGTGGTATTATTACTGCCTGAAACAACAAAAACCTTCACATATAATTATTTGAAGATATATATTCATAAGAAACATATATATATATATATATATATATATATATATATATATATATATATATATATATATATTTATATATATATATATATATATATATATATATATATATATATATATATATATATATATATATATATATATATATATGTATATATGTATATTTATATATATATATATATATATATATATATATATATATATATATATATATATATATATATATATATATATATATATATTCAAAATTGATTTATTGCGTGTTTAAGATAGTTTATTTCGAATGTTTTTAGCAGTAACAGGTTTCTTTTAATATGAAAAATTATATTTTCCTTGACGTTTCGTTGTGTATCACAACTTTGTCAAAACTTTATTATTGACAAAGTTTGAACGTCAACGAAAATAAAGTTTTTCATATTGCAAGAAGCCTGTTATTCCTAAAAACATCTGAAATATATATATATATATATATATATATATATATATATATATATATATATATATATATATATATATATATATATATATTTCTTAAAATTGATTTATTACCTGTTTAAGATATTTTATTTCGAATGTTTTCAGCAGTAACAGGCTTCTTTCGATATGAAAAAGTTTTGTTAACGTTTCGTTGTTATATTACAATTTTGTCAAAACTAATGAATAATTGAATTTTTGAGTTACTATAGATTTCAAAATGTCAAACTTATTTTTTAAAAAAATCAAATTAGTTTTTTTGTATCTTCATTCATTGATTCTCATTAACAGACATTAAACATATTAATTCTATTTCCAACAACTTAATAAACCTCACAAATAACACTCATAAAATGAACACACAACAATCACCAAACATCACATCTCAAAACTCATTCTTTCCAGATCTACCTTCAGTTTCACACACATAAACCAACAATATACATATTCTGAAAAAGTTTAAAAAACTACATGTAATTATATATATGTAAATATAAATCACACTTATTAGAATATCCTGGCTTCCCATGAGTTTTTCAGAGGTTTCCTCATGGTGAAGAAGACTGAAACTTCCGAAGCGAATGCTGAGCCAGAAATATTCCTCTGATAATGAAAATCAATGAGTGAAGATATGAAAAAACTAATTTGATTTTTATAAAAAATAAATTTGACATTTTGATATCTAAAGCAACTCATAAATTCAATTATTCATTAGTTTTGACAAAGTTGTAATATAACAACGAAACGTTAACAAAAATAAACTTTTTCATATCGAAAGAAGCCTGTTATTGCTCAAAACATTCGAAATAAAATAATATATATATATATATATATATATATATATATATATATATATATATATATATATATATATATATATATATATATATATATATATATATATATATATATATATATATATATATATATATATATATATATATATATATATATATATATATATAAATATATCACTCGAATCAGGCGAATGCTAGCACAAACATTACAGGAAAGTACGTTTTAAGAGGCTGTGAGTCCCTTTGTGTTTCAAGTGATGGCATCATTATTCAATAACTGAAATCTACCAGGTTAATACGCGTACGTCTTGGTACATCGTCGGTTATTTCAAACAAAATACCCCGTCAACTTCGCGAGCAGGTTATCCCAGACAATCTCAGACGACCGTGTTTTGACCAACGTACAGTCCGCCATCATCTAGTGTCATGTTCTAGCTACTGCTCTGAGACACCTCTGTCTTCATTGCCATAAACGCATGATCAGATACTCACTTCGATTGCATCCTCGAACATCATGGAGAGCCCATTGTGAAGACCTGAGTATTGTGTCTATACAATCTGTTTTTTTCTCAAGAAGGAACTGTATCAGACTATTCTTTTAAAATGCTCGAAATCAGTTGATGGCTACCCGTAGCGAGACTGATCTAGTTGTGCCTTAGAACAGATCTCAATTTCACGACAGGTCTTCATTATCAACATCTAGAGCCCAGACATCACTTCCCTCGTAATTCCAGTTATCTGAAGGTTATACTTTTTGCTACTCTTTAATTATATTGTTGGCAATGAAAATTTATATTATTATTATCATTATTATGTCTTAATATTCAATCTCTTGAATTTGCTATAAAGTTTGTAGGACCTTAATAACAACGTATGAGCAAGTCAATGCTCTACGTTAAACTATTGTTAACTTTATACACTGCTGCATCCCTTAAATCGATATTTGATAACAATCATTTCGGTTTGGAGATAATCGAATGATAGGAAGCAGAACGTATTCTGGGTTTTTTTTTAGTTTTTGGTATATGTTGTTACGCTTTGGTGATTTCGACTCTTCTTTCCAGAAAAATCTAACCCAGAGTTCGATCCGCAAACACAAATCCTTTAGATGATTGTAATTGAAGATATCTAAGAGAATAAGTCTATATCACCCTAATACAGTATATCGAAAAAATCGGATAATTGCGTCTTGTGATATCATGAAAAATAATCATGTAATATTCCAGGTATCCTATGATGCGTATGGTGACCTTTTTAACATTTATCATTATGTGAATTGCTTTTCAGGTTGGCCTTAGGCCACTTGCTTATTTGTTATGTTTTTAAATAAACAAAATGTTTTTGTAAGGAAGCACATATTCATATTTTTAGGGATTGTTGAATCATTTTGAACTTAAATTGATCAGAAAATAATCAATTAACGTTATCACACTTTCCCAGGGCGTTAACCAGAAAGACTTCTCATCACCAGAATACCAGACCCTATGTGTGATGAGGGTAATTTTACTACTGAAGTTGAAATTACGTGTGGGAATTTAGCTCAACTTTTTTCCTAGTCGGGAATCAAAAAAATGTACTATCAGTGCCCTTCGATATTCTGCCACTAGCTCAGTGAACTGACTCTAGAGATATTAAGCATGAATAATATCCGCTTATTTAGGGTGTATTTATTATATTTTAAAGTAGGCTCCACATACTTTAAAATATGAGTCGTCGGAGGCAGGTATCTCAGGACGTGGAAGTTTCATTGAAGCAGGAAACCAAGAATACCAGTGCTTGAGGGCGGCTACAATTCATGAAGGAAGTTATTATAACTCTAAGAAAACAAAAAAAAATAAGTAACCAGGGTCAAAATGGGTAAATTGATAGAACAATTACACTTTAAATGTCATAATGTTGATACTGATGCAGTTCTATGTCCATTTGTGCATTTCGAACGTACTCATTCGAAAGATGTATTTCTTTGATATACTGATCTAAAAAAATGTAAATTACAAATAAAAATACATGATTGAACAGTAGAAATGTATACAATAATGAAAAGAAGAATCACGGCTTCTCAAAACGTTATTTTGCCTCAGGCATGTGCTCAATTTCCACACGTGACATATAATAAAAATAAGTCTCATTATACGTGAAGAGGAAAAAAGCACAAATAATTGAAATATGTGAAATTCCACATCGGTAATAGTCTGAATATGCGAAATTTCAAATCGATAATAGTCTATGAACTTGTTTAAGCTAACCTGTCACTGTACAACGCCTTTTTCGGCGTTTTGGAAAGAGTCACCTGCACTTCTGCTCGTCGACCTGTCAACTCGGGGCGAAACGTTCTGCCACGGCCGACTCTGACCAGGCCGTGAAATATATGTCAGTGTGACGCAGGTGGTCTATGGAATTTTACAACCCCGCCATTAGTTTAGCATGTATACCTATGCAAATAGGACGCTTCTCAAATCTTACGCAGTTTGAAGTCAAATAATTTGAGCTTTCATAATAAATTCTCTATTATTCAATTCTATATAGTATAAAACATGTGTTTTGGTTGATAATGTGTTGAAACATTAACATCAAACTACAAAAACAAAGTGTTTAGTGTGCTTATCGATTTCAGTGAAACGAAATCAATTTTGTGTTGTTTAAGACTTTCGTAGTTTTGAAGTTGAAAATTTTACGATTTCAGTATAATGTCCTCTATTCACAAATTTTGTGTAGTATAATATAGGTGCTAGTGACCATAGTTTTTGGATAACATAACATAAAATTATAAAAGCTAAATGATTTTGTGTACCCATTTCATCGAATCAAAATCAAATTTGTGATGTAGGTATTACTCAATAAAAATTGTGTTGTGAAGTATAGTGTAGAACGTAGGTGTTCTGTAAGTGATTTAGTAAGTTTCAAGCTTGAAATATGTGAGTTTCCAATGAGTAAATACTCTTGAAATGACGAAAACTAGAATAAAAACTAAACCTAGAACTAAAATAAGGAAAACTTGTTGCATTCCTGGTTGTAAATCAAAGTATAACAGCAACCTGAAGGCTGGTGATTATTTAGTATGACCTTAAGTTTCCTTGAAAATTAAATTTCAAATGGTAAATGGATGAAAAATATACCGCGAGATAATTGGACTCCGACAAAATATTCGGTTGTATGTCCCTTGCATTTTCCTGAAACTTCAGGGCAGAGAAATTTATTTCACCTGGTGGGATTGTAAGCATACTAGAAAGAAAAAGATCAGTCCCCCACGCGGTTTCTAAATTTACCGCATAATTGATAAAAAAAATGAACCCCAACCTAGGAAAAGCCCAAAGGAAAGGCGAAGAAATTATTTAGCTCGCAATGATTATTTGAATAACATTTTTGAAAGTCAGATATAATTGTCAATTTTCAAGATTTTATTCATCATCTTACCAGTAAAATAAATACTCCTGATTGTTGTTATGTTTAAATGGGTTCATTTAACAACAAAAGTCATTTTAACATTCTTAATCAGAGTCAAGAAATTATTACCGTAAATAACCGAATTTCAGTCAATGGAAACAATTGGATAGGTGGTCTCATAGAGAAAATTTGTTGATAAGATACGAAGATATTCCATACAGTGGGAATTAATCTTCACATATTTGAAAGAGAAAAGTTTAAGTTATTTGAATGAAATAAAGAAAACAAGAGGAATATGTGCTCAGGAATAATATTAGGTATGTCATAAATACCAATAATATATTTTTTTTGTTCGAAATATGCTCAACGATTTGAAATAATGCTTGAAACTTCGGGAAGCACCGACTAGGAGAGTGCGCCTTCATTATGAAATATTTCGAATAAAACTCTCAGGTTCTGTCTACACAGATGTTGTCAACGAGAACGAAACTATCACTTTCGACAGTGAATATTGAGTGCGCTTCGAAAAAATCATCGATCTCGTTGAATAACAATAGGATACAATTTTTTCATCATTATTATGAATCATCAGTCTGTTTTCAATCAATCAATCAAGAGTCGATGACTTTCAAAGCGATAACAGGTCCTATATCCGAATGAGGGGAAAACAACATTTCGTGGAAATTCAAGTTACCTCCCTCTATCGAAGAAAATACGTATAAACTCTCCCTAGCGTTCTAGATTCCTACTCATGACAATATTGGTGCGAGTACGTGAGGCTTCGAGGACATTTCTTTCGAACAACACAGAAATTTTTCTGCAATGTGAAAGAATGATTCCATGCCTAATCGCTTCAAATCGCGTTCCTGCGGACAAAAGGATAGCTAGTTTCAAGGTTCGCAAATCATTCATACTATTGAATACTGAGATCTTAATCGAAATATCAAACTATTTCAAATGAAACTCTCAGCAAACTGTGTGCACAAATGTTGTCAACGAGAACGAACCTATCACTTTCGAGATTTAATATTAAGAGCGCTTCGAAAAAATATATATATATATATATATATATATATATATATATATATATATATATATATATATATATATATATATATATATATATATATATATATATATATATATATATATATATATATATATATATATATATATATATATATATATATTTATTACAAGAAATGCAGTTCTGTTGAAATGTATTTCTATATTTGAATTTTAGCATCCTGATGAAGGACCGCATTAGTGTCCGAAATATAGATGACATATTGAAGATTGTGTGTTCTTAATTTCGTCTCTATTGCCAAGTACCCAAAGAAGAAAATTCGAATATATACATACATATATATATATATATATATATATATATATATATATATATATATATATATATATATATATATATATATATATATATATATTGTTGTCACCCTACAAGACAATAGCCTCATTGTTATCTATTTCTGCTGACTTCAGTAATTTGTAAGAAGCTATATAAAGAGAAGCAGAATGACGCTCAAGTTAGTTCTGATCGGCCGTTCATATTGTTAACATCGCTCTTAAAGTTCAGATCCGCCATCGCTATTGTAAAACATCGATCCTATAATTTAAGATCGGTCGTGCTATTGTCAACATCGGTTCCGTCAGTTCAGATTGATTAATTAATTCATTCAATCATTCATTCTTTGTTAATTACGTATTCAAATTCGGTTATATCAATTGTTCAAACTTGTTATTCAATATTGAATAAATAAATCTAAATCCAGAACCTCTCATTAAATATCAAAAGTGCTAAATATTCAGAACCTCTAATGAAGTGCTAAAAGTGATGAATATTCAGAATCTTTAAATAAGTGTAAAAGTGATAAATATTCAGAACCTCTAATATAAAGTGCGTTAGTGACTGCGTATTCCAGAACCTCTTATTCAATACTATCATAAGTAAGAAAGGTGATAATAAAAAGTTGTCTAAAAATCACTGACTGAACAATTCTTTATTCGACTAGTTTCGCCTTTTGCAGCATTATCAAGAATGCTGTAAAAGGCGAAACTAGTCGAATGAAGAATTGTTCAGCAAGTGATTTTTAGACAAGTTTTTATTATTACCTCTCATTTAAATATGAACTATCACGGAGTAGATTCATCGTCCATTGATATTATTTTTTATTTTGTTTCTCGCAAAATATTATGATATATTCTACCAAATTCTTCGATGTCAGTTCTTGAATTTATAGCTCTCATTCCTTTTTTTTTTGGATGTTTATCATTTCCAAAATATTTCTTTTATATTGGTTTTTTTCTTCCGTGAGAATTTTCGGGTTGTCTAGATCGAATTGGTTAATTCTTTCGATTGCGTGTTTGGCCAGTACTGTAAAAATGCACAACAATCTTAAACAGGCAATAAATCAATTTCAAATGTATCTATATATATATATATATATATATATATATATATATATATATATATATAAATGAGAGGTAATAATAAAAACTTGTCTAAAAATCACTGACTGAACAATTCTTTATTCGACTAGTTTCACCTTTTACAGCATTATCAAGAATGATAATGATAATGCTGTAAAAGGCAAAACTAAAGTCGAATAAAGAATTGTTCAGTCAGTGATTTTTAGACAAGTTTTTATTATTACCTCTCATTTAAATATGAACTATCACAGAGTAGAGTCATCGTCCATTGAATTTATATATATATATATATATATATATATATATATATATATATATATATATATATATATATATATATATATATATATATATATATAGATTTCTATTTTTTCTATGAATAAATTGTTGATTATTACTTTCTTCAGAAATATTTCATTCATAAACGATACGTTACGCAAAATCCTTCGTATATTTTTCTAGTACGGCGTGAACACACATCTCCATAGAATTATACATTCTTGAGTAATTCTGTTTTAATGTTTCTCACATTTAATTTACTGATGTATTCATCGAAAATTTCTAGAACAAAAATCCAGCGATAAATTAATCCTTCGATTTATAATTCATATAAAACTAAGTAGTTTACTGATTTTAACTTTAATTTAGTCATAACTATAACATAACAATATTGTTTCGCCAACACACTGGATTCATCAGATGAAGATACTAAGCTAATGCATATCCTGAAGTGTGGGAAATGACTGTAGAATACTTTTCTCCGAATGCCTTTTACTGAAATATATTTCGTAATGAAGAATTATTCATTGAAAGTTGGTCATTCAATAAACTATTCGATTTCTTCTTCTTGATGATTGATAGTTTTCAACCTACTCGTTCCGTTAGCAATATTTCAAAATTGTCGTTGAGGTAGTATTTCTGTTCTATAAGGTGTGTTGCATATGTCAAATCGGTCTTTTATTTTTCATAGCATCCTTTCGGATGTTCGGATACTCTTAGTCTGAAATTTCGGCCATTTTGACCAACATATACTTTGGGACAAGTACCGCAACTCAACTCGTAGATATCCGATTTATCTTCAGGCGAAATTTCTTCATTTCTGATGTGCCTACCCACAGCATTCGGAGTTTTGAAAGCTATCTTCCAATTTCTATCAGATTAAAAGTTTGAGACTTGTGACATAGGGTTGCCTAAGTACGTTAGTGATTTGAAATTTGTATTACTATTTGTCCACATTATATTAGCTTAGTATCTGAAAAAGTATCTAAAAACCTAGAATTAATTTTCCAAACAATAGTTCGATTGTTTAATCTTCAGCCAGACCGATTTGAAAGTGAAAAGTGATTGTGCATGTCGGAAGAGACATCACAGACTTCACTTGTTAGTTTATTACGCGATTTATTTGGGAAAATGTTAGGAACATTATTTCATGAAGTTGTTATTGAAAAAGTTTTAAAATTTTCACTGACACCAAGTAGTTCCAACATCAATGTGCCACGCAGATGACAGTATTTGTAAAACTGACGAATCTCAGTTACTTAAATTTATTGAGAAGAAAATCAGTGAAAACATCGATAAGTCACCTTCACCTTTTAAGTCATCTATCCTAGATAGTTCATTCATGTTACACTTATTGAAAGAAGTACCTACGAAGGAAGTAACCTTCGATGCTTTATCTGAAAAATTTTTGAGTATAATACTAAGATTTGAATCCAATCGTGTTGATATTGTCTTTGACCATTACTTTACGCCGTCAAACAAAAAGGATTTTTAGCGTTAAAGTTGGGATTAAATAATTAGCCAAGTTACAATGTGGCCCAATCCAATTCGTCCACATAAATTTGTAGCTGAACTTGAAAGTATATATTTTAAAGAAGCCCTTGTGAAATTTTTTATAGACCATTGGATTGGTGATGGAATGTCTCCTATAACTGGAAATAAAATAATTTATGTGAGCTTCATCAAGTGCTATTCATACCTGACTACACACCAGCTTTTTTCCGGAAAGGTAAACTTCGACCTTTTGAATCGTTAGAGCAATCAAAAGAGTATCAATTAGAGCATGTCAAAATATTTAACAGATTATGAAGAAATGCTGGATGAGATAGTTAAGATCTTAGAAGAGTAAATTTGTCATATTTATGGAGATCGTGATTCTTGGAACGTCAATGAAAACGTCTGAAAAATCAGATGATGGTTATGGAAACAAATTTCGTAATTTCGATCCATCAAGCCTACCACCATGCAAAGCTGAATTGTATCAGCATTTACTACGAGTTCGTTACGTTACAAAATTTTGGAGAAGGGCTCATTTACAACACCCAACATCTCTATCACCTCAAGCTTCCCGCTGAACTATAAGTGACGGTAAAATTGATATAATCTGGTTTGTTGGAGAGCAATTACAATCATTAGCCGACCTTATCATTAAAGGTGAAAATTGAAAAATAAAATACTAATAAATTTCTTTGCCGAGAGATTATGAAATTTTCCATTCTTTTACAGATAATAACTTATTACAAGATGATGACAATCCAGAAGACGACATGATAAGGAAAATGACATCAGAAATGATGATAATAATTTTCAAGATGCCTCCGTTTTTTGTGATACAATTATGGATTGAAAAATATAGTTTTTGTTTATTTTCATACTTGAGATTGATCGTTACCTTAATATTATATAACAATAAATAATTATTTTCATACTATATTAATCCACACGTCAATTCAATAGTTTTTGATTATTTCCCTGTAATTTATTGGACAACTTTTCCTAGACCAAGTAAAATGATACCACATCACTTCTCACTGTTGAATCGGTCTGGCTGAAGGTTTACCGATCGAATTATTGTTTGGCAAATTAATTTTGGGTTTTTTGATACTTAAATAACATCATATAAATTTCAGCCATACTGAAATATTTTGAAAAAACCTTTTCTTTCAATTCAAAATTAGCGTCTGGCACGGTTTGATCAACAATAGAAATATCTGGCAATAATAGATTCATGTTGCAATTACTTCAATAAAAATAATAAAAAAACAAAATTTCTCAAAATGATTCGAAAAATCAATGTTTAGCCTGTACAGGTAGGATACGCACTGATGAACGCAACTATTACCTCTAGCCAGATAGCCCGTATGACGACCGGGAGAGTGAGAGAGCATATCTAAACACTGTCCTACCTGAAATGCTTGTTCTCTCGACGTTGCTAGTTCTCGTACTAATAGTATTATTAAGACTACGGAATTTTAGTCAGATAATTCAGTTCATTCAGAAGAAAGACTGACTCCTATGTGATTGTATATATTAAAACCCGAAAAAATAAGGATTAAGCGATGGAAATAATACAATAATAATAAAAGGGTTAGGACTATATTATGTAATGTATATTGATCTATATTGAAATATTTTGATATTTGATATCTCGTTGCTGTTACCAAATGATAATGTCATCATAATAAATTATATGAATATTTTTCATTGTTTGATTAAATAGTTGCTGGCAAAATTATTTTCTTCTAACTCATTCTGAGGCCTGATATCTATTCATTTGGAGAGGTTACGGAATAAAACAGAGTTGAATTTTATGTCATGAAGAATTACTCCTTTATTGACTTCTGTGAATTGGATCAATCATGAAGCATATAACTTTTTGTCGATTTTTAACGCTAACCAGTATAATTTAAAATTATGGTTGAATTATTGATAGAAGAACCATTCAGAATAATATTCAAAATAATAGAATTGGATACATCTTTTTTCGGGTTTGGGTCAGGTTTAGGTGTAGTCAATGGCGATTGTGTTGTAGTTGTAATAGAAGTATCTGTTATGGATGTCGTTGGTTTCCAAGTCGTAGTACTTTTTATGATGATTGGCCCAATACGGACTGCATTCAGTTCAGATACTATGAACAAGAAAATATATTGAATTAAAATATTACTGGAAAACCGGATTAGTAAACAGTCTGATAAGAAAGAAATATTTATAAAATGACGATGAACCTACTCTGTGAAATGAGAGGTAATAATAAAAACTTTTCTAAAAATTACTGACTTAACAATTCTTTAGTGCCTAATAATGTGAAAGTGGAATTCAACATCAATAACACATTAACAGAAAAACTGGAGAAGATGGTACAAAAAGAGTGGATAAGAGAAGAAATTATTTCCTTACATAAAGAACGTCAAATCTGCAGGTCTTACCTGAAACTTGTGCACACTAACCTTTTTCATCATCTTCATGCCATTGAGTTCGATATTCTGGATGACATCGTGAGGGAAAAAGTGAGTAAAATTATACACATTAATTGTTAAACTCAACAGAAGAAAATGAGTGTTTTGTTAGAGAAAAAGCATTAACCAACCACTTCACAGGTGACACAACCAATTTACGATTTTTATCCAAGGTTTAAGAATTTTTCAAATACCTGTTTTGATATAGAAGAAAACGAGATTTTGAATGAAGGTCCGAAATATTTACCCGACTCCATGAAAAAACAAGGAAAAGAAATATTGTGAGTACACTTAGAAGTTGCAATCCAACAAAATTTAAAAAAAATTAATCAACCTAACACTAGTAAACATATTCTAGCACATACTTTTATAAATGCGTCGTCGGGAGAGAAAAAAATGGGTGAATATAACATTATGAAAAACATAAGAGAGAAAGTCAAAAATAACAATTTAATACTTACCAAGGCCGATAAAGGAAACACTTTAGTTTGTTTAAAGAAAGAAGAGTATGTCGAAAAAATGGAAGACGTCTTATCCAAATTAGATATTTCTGCCTTACAGAAAGATCCCTTGGGTTCATTTTTGATCGAAATTAAAACTGAACTACAACAGGCGTCGGAATTGTTGGATACTATCTACCTTAAGAATTAAGTTATCCCAATGAGTTCAGAACCTCCTGAATTATTCGTGCTGGTTAAATTACACGAATACGATGTACCCGTTATACCAGGTGCTTCTTTTTTAGAAGCACCTTCGTGTAAGCTTTCTTAATTTCTCAACACAGCCTTCAAAGAACATACTCATTCCTCTCCTAAATATAGTGTGAAAAATTCAATAGAACTCATTCAAAAATTAGATGAAATTGAATTTGATAAAAACTTTAAATTAGTATCCTTCGACGTATCCAACATGTTTCCTAACATCGCTACGGAAAAATGTATACTTCTGGATTGGAGAAAAGAAAAACACTCCTTACGATAAAATCAGACTTCTCAACATTATTTGAGGTTGCCTTGGGACAGAATTATTTCAGATTCCAAAACAGAATATATTTACGGAATTCAGGTCTACCTATGGGTTCTTTCCTAAGCCCGTTATTAGCGGACATATTCATGGACAACATAGAAACCACAATTTTAGAAACGGAGATGTCAAAAAAACATATAATTTTCTGGTTCCGCTATGTGGATGACATCTTAGTTGGGTTTAGTGGAACAGACCGACATATCAGTTCATACCTGACATATCTAAATTCATTACATGAGAAGATCAAATTCACGGTAGAGAAGGAACAGAATAATTCGTTGAATTTTCTCGACCTTACAATTTCCAAACAACAAGATAAATTTTCGTACAAAATATTCAGGAAACCTACCTTCTCTGACGCCATCATAAATTTCAATTCGTTCAGTCCAATAAGCCACCGAATCGCAGCTATCAATTCAATGATTCATAGGGCTTTTTCGATTCCCTTATCAAAACAAGACCTCAGGGAAGAACTTAATGTGATTCGTACGATAGGTAGGGACAATTAGTTTCCACTGAAAATAATCAATACACTAATTAAAAAGAGAGAGAAACGCTTCATCACTTCATCACACGCTTCACTTTTATATAGGCCACTCTACATCGATAGTAATAATGACAGAAACGAATTAAGATATATGAGCATCTCTTATACAAACGTTTCGTCTTCAAAAATCGTTGAATTCTTCAGAAATAATAATTTAAATATAGCATTTTCAAGTCACATTAGATTGGATAGAATGATCTTTAATAACAAAATGTCCAAATCCCAGCCAATGAAGAAGTCTGGAATTTATAGATTGGACTGTGAAGAATGTAAGTCGTCATATGTTGGCCAGACCGCAAGATGTTTTGAAACTAAGCTAAAAGAACACGTAAAAAACGGATAATCTGCTTTTCGGGAACATCTAGAGTCGACGGGACATAAGATCTCACGTTGTTTTAAACCTTCATTACTGTGAAAAAGGAATTAAAATGAACTACCTGGAAGCCATGGAAATAAATAAACTTAAAAAATTCGATAAATACAATCTTCTCAATGACCAGTTAGACCTAAACCACTCCCCGATGTTATATCTCTGATAATTTGAAAACCACCACCACTATGACAGAATTTAAGGTGTATTCAGTGGTCTGAACAGATCTGCAAAATATTAATAGGTTGTCTTTGTAATATGTATTCATTCTTATTAATGCTGTAATAGGCGAAACTAGTCGAATAAAGAATTGTTCAGTCCGTGATTTCTAGACAAGTTTTTATCATTACCTCTCATTTATATATATATATATATATATATATATATATATATATATATATATATATATATATATATATATATATATATATATATATATATATATATATATATTTCTTGAAATTGATTTATTGCCTGTTTGAGGTATTTATTTTGAAAAAATAAATACCTCAAATTTACTGTTAATGCTAAAAACTTTCAAAATATATATATATATATATACATATAAAATTTAAATTAAAAATTTTTTGCAACATTATATAAATTTTATACTTTGTAGAGTCCTGATGAAGAGCGTAACCACGCTCGAAATATAGACCAGGTTAACAAATTGGTTTGTTATCAAT
Source organism: Henosepilachna vigintioctopunctata (assembly GCA_030704895.1). Lineage (NCBI taxonomy): Eukaryota > Metazoa > Arthropoda > Insecta > Coleoptera > Coccinellidae > Henosepilachna > Henosepilachna vigintioctopunctata. Next base: position 576,045 of record JARQZJ010000020.1, read on the forward strand.
TGTAGTGGCCCTATTATTTGCCGAGAACTCATAAATTTTTAATTTAAATTTGAATTGTACGGCAATACTCCTTTAAATAACTTGAAAGTTAACATGAGTTTGTTTGAAGATAAAACCACTTATGGAGCTCTTGCAGCGACAAGGTTTGGTCTTTTGGCCCATTTTAACAGCGTTTTGTCAAGATTGGAATACAGAAGATAAAATAACTTTTTGTTAAATTGCATATCATTGGTAGTGTGGCGCATATGTGTTGTTCGTGATATGAAGTGCTTGACCTGCCTACTGAGGCCTGAGAGTTGTGTTAGTGACCGGGGGACTTCTTTCATCCGGAGTACATTATGTTAATTGAATCTTGAAACCACATTAACCCTCATTTATCAAATTAAATTCAAGATGTATGAATGACATTTGTTTCTCGATTGTTTACATTGTACTCTCTGTGTTTTTCGTTGACGTTTGTCTATGTTCTGACAGTCCGGTTTTACTCTCTGTCATGATTGTAAGGTTATCCTTTCAATCTTATCATTTATCATTAGCGTTCAATTTTTGTTACATTGTTTTCAATGATTAGATTAACTGCATACTCTGTTTCCTGTATTTTGGCACAGCATTCAGCCTAGTTAGCCGTAAGCAGTAATATATATATATATATATATTTTTACAACATTATATAAATTTTATACTTTGTAGAGTCCTGATGAAGAGCGTAACCACTCTCGAAATATAGACCAGGTTAACAAATTGGTTTGTTATCAATTGTAGTGGCCCTATTATTTGCCGAGAACTCATAAATTTTTAATTCAAATTTGAATTGTACGGCAATACTCCTTTAAATAACTTATATATATATATATATATATATATATATATATATATATATATATATATATATATATTATATATATATATATATGTATATATATATATACATATATACATAGTAATACATATAAATATATTTATATGTATTACTTGTATGAATGATTCGAGAGTTATGAATCTAGCTATCGTTCTTCTACCCGACGGGGCTTGATCTGTAGTGGTTAGGAATGGGATTACACATTACAGATAGTTTTCCGTAGTGTTCGAATGAAATGTCCACGCAGCCTCACGTACACGCACTACGTTTTACGTTGTCAATCTTTCGAATTCATAATTCTGAAATGATACCATTTATTCATGGTTATTTTGCTGTATTGGTAACATAGTTATCTTGAAGAAAGAACGATGATAATGAGAATAGGTGAGAGTTGTTCTCAGAGATGTAATACTGTTCTACGATCTGTCCCGATTTTTGGTCACCCTATTTGCAGGTGGTTGTTTCTGGAAAAACTCTTGAGGAACCTCTGGAGGCATGTGAATGCATTTTGAGAAACTATTTGAATTGGTGTCTATCGAACAATTCGATGGTGACCGATAAATCAGTATGTTATGATGATGTGTGATAAATTTCTCATTTCTGTCTGAAAGGTAATGAAATCAGTACTTTGAATTTTTAAATATATTCAATTCACAATTGATGTTTTATGTAAAAAATTGAGTAAATATGTTCTTGCAACCTCTAGAATTAAGAACGTTTTACCTAGAAACTGTGTTGTGAATATGTATAACAGTCTTGTATATAGTCATCTGAACTATAATATTTTGCTGTGGGACTGATCTACAGAAATAGATAGGGTTGTCATCACACAAAAGCGAATAATTGGTTTGATATTCGATGTTCGTCGACGAACATTTTGTAAACCTCTCTTCATATAAAGATATATTCTCATCCTACCTGTTCATTTATTTATAGATGTTTATTACATGTTGAAGACAAGGAAGGTAGGTTTATTAAATTGAATTGAATAGTCATAGTTATGAGTATTCAACGAGAAATTGTGTTGTGCTAATAATTCCCAAACATGAAACAGCTGAATTTTAATACTCGCTCTATTATCAGAGTATTCAAATTCAAATTCAAAATCAAATTTGAGAGTACTTAATGTTCATTTGTTTGAAAAGGAAGTTGAGTCTTTGCTATTCACAAAGGATACTATAGTTTGACAGTGTATTTTTTTGATTCGAACGTAGACAAGTAAAATATATAAATGATTTTTTTCTATTATAATTTTGTTTATAATGTGTTCTTTCACTATGACTATTGTTCACAAGTTCAAATTGCCATGAAGGATTAATATTTTTATAGCCATTTTTCTTTTTTCAGATGTCATTGATAACTCTAGCCAATTTCCTGTAAAACTGAACCAATATTTCTGTTCGAAGTCTGAATAGAAAACCTAAAGTCTTTAAACTGAATTAAAGCATTTTGTAAAAATTCTTCTTGGTTGTAATTAGTATACCAATTGAATGTAATATGTAATTTGTAAGTGATATTCCACCATAACTGTTATTATTATTACGCTATTCGATTATTTAGGATTTAATTTTCTGAACAATGTTTAAGGTTTTTGTTGACACAAAAGGGTTTATATAAGGTATTCAATTAGTAAATTCAATGGACGATGAATCTACTTTGTGATAGTTCATATTTAAATGAGAGGTAATAATAAAAACTTGTCTAAAAATCACTGACTGAACAATTCTTTATTCGACTAGTTTCGCCTTTTACAGCATTATCAAGAATAATCTTCTTGATAATGCTGTAAGAGGCGAAACAAGTCGAATGAAAAATTGTTCAGTCAGTGATTTTTATTCAATTAGGTTCACCTACTTGAAAACATCTCGGAAAAACGTGAAACACTACCAACGATAACAGCAGACTTCTCAATATTGTTTAAGGTTGCCTTGGGACAGAATTAATTCAGATTCCAAAACAAAATGTAGTAACAGAATTCAGGTCTAACTATGGGTTCTCCCCTAAGGCCGTTATTAGCAGACATATTCATGGACGACATGGAAACTACAATTTTGGAATCGGAGATATCAAAAAAACCTATAAGTTTTTGGAACCGCTATGTAGATGATATCTTAGTTGGTTTTAGTGGAACAGACTATGTTATCAGCTCATACCTGACATTTCTGAATTCATCACATGGAAAGACCAAGTTCACGGTAGGAAAGGAACAGAATAATTCGTTGAATTTTCTCGAATTCTTTTCTTAGAATTTCGAAACAACAGGATAAATTTTCGTACAAAATATTCAGGAAACCTAGCTTCTCTGAAGTCCTCATAAATTTCAATATGTTCACTCCAATTAGCCATCGAATCGCAGCTATCAATTCAATGATTCAGGGTATTTTCGATTCCCTTATCAAGACAAGACCTTATGGAAGAACCTAATGTGATTCGAACGATAGATATGAACAATCAGTTTCCACTGAAAATGATCAATAGTCTAATTATAAAAAGAGAAAAACACTTCATCATTACACATTTATATCGGCCACATTACATGAATAATAATAAGGATAAAAACGAATTAAGGTATGTGAGCATCCCTTGTACACACGTCCCCTCTTTGAAAATCATCGAATTCTTCAGAAATAATAATTTGAATAGAGCTATTTCATGTCACAGCAGATAGGATAGAATGGTTTTTAATAACAAATTGTCCAAACCTGACTAAATGAAGAAGTCTTGAATTTAGAGATTGAACCATGAAGAATGTAAGACATCCTATGTAGGCCAGAGCATAAGATATTTTGAAGTTTTAGTTAGGCTAAAAGAACACTTAAAAACGCATTATTCGATTGGGCCGATACTTGATGAAAATCTGAATACAAAATTCAAATAAAACTAAGTAGTTTATCGATTTTCACTATAATTAATTCAAAAATATGACAATATCGTTTCGCCAACACAGTGGCTTTATCAGATGTTGATGATAAACTGAGCAATTACGTTGTGGACTAGTATCTATCCTGAAGTGCGTGGGAATGACCAAAGGGTTGTTCTTCTGGGCATGAATGCAGAACATATTTCTTCTGAATTGTGGGGAATGACCATAGAATACTTCTCTTCGATTGTATTTTTACTGTAATAAATTTAATGAAAGAGAATTATTGACTAATACTTGATCATTTGATAAACAATTTTAAAGTTGTTAGTCGAATTGGTTGGTTCTCTTTTGAAAGAATTGTGGCATACGTAGAATCGAATTTTTTTCAACGCATCTTTGGTGTTCAAATATTCTAAGGCTGAAATTCCTGCCAGTTGGGAGGAATTCCATTTCAACTCATACATACCCGATTTATCAATAGGCGAAATTTCATCTTTCGCAGTTCTGATGTGTTTTCCCACGGTATCCTTGGTTTTGAAAGCTATCGTTTAATTTATATCAGATGAAAATTTCGAAATTTTTGTGACTATCCTTCACTTTAGGATATACTTGAAAAATGGTCTTATTATATAATCTTTCTCTTTGAACGTTATCGACGAAACATTGATTATATCCATTGTTTTTTGCGATTTGCCTAATGATGTTCAATTAGAACATCATTAGAAACAGTTTATCAAATGATCAAGTTTCAATCAATAATTTTCCTATATTGAACCTATTCTTGATTCACTTATTTTGAATTAATTATAGTGAAAATCGAAGAACTACTCTTTATTTGAATTACTTAAAAAATGGACAATCTGCTTTTCGGGAACATCTAGAATCGACAGGAGATAAGATCTCACCCTGTTTTAAACCGAATATTCTCCATTACTGTGAAAAAGGTATGAAAATGAACTACCTTCAAGCCATAGAAATAAATATACTCCAACAATCCGGTAATTACAATCATCTCAATGACCAGTTAGACCTAAACCACTCCCCACTCTTGAAAATCTGATAGTTTGGAAATCCCCACATCTATGTTCTATGGATAACGAACATAGAACAGAGTTGATATTGATGTTCTATTTTTTACCACCTCTAGGAAGTCGAACCACAGAACAAACCAAATTTGCCAATTATTCAAAGGTTGTCTCTGTAATATATATTCATTCTTGATAATGCCGTCAAAGGCGAAACTAGTCGAATAAAGGATTGTTCAGTCAGTGATTTTTAGACAAGTATTTCTTACCATCTCTCATTTGAATATGAACTATCACAGAGTTGATTCATCGTCTACTGAATTCAATCATTAGGGATTACGAGAACATCAGCTATCACGATATATTCACTGACAGCTCACTGAAGCTTCTTCTTAAAAAAATTCTGATTGGCTAGATTCAAGCTTAGATAAATAATCAGAACTCTGTTTACCTAACGAAATTTGAATTCAAGAATTTTCAAGTTTCATAATAATCTGTTAGTATTCCATGCATCTTTATCCTAAAAATCTAGACAGCCACACGGGCACTTGCGGCCCAGTCCGAACCTGAATACGGACACCAAAAAGTCAATTGTAGGATGCCAAATTGCGACTTATATTCGTGTAGTATCAGAGCAAATGATATAATAAATATTTATTCATTGAATTATCATCAAAATAGCAGTATGCCCCGTGTTCCCTATCAGGGGCATATCCTTCTCATATGTTAGAACTAGAATTGAAACCAATGTTTTTGATTCAACGGTGGAGGAAGAATATTTCATATTTGAGTGATGTAAATATCATAGATGAATTCATGAAAATAGATGATCACAAAGATTCATAGATCAAAGATTCATAGATGTTCACAAAGATGTTCATAGATTGTTTTATGGCATTATTGCTCTAACATATAAAGAATGACCTACTTTTGTGTGTATAAAAAACCTGTATCAAAAACCAATAAATTACTTAATCACTTACGCACTTATGTTGTTATTGAACTGGCAACTTACTTATAATGAAATATATAATAAAATTCAGTAATATGAAGGACTTCATTTTTATTCTGGATTCTTTTTCGAACTTCGGCACAATTTTACTAATGCAATAACTGAAATGTGTACCTATCTAATCGATAATTTGAAGGATTTTTGAGATAAAAGATAGAACATTTCGAAATATTTCTATAGATATCACGAATAAATATACATATCTGTATGATCTATGAAATGAATAGCTCAAAATTTATAATATAAAAGTGAGGAAATTCACTGAATTTCACGAAATTTAGATACTTCATCGCATTAATATTTTCGAGTATTTTCCTAACATGCAGCTTTCGATAAACAATTTTGGACATGGAAATTTATACATGTGGCGTAAATTGTGTCGGAATATAAAAAATCTCATAATACTCGTAACTTTCAATAATGTTATAGTTATACCATATGTTCTGCTAGGGGTCCATTGATTTCATTGACTTGATTTTTAACTTGTAAACATTCACCTGAGTTTTTCGAGGAATTCATGTCACTACAATTATTTTTTACACTCGATATATTCATCGCGCATCATACAAAGTTGGAAAAAATGGGTTTCAATAGTTGCAGTAGTCAAGGTCGATGTAAATGGATGAAAATTCAAACTAAAATGGGCAATAAATCATATTCGAATATAATTTTAAATTCAAACACTCGAACTTATGATTTTCACCTCATTCATTACATAGCATCACGCGTTTCGTCGTTACAAACGACTTCTTCAGATTCTCAAACGATAATAACAACATTTTGAAAAACACAGTTATAAGTATCAGGGAATTTTGGGATTCTATGGTTTTGGTTTTACCTAAGATATTCCATTCTGATAAATAACTTCTATTACGTAAGGGTGAATTGTTTAATTCTGTCTGTTCATTGAGCAAATTTTCAGAATTTTTGAGCCGATTTATTTCCACAATTTTCCAATAATCTAATTGACTACTTCTCTCTATATTGTGTAAAATTTTGAAATTCGTATCAAAAGTATGGTTTTCTGTTAATAAATGGTTAGCATAATTCGAATTACTTTCATTATGGGCGAAGCTATATTTATGTTCCTGTATTTCAGAACCGAAATTTCTACTAGTTTTACCTATATTTTTGACTTGCGTTTCCGCTTTTCGATAGAGTTTTTTGTCAAGAATTTTTGACATTAGTTCGCTTCCATAATTATTATTAACCGCAAATTGTTTAATGATAGACGCAACGTTAATCAACCTTATTTTCGCAATTTGTTTATTTCTTGTTTCTATAAATTTTGAATTGACCCGCGACGAATGTGGATTAGAATATTGGATTATTAATCTCTTTAGAAAAGTAGTGCTTCTGGCCATTTTCAAGGACGAGCTGTTTGAGGAAATAGCCCCCTACGAGAGTACTCTCCCACGATCGACTGCTCAATCCATCGAGTAAGTAGATTAAGTAGTAAATAAAAATCATTAAATCAACTAGTCATAACAGTAAAACCAGTCTCATGAACCTTTGTTCTGACATACCGAGCATCAGAATTAGTCAAAATATAGTAAACCTTTGTTGACGTTGTTAGAATACTTTTATTAGTGACAACTCTACTTGGTTCCAAGGAAGTCACAACCAAGTTGTATTCCATCAATACACCTACATGCAGCTTTTTCTGCATAGTGTCAATAAGATAGTCTATATTTAAATTATCGCAAAGAAATAGTCATATTCACGTACATCATCCAAAACTAAATCCAATCTCAACATAAAAACTCGAAAGTTCTCAATATACTCAAAACACAAGCAGATCTACCATTGAATGGCAACTTCACAGCACAGCATTCGAACGACACTCGATAATGAAAGTTCTCTCCGAACAAACAGTGCACAACCCCCATATATATGAATTATACGTCAAAAGTAGTTCGCCAATTCATATTAATAATTCCAATGGCAGCAGCAGTACACCAGTGTTCAACAACGCTGGTAATGCCCGGTGCCTCTTCCACAAGTAGCCCCTTAATTTTGTTCAATTTATTTGGAAGACTATGCGCATTTAGACGGACAATTTTCAAGTCTAATTTGTCATCATCGTCCACCTTCGTCTTGACTTTTTTATAAGACAACCGCATCCATTGCTCTATCCCGAAAAAAGTACCTTTTCATAAGAATACGCTTCGGCCAAAATTCAGGATCATAGAGCTGCACCTTCGTAGTTATATTCGCACCCACTTTAGAAGGTGAGTTAACTCCGATTAAATTCAATTTCTCAATATCAAACACACTATCAGGGTTCCCGATTCTCTTTCAAAGATATTCCCGTAGATCTTGTTCAGTCGTCGTACTTTTACACCTAACCACTTACAACCAAATTCTTCGGGACGATGCATGTAATTTATCTGAAAAATTAACCAATAATAATACATGCTGTGTCCTATTTTTTCGAGTCCTGAGAGAAACCTGTTGCTTCCAGATTAGTATTCATTTATGGTGTCTGCACCTTTGTTATTTATTTCATAAGGTTTTTTCTGTTGATTTGTTTTTCTGTTCAACAAAGCATCTTCGGATGAATTTGAAAATGTAGACCGTATGCTTGAATCACGTCTATCACAAATCGTTTTACAAGTTACAGGTCCCACGTTCGACTTCATCAAAATAGCAAGTTCTTTATTAATCAAAGGCAGATCTTCTACTTCATGCAGAAGATTCAAAGTAGCGTTGCATATTTTCTCTCCAATGAATATTTTCACTACATCAAAGTGTGAGTCACTCATAATTGGTGTCATCGTTAGGGCAGTATTTTTATTGCGAAAATTATAATTTTTCGTCTGACACATGTTACACAAATAAAATAATATTAATTTAAAGGCGCGGAGTTAACTAGAAACACGTCTGTTCTTCGAAAGAGTTCGACAATGAATCTATGAAACAGCTATGGGATTGACAACAATGAATGACAAACAGCTATGGGATTAATGAAATCAACTTCCACCAATATCGTTCTAGGGGAAGCTGGATAGCTTCCTCTCACATACAGAATATTAAGGTTAGTAATCAAAATCATTTCCTTATACCAAAAAATTGATAATCCCCTTTTACCCAAGCTTCGCTCGCTTTATTTCTGGCGAACCTCTATCTAGTAGTTCAGTTCCAGTTGCGCAAGCGATGACCTTATTTGATGCAAAATATTTCTACTCCTCGTCCCATCTACCATGCTTTTTCGAGGATTTATCGGTTCATATTTCCAGTCAACTATCATTCATTAGTATTGAAGACATCTTCTGCTGATAATTCGGCTGAGTTCAAATCTAAATGCGAGTACTGTTTTCATAGTCTCTTTAATTTATACACGGATGTTTCAAAAACTGAATCTCGTGTAGGCGTAGATGTATACACTTCGAATAATATCTGCATCTATGAGCGTCTTCCGGATTTCTGGTCAATTTGTGAGGTGGAAATTCTAGAAATCCTACGCTCCACAGAAATTATAAGTAATGAAAACTTACTAAAATGTCACATCATTTCAGATTCTAGGAGTGAACTGAAGAAAATATGGCATTGGAAAAGCAGTCCGCGTAATGATTATATAACCTTAGAAATACGTTCGTATATCTTCTAGTTACATAGGGATAAATGTTTGGTTGAGCTTGTATGCAAGAATCGGTGGATGAAATGGCTAAGCGTGGTTCACTAAAATATTTTCATCTGGACTTAAAGGGAGATGTGTCGGAATTGTGGCCGATTTATAAGCGATATGTTTGGGAGAGATGAAAGAGGGGTTGGACACAGATTGGAGCAGTTCTTATGTAGTAATGACTGATAGTTCCATTTTTCCACTAAACCATGGTTTCAGTCTTCAAACCCCCCGAGGGAGTACATTATTAGTCTCTGCCACTTGAGATTGGATCATTGCAGTAGTCCTGTTCACTTACAAAAAATAGGGGTGAAGAATTCTGAAAATTTTGTGGATGCGGAGAAAGTTAAGATCGAAATAGAAGTAGTAGTAAACTTCATTTATCACAGCTAATACACTTCACAAAAAAAGACAAGTTGAATATAAAACATCGAACAATATATTTCACCCTAGATATTAGTTTTCACAAAATGATACCATAATTTTTTGAAATCATTATGATTATTACATAATTTTAGGTTTAGATTGAATAATTCTAATGAATTTAGATAATTATAAATTTCAATTCTATATTCTATCAAATAAGATCATTCCTAAAAAAACAATTGTTAAACTGATTTACACATATATTTAAAAGAATACTGCATGACGTACGTTTCGATGAGATTCACCTTTTCAAATGCTACTTGCAGACTAATCATTTGAGATAGGTGAATCTCATCGAAACGTACGTCAAGACTGAGTCTTGACGTACTGAGTCTTGAGAATGAGCTGACGCTCGAAACATGTTGACTATACATATTGTTGAATAAATCGTGAAACATTAAGCCAAGAGTTTAATTTATTTTAATATTAAATTATGTTTCACCAAGAGTTGAGCGAGAATTCAATCTCATTAAATAAATACAATACCCTGTAGCCGATTATATTTAGATATATATATATATATATATATATCTATATATTCAATATATATTGAAGTTAAATTTGAACTTACCTCTTCCATTAAAAAGATGCTCTAATATTAAACTCTAAATCATCAAATATCTTATACTACTACGTGTCATTTCTTCAGTGAATTAATCCCATAATTTTCGTTGGTTTTGTATTTTTATGTTTTTCGGATACTGTGGCGGTAATCCTGTGTATCCATAAATACCTTAAAATTCTTTACTCAACTCCTGAATTGAATTCATCATCTGTATCCTGAAATGAAATTGATGATCAACACTTCATTGGAATCAATGATGATTGGAATTCAATTATCAATTCAGATAATTGAATTAGACCTGGTGGCCTAATTCGTTTGATGTGTGGATGGCCTTGGTTGCTTGGCACATGTAATGGAAAGAAGAAAAAGAAGAACAATATCGAAACAAATATTAAACTAATAGGTCACGTCGTGTTTGATGAATTTCATATCTTATATTCTTATAGATTTTGAATGCGTTTGTAAAAGGTTTTGAATCATTGATTATTTCATGGTTCATTTTTAATTCAACAGAATTTATTGACCTCAAATTATATTTTCACTTTCGCATGAAATCTTAAAATGGTGTTCAATATTAAAACTTTCTTTGAACCTCTCATTTTTTTTATCACTTTTTCATTACTAACTTATTGCATTTTTCCAATTTTTTCTTAAAAAAAGAGAGAATTAAATTTATTATGAACACCAAGAGGTGTCTATGGCAGATATAGACGTAAAAATTATTTGAATGTATTAGTTGATATAATGAGTGTTCATTCTAGCTTTTGACAACGAAGTAAAACCCGGAGTAACGGAGAAACAATAGTAAATCAATAGTTTGATGAAATTTTTATGAAAACAAGTCAATAGTATTCAATTGTGTCAATTCAGAAGAATTATCTAACCCTTTGTTCATCTTGATTCCATGCATCCGGGTATCTTTTGCAACTCATTTTGAAATATTCCTGAAATCAGTAAATATAAACTTATAAGAATGAAAAAAAAATTAATTCAACTTCAGAAAAAGTTCGAAGTACTTCGAAATCCGGGTCATACTTATTCGAAATACGATTAAATTTTAATTACTGTTTCATTATGGACAATAATTTTAATGACTGAGATTCAATTCATGCTTAACTCTTCGTGAAACATAATTAAATATTATATTGAATCAGATTTTTGGCATAAAGTTCAATCGTGAAATCTAATAATCGTGAAATATTAAGCCAAGAGTTTAATTCAATTCAATACATAACAATTTTGTCCAAGCATTGGCCCATCAATCGTCAATTCGAATGAATTCATTTCATGTTTATGACGTATATATCGAGACACGTTGATTTCGAATAATAATAAAAATTTTTTTTTCTAAATCAAATATTACTTGTGAAAGTTCATTCGTTTAATCTTTCACGATTGAAGAAATGAGCTCTTTTATTTTTAAAGAAATCATATTCACTGTTGATCCATTCATTCAAACACAACGTCAGTTAGATAGTACGTTCCTAACGTCAAGTGATAAATTCTTTTTTAAAGTCATAGAATTTTTCATAATCTATTCGGCTTCAGGTAATAGCGACTGAAGTTCGTCGGGTTCAACAAAATATATCATTAAACGTTTTCTCAATCGAAGTTGATTTCTTCACGATCGTTATCGATTTTGTATTTTATACATGGCATCTTAACCAAAATTTTTTTTTTTAGCAATATTGGGAGTTTAACTCTGACAATTTATAAAAATAAGCTATAAGATTTTCATTCTAAAGTGATGCAATAACTGTTTGTATAACCACTGGTAAGCTTCAAAAGGATTGTTTCGAACTAGTGTTGGTTCTGGTGTCCTGGTTCTGGTCTAAGGGCCGTCGTCGGTTGGAATTTGTTCCTAACGTTTCGCTAGCACGAGAGGCGAGCTTCTTCAGTGGTCGTCTATTTCTGAATCTGGAAGTAAACTAGCGAATTCTCGTACGCAGGTTGTATTTATATCGCGACATTGATGGCGTGGTTTGTTCCGCTTCGTTTAAGGTGGCGAGGGGGGCTCGTTCTGCTCTGGTTGGCACCTTGATATCGAATGGCATCTCTCGTGTATGCCTTAAGATATGGTTCCAGATTGGATTGAGACTGAGGATTTCCTCCTTTCTGTTGAAATGGTTGGTATGCTTTCGGATTTCAATGTGTTCCCTGACCAGCCTGTTTTGATAGCGTTTGACTGATGTCAAGAGCGTACAATCCTCAAATATGTAGAAGTCTGCAGTAGCCAACAACACGTACTTAGCAAAGGTAACCACAAGATACATTTTGTGGATTGTACGCTCTTGGCATCAGTCAAAGGCTATCTAAACAGACTGGTCATGGAAGCCATTGAAATCCGAAGTCATACCAACCATTTCAACAGAAAGGAGGAAACCCTCAATTTAGTCTGGTATCATATCATAAGGCATACACGAGTGATGCCATTGGATATCAAGACGCCAACCGGAACAGAACAAGCCCCCTCCCCAACTTACCCGAAGCGGAATAAATCACGCCCGCTATGCCGCGATATAAATACAACCTGCGTACGAGAATTCGTCAGTCTACATCAAGATTCGGAAATGGAACGACCTCTGAAGAAGCTTGCCACTCCGACCGACAATTTCAACTGACTACAGCCCTTAGAACCGAACCAGGACACTAGTCCAACCACTGGTGTCGAAAGCCTCAACTAATTTGTCAGGATTGTTTCAATAAAGTAGAACACGTTCATAATATTTTTTAACACAACAACGTACAACCGCATGAAACTAAAAATAAACACACGTTTTAGGTTGTCAGTAATTTGACATCCGTCACCTTCTACCAAGTTCACATAATAAGAGAATTGTGACACCAACATTCTCCCCCCAATTCTACAATACACAAAATTCAACAATCAGAATTCATAAATATTCAATCCCTGTCTAAACAGATAAAATTTGTTATGACCTAAGGCTTTAGTAAGAATATCAGTTATTTGCTCATTTGTTGATATGTAATTAATTTCTATCTTTTTGTCAGTAACTAATTCCTGAACAAAATGGAATTTAACATCTATGTGTTGAAATCTCTCAGCCTCGAACGTAACGGCAATTTTTATAGTAGACTGATTATTTTCGAAAACTTTAATAGGATAAATATCATCCTTAACAATTTCTTTCAATATCTTGCCCAAAAATAAACTTTGTGTGCAACACATAGCTAGCGCTACATATTCTGCTCCACAACCTGATATTGCTACAACAATAAACAATTCTACAATACACAAAATTCAACAATCAGAATTCATAAATATTTAATCCCTGTCTAAACAGATCAAATTAATTATGACCTAAGGCTTTAGTGAGAATATCAGTTATTTGCTCATTTGTTGATATGTAATTAATTTCTATCTTTTTGTCAGTAACTAATTCCTGAACAAAGTGGAATTTAACATCTATGTATTAAAATCTCTTAGCCTCAAACGTAACGGCAATTTTTATAGTAAACTGATTATTTTCGAAAACTTCAATAGGATAAATATCCTTAACAATTTCTTTCAATATCTTGCCTAAAAATAAACTTTGTGTGCAACACATTGCTAGCGCTACATATTTTGACTCACAACTTGATATTGCTACAACTGATTGTTTTCAGATTGTCAAAATACATTATTATTATCAATTTCCCAGAGAAATTCAGTAGTACCTACTTTTTGTATCATTACTGTCACTTGCAAAATCTGCATCAACAAATGCACAAATATTTAGTTTACAATTTTCATCTTCCATAAAATTGAGTCCAAAATCCTCAGTGTACTTTAAATATCTTAAAACATTTTCATGAGTTACCCAATGTTCCCTATCATAACAATTCTGAAATCTACTTAAATAACAAATTGAAAAACATGAGTCTCGCCTAGTGCCCATCATAAAGCCATCTAACACCTCTTTGTAAGGTACATTTGAATTATTATCTAGTTTTTTAACAAGTTGTATCTTGGGTTGTATAAGAATCTTTAACGTATTACATTCAATATAATACTGTTTTAAAACTTCTTGTATTAGCATCTTTTGTGAAATTCTAATTTCATTTTTCAATATTTCTTTTTCTAAACCTAAAAATATAATTCTTTTTCCATTTGCAAATCTTTAATATCTAGTTTAGACATCAAATAATCTTTTATGTTTTTAACTTCCAAAACTGATTCAGATACAATGAATAAATCATCAACCAAAACAATTATATACTTCCAATTTGTAAAATATAAACATGGATCTACTTCAGATCTTTTAAGACTTGAATTAGTCAAATTCGAATTCAAACAATCGTTTCAACATTCAGGACTTTGGCGCAAACCATACAAGGCCCTTTTTAATATACACACTTGACCTTTACTATAGCCACTCAAACATTTCGAAGGTTCCATAAACACTACTTCAATCAACTCACTCTTGGGAAATGCTCACCTAACATCCAGCTGATGAATTGTTAAGTCATATTCAACTGCAATGTTCAATAGAATTCGAAGTGTTATCATTCTTGCTACTCCTGCATAGCACTCTCCTCCACTCACTGGTTGTTTAACCCATCTTTACCCATCGTTGCGTAAACGCAACATTTCATATTATATTTTTTTTTGTTTTAAAAACAAGGAAATAAATCTACGAAATGTGAGCCCGTTTCAAGAACAAGAACTAAGAGATGAATTAATTTTTTTTCAATGGTTTTTTAAACACATATACATATAATTTTTAATTTTCAAAAACTGCTAGTTCAGTCATCTCAAGATCGATATATTCATCCAATCATAAAAAAATATTATTGAATGAAAACTAAACTTTTTACACTGCATAAAGCTTTAGTGATATCTTATTTATAATATAAATCACTTCGTTGGACCAAACTACTTACGCACATTGTTTATTTTAGAGTTCAAGAAACGTTGCGTATACGCAACGTTGGGACAAATAATAGTAAGTTGTTATTGTTACACACTTTGCGTTTGAAATTTATTATAAACAATCAGTTCTCGCTATTCAAAAAGCTGTTTTGTTTTATTAGTTAGTCGCCCATAGAACGTCAAGCTAACAGTGTCTCTTAGTATTTACTAAAAAAAAAACCGATAAGTGTACAAAAATTAGTGAATAAAAAGTGAAGAATTGGAACATTATGTCTTGGAAACAAGCATTATCTTCTCAAGAAATTATGAGTATATTAGAAGAGGAAGAGGATTTAGAAGATGCCAATCAAATCGATGCCGTGTACATCCCCCGACAGTTGACAATCTCACAGGCGAGGAAGGCCTAGATGATGACGTGCTAGGTGATTACGACAATATTGTTTCCACGGATATCGCTGGAACGTATGAAATCCACACCGATTTACCAGCAGAGCCTGAAAATACGCAAGATGAGCCCGGACCTTCAACTTCGAAGAAGCCAAGACTGTCAAAGAAGTCACCAAAATGTGTTCCAGTTTGGAAAAAGAACATCCAACTTATACAAATTTTCCTACAAGTGATGAAACAGCAATGACACAAAATATTGAAGAACGTGTAAGTGGAAAAACACCTTTTGAAGTATTTTCCCTATTTTTTTGCGATGAAGTTTGGGAACAGATTGTAAGTTTTTCGGAAAAGTATGCTCGTGACCATAACCGTCATTTATTTACCCTCACGTTAGCAGAACTAAAAAGATTTATTGGTATATTATTACTGTCTGGATATCATTCTTTGCCTGCTACGAAATTGTACTGGTCAAAAGATGAGGATAAAAATGTACCAATTGTAAGAAAGTGTATGAGTCGTAACAAATTTGATTCTATAAAGGAAAATATTCATTTATGTGATAATGCTGACCTGGATAAAAATGATAAATTCGCTAAATTGCGTCCTATTTTCAATATTATGAACCAAAAAAATATGCAGTTTGGAATATTCTCACACAACTTGTCAATTGACGAAGAAATGGTGCCGTATTTTGGACGTCATAGTTGCAAGATGTTCATCAAAGGTAAGCCTGTAAGATTTGGATTCAAGATATGGTGTTTATGTAGTTCAAATGGTTATCTGTATCAGTTTATTCCATATGGTGGAAAAAATAGTAACTACACTAGAAATGATTTAGGTCTTGGAGAAAAAACTGTTCTGGACCTATTGTCCGTTATTGAAGATCCAAGCAAACATCGCATATTTTTTGATAATTTCTTTTCTTCACATAAGTTATTTTGCGTTCTGAAAGAGAAAGGCTATTTTGCCACTGGTACTGTTCGAGAAAATAGAACTATGAATAAAACCTTGATGAATACGAAAAGTCTTCAGAAAAAAGAGAGGGGTCATTTGATTACAGCTTTGACCAAAAACATGAAGTACTGTTGGTTCGATGGAATGACAATTCTGTGGTGAGTGTGGCTACCAACAACGCACAAATCGAACCATTGGTTATAGCAAAACGTTACGATAGAAAAATAAAAAAGATGGTGAACGTACCACAGCCCCAGGTTATAGCAGATTATAATAAAAATATGGGAGGCGTAGATCTCCATGATAATGGAATAGCCAATTACAGGATTCGAGTAAGAGGAAAAAAGTGGTGGTGGCCACTTTTCATCAATTTGATAGACAGTGTTTTAGTGAACTCGTGGAAAATTTACAATCTGGCAAATGAACGATCTTTGAGTCAATTAGAATTCAAATCTTACGTTGCTGTAAGTTTGATGAAAACCGAAGAAGCCCAACTCGCAGATAATTCGCAGTTTTTGAGTAATTCAAATACAAATTTAGGGAGACCATCCAAAACCGCGTTACCATCCCATATTCGCTTCGATAATATTGGTCATCTCATAGAGGAGCACGAAAATAAACGTCGAAGAAGATGTCGACAATGTAGAAGTACAACAATTTATATGTGTAAAAAATGTCAAGTGCATCTTCATGCTGATTGTTTCAAAATATTTCACTCACGCTAATACTCTAGTGTTATTAGACTGCTGGTAAAATTCAAGTTCAGTAATCCCAACGTTGCGTAGACGCAACATTTCACGGAATGTAAACAAATTTATAAATTTTTTTTTAACTTTATTTTTTCTTTTTTGATGTACTTATAAACGAAATAAACAATAAAACCATTAAATATGCCTTTATTTTTACCCTTGGGAAGTAATGGGTTTTTCAAATACAGTGTTGAGTCCTTGTTTTTCCATTTTCTTTACCGACATTAAGTTACAAGCTAGATCATCACACAATGAAATGTTTTTTAATTCGATTTCTGAGTCCGTGTTTGTTACCACTTTCAGATCTTCTTGTTTTCTCGATTTCACTGTTTCTCCAACTTTTGCGAAATTTATTGCCTGTTCATAAATCTCATCATTAAATAAAAATTCTTCAAGTCTTGAATTTAATAAATGACATGACGCTCCACTATCAATTATGAAAGAAATAGCGTTTACTTTCGAACATAAACAACCATTTTCACCATCGTGACTTCCTATCTTGTCATTCTCTTCTTCTTCATTTGTTTGACATATGAATGAAATTTTTTCTTTCTGTTGAATTTCTGCTACGTGACTCGTCATATTGCCTAGTGGACATTCGTATTTCTTTTGGCCTTTACTTCTAGATTTAAAACATTTACCTTTGAAAATCATTGAAGTGTTTCCTTTTTCATTATTCCTAAAGTTTTGTCCTTTATACTTTGAATTCAATTTTCTATGACTTCTTTCTGATACAAATGCATGACCTGATTCTTCTACTTCTGCCTTCTTAATTTGTCTGTGTTCTTCTAATAACAATTCATTTATCACGAATTCTAATGAAATAGACTTGATTCTTCTACTTTTGCCTTCCTAATTTGTCTCTATTCTTCTAATAACAATTAATTTATCACGAATTCTAATGGAATAGTCGTTAGACTGATATCTATTGCTGTTATCACTGGCTGGTATTTATCAGATATCCCAGATAATAACTGAATTACTTCTTCGGTTTCCTCCAGTTTTCCACCAACATTTTCTAGATCTGTTACTGTCTTTTCAGACTCAATTAAATACTCATTCAATGAATATTTCCTATTAAATATAAGACTACTAAGTTTCTTCTGTAACTGGATTTGATTTACCTTTCCTGTTTTCACACATGTTAATCTTAAAACTTTAAACATCTCCTCTGCTGTTTTCTTATCTCGCACCATCTTGAATGCACTTCAAGGCACTGTACTATTATATTTCTCGCTTCAATGCCTGACTTCTGAAACTTCTCTACCTCCGTAGGAACTGTTGGCGGATTCTCACTCAATACATTCAGAACTCCCTTCTGTTCCAACATTAATTGGACTCGGTATTACCAATTAGTGAATCCTTTTCCATCAAATGCTTTAATGTTCAAAAGTCGATTTTTTCCGACGCCATTTTTCCTCACAAATAGACCCCACCGCTTGTAAAAGTTCTAATTTTAACGTTTCCTTTCTCTTCTCCGGAGAACTTTCTACCCCTTTATCTTTATCAGACCGGGCCCATAACCTATTCGTATAACTACTAGTAATATTGAAAAGGAATTGTTTTAATAAAGTTAAAACACGTTTATCATAACATTTAACACAACTACGTACAACCGCAAAAAACTAAAAAAAACATTCTCTTTAGGTTGTCAGTAACTTGACATAGGTCACCTTCTTCCAAATTAACACAATATTAGAATTGTCACACCAACAATAACCTCTATTTTCCACTATAATTATTTCCTAGACTTCTGTCTTTTACTCTCTTCTCTTCATATTCATCTCTTTTTTTGTCTCCAGCTCTCTTACTAATCGGCAAGAAGCTGAACTGAAGACAATAGTAGAGATAAAAACAATAATGCAATACACGCTTCCAGTTTTCAAGAATTTCTTCTACCAATATATTCAAAATATTGGAAATTCAAATAATTCCATCAAAGATATATTTGAATTATAAAAGTAGCTTATTGCATTATTGTTTTTATCTCTACTACATATAAAAGTAGTAGAGATAAAAACAATAATGCAATACACGCTTCCAGTTTTCAAGAATTTTTTCTACCAATATTTTCAAAATATTGGACATTCAAATATTTCCATCAAGGATGACATATGAACTCTCTGTAATTTTTCTGACCGTAAGGATATATGGTTTCTCTTCATTATTCTTTCACTACCGTATCCTACACAAAGCGAAAATTTCCAGAAATGGTCATGAAAGAATTCCAACTTGAGGAAGCACTTGGAGGAACTCTTGATTCTTTATGTTCGATGATTCTCATTACGAGTGTTTCCCGTCTCTATTGAAATATATGGATTTCATTCTTCTTGTAAAACTTTCTTCATTGAAGTTTTCTTTCATTTTATATCTAATTCTCCACATTGAGAAGGTCTTCATTTGTACATTGAAATTCGCAAAATAAATTTTTGAAAAGGAATTCTTGGAGATGTAGCAATTATTTTGGTTAGGTATGAAAAAGTCAATGGGAGAGGACGGAAAATAGAACAAATTGGCTGAAAGAGATTCTTGATCGAACGCAGTTGACTGTCTAGTAAGGTTTCAGAAAGATATCGGTATGAGAGGGAGGCTATGCAAAAAAATAGTTGAATTGTTTCTCCATATGGTTTTCGTAATTAATTTCTCGAGTCACTGCTGTATTCGCCGAGGAAAATTAAATGAGATCAATTTGAAGTAGTATGAATAAAGACGAAACTTCAGCACTGCTTTTCTGAGTAATATTAGACCAGTTTGACTGTTTCGTTTCTCGCTGTTGTGTAATAACTAGAGAACGGATTATATGCAACATGAAAAGCTTGTTATATGCATGCCAATCAGTATGGAAAACGCTTGAAATATGCACGAAATAATCAGTCTTCGTTTGTTTGATGGGCGACCATGGTTAACATCTCACGCTGTAGTAACATAACAAGACAAAATAATTATTCAATATTTTTGATAACGTAAACAAATTCGTATTTTCCCAAATATTTAGTGGAAAATTTGTGTCTTCAATCTTTTAGGATATTTTGGTATGTGGAAAAAGTTCACTGTACATCCGCTAAAGCACAATCTAAAATTGAGTGCTATGTTAACATTCATAGTTTCTGGCAAAAGATGTGCCATCTCGGAGCGACATGACATAAATTATCTTCACACAGATGAAACCTAATGTTCTCAGTAGCACCTCATGTGCTTTGAATCCATTCGTGCTTGTGGAGCTCGCCCTGTTACACCTAGGCATGTATAAGGTGAGAAAGGTGAATGAAAAGAAGGGCAACTTAACTTGAATCTCAATGACTGATTTTTATATATGTCTTGTAGAATATTTTCCTGAAGTAGTATCCAGCAGATACTTTCCAAGAACCAGAACTTCTGTCAGACGCTTTAACGCTCGACAGAAAATATATAAAGTTCACATTCACATGTCGGATATTTCAGTGTGTTGATGAGGTAAATTTTTCGAAATTTCATTTCAACGGTTAGACAAATAAGTATGACCAAACATCCTGCTGAGAGGATTGATTTCTAGATTCAAATATCCTGCCTGTATAATTGGTAGTACTCACTTGAAAATGATATATCAGGCCCTTGCTCAGTCACAAATGTGATATGGAATAATTGCTTGGGGATACGCATATTCAACTACTTTGAACAAACTAAAAATACAACAGAAGTGGTTACTCAAAGTAATGTACAAAAAGAACATGCTTTACCCAACGAATCAATTGTTTGAGTTAGCTGAATTGTGGGACTTAAATCAGTTGTTACACGTTAATGAAACATACGTTCAACAACATGAGTGATTCGAAACGAATTGAGTATGGTTTGAATACCAGATATAGTCACCTTTTTCTGGAGGTTCCTAAGTTTGAAAAATCGATTGGTCAACGTTGGTCAATCTATTTAGCGCCTAGAATTTTCAATAAATTGCCTATGTACTTGAAAGAGATGGTCAATAACGTGAAAATTAGGAAAGCCTTAAAGAACTGGATGTCTCAGGTGGGGATGGTCTACTGTAATACTTTGATAAATGGAAGATTAGGTATATAGTTGAATGTATCAGATAATTGTAGAGATTTAGATTGAAATGTACAAAATAATATTTACTGTATGAATAATAATAAACAAAACAATATTTACTGTATTAAAGAAAAACAAAATCTTTCACCACAGGTATTATACCTTTGTGAGGGTTAACAAAAATTTTTCTTGTCTTTGCTCATATCTAGTTAATACAACCAGGAGAAGCATGTTAACTTTTTCTCTTAATTAGATGCAAATTTCTGTTAAACTTTAGAATTTGTACCATGAAGTGTATATGAATATGAATAAAGATTATTATTATTATTATTTTCTTGTAAACACAAAAATTATTTAGCTGAGAGTATGAGCGCGAGAATATAATAACACGGTTTTTCTTGAACGCACAATCTGTTTAAGTCTTGTGAAAATATGTCATTTTTGGGCCACGTGAAGTTTACAGTATATTTCGAGTCTGTGATAGCATATGACTTTTTTGTTTATGTTTCCTAATTTGTGAGCGATATTGAGTCATTTGCAATTGTGAAAAACACGAAAAAAAAGGGTGAAACGTATATTCTGCAATAAAACTCATGATAAAATGATTTCGTTTTCGTAATAAACCATCAGAAAATTGTTTTGAAACAGATAATGTTTTGAAACAGCGAATAAAACGTCTAAATTTGAAGAACCTTCTGTGGTGCTGGACGGTATTTTTGACTCCTTTCATGTTGAAATTCGTCGTATGGAAACACATATTTCAAAATATAAAATACACAGCAGTAGGTCATTTGAAAATATTTCAGAATATTTGAAAATATTTTATCCAAAGTCGCGTGCACTTTGTGCTCGCGCGCTTCAGTTCTCTTCTATTCTCACAGCTGAATAATTCTTGTGTTTAGGAGACGTTTGGTCACAACTATTTGTCTGACTGATCGAATTATGTTTGTATTACGTTATTTAACTTTGTTATGGGTACCTTATAAGATACTAAAAAATCTAACATGTTGCAATAAATGAAGTTTATATGTTTTTTGTCTTCCTTAAATTTTTTGTTATTTTTTAAAACGTCTAACTGAAGCTCTGGTCCATGGAATGTGTCTGAAACTCAGAGATACCATTTCAGAAAAATAGTATGAAAAATATATGAAAATCAGCCATACGAATCCAAGTTGAGTTCTTTTTTTCAGTCATATATAAGTCCACAAGCATGCAGGTATTAGAAGCACATTAGACGCTATTGGGAACCTAAGGTTCAATCTGTGTAAAAATAAGTTATATCATATTGCTTGGAATATTGTTTTGTATTTTTTGAAGCATCTAACAAAATTTCTGAAACTTATAAATACTATTTCAGATAAATAGTATACGAAATATATAAAAATCCAACTCCGACTCTTCTTCAAGTTTATGTGGCAGAGCAACTACCAATGTGGAGCTGATTCGACCGATGTTTTCATTGTCTGATAAGATTGAGTCAAAAATGAACTATTAATTTCTAACTTCTCAATAGTTTCATGTATATAACAAAACCGAATGGAGTCACAATAATTATTATAATCCAATAGCCCTCATATTTTGTATCTATTTATTTGAAAAATATATTCAACATCATCATCTTCATCGTATTCAGGAGCGCAAAATCAGTGCATTGCATTCGTAAAAATGTGGGTATTGTACCAATACTGTATGTTTAGGAATAATGTTAGATTCAGTTTCGAGCTGGGAGGCATACAACAGTGACTGTCTAGCACGAGAAATTTGCAATGTTATATATTTGCTAAGAAGCTCATCAGGTAGATTGTCCTCTAGTATCCTAAGAGTGACTCACTACGCATTAAGAGAAGCCAGAATGAGATCTGGAATTCTGGCGTGGGGCACATGTGCATCGTTATCAAGAATTTTGGATCTGCAGAGGAGAGCAGTAAGAATTGTCCCATCTCTTTCATATCATGACCACCATAGTCGAGACTTTTTGAAACATAAAGTTCTTACCTTCATTTGTCTGTATATTTTTGAGGCATTGAGCGCCTGGTCTCGCTAGAACATGTCGCTCAGGTGCGGATTGCCATCGGTATTCCACCAGAAAAAGGTACTGCCGGAGGCTAAGTTTTTGTAGACTTTAAATATTACAGAAAGGACCGTTTTACTTCAATATCATCTGCCAAATTATGTTCGGATGTTGCCATCTCCACAATTTAGCAGCACAATTAGATCGTTTTTACTTGACCATCCGTTTTATGATTTTAGTAGGCATTTTTCATTCGGTTTTGATTCAATTTGGTCGTCTTCAGGGCATAAGCTATTTTCTTAGCACAGTCGTTTGTTTGCTGTGATTCATTTTTTATTGAATATAAACTTAAATTCAAACACTTGAATTTATGATTTACACTTTATTGACTACATAGCATGGCATGACACGTTTCGTCGTTACAAATGACTTCTTCAGATGCTTACAGAATAATAACAACGTTTTGAAAAACACAGGTATAAATATCAGAGAATTTTGGGATTCTATGGTTTTGGTTTTACCTAAGATAATCCATTCTGAAAAAAAAATGTCTATTACCTGAAAAGGTTCAACAAGGGTGAATT